>PVKB01002319.1:0-238785 GCA_004027205.1 Ctenodactylus gundi
CAGCCTAGGCTGACCACAAACTCACGGCAGTCCTCCTGCCTCAGTCTCTTGAGAGTTCAGGAATGTGCCACCACGCCCAGCTAATTTTTGTGTGGGGCCAAGCAATGGAGCCCAGGCCCTTGTGCACACCAGGCCAGCTCTGACCACTGGGATTCCCCCACCCCACAATGTGGCTCTGAAGCCGCTTACTATCTGATTGGCAGCACCCACCCACAAAGCAGGAGGCGCTGCCCTGCTCCGCTCAGCTTACGCCCCCAGACAGAACACAGGTCCCCCCCCAGTCGTGTCGCAGTCTTGGGGATCAAGACCGGGGCCTCCACACTGAGCTACAGCCCCACTCATTTTATTGTTGAGACAGGGTCTTGCTAAGTCTTTAAGTTGCCCAGGCTGGGCTCAAACTTGTGATCCTCCTGTCTCCGCCTCCCAGAGCGCTGGGGTGGCAAGCCTGTGCCACTGGGCTAGCTACGACCACCGTCCTGAGCCCACCTGTGGCCTGGGCAGCTCCCCGAGGCAGCTACAAGGATGCCCCAGATTTCACCTGGCGATCGATGACTGGCACTTTGACCACGAAGGCATCCACAGTACTCCACAGCCGCAGCTTGTGGCCGGAACCTGAAAAAAGGCACAGTGGTTACGGCGCGTGCCTCGCGAGCCCGAGACCCTGGGTTCAGTCCTCAGCATGAAACAGCAAAAACAATAATCATGATAATGGAGTTATGTCTTGACTATCCAGCCACAGCACCCCGCCAGATTCACCTAAGTGATTCAAGAGTCAAGATGAGCTCCCAGGCCTCACGGGGCAGGGCCTGCCACCCGGCACTCTGAGAGGCTGAGGCAGGTAGATTTCAAGTCCAAGCCCAGCCTGGGTAACTCAGTGGCTTGGTGAAATCCTGTCTCAAAAAGAGAATAAAAGATCTGGGGACAGAGCTCAGTGTGCAGTCCCTGGGCTCGATCACTAGTGCCGCGACAAAAAAAAAAAAAAAGGCTGAGTGACTTAGCTGCATTGCTGAGCTATAACTCACATTGCACAAAACTCATTTTTTGAAGGTCTGCACTTCTGGGGTTTCTGGTACACACAGGCGTGGGCATCACCACCAGCGCCCTGTGCCAGTCGGTGTCACCACCGACCTGCTTTCTGCCTCTGGATTCTGCTGCCGGCGGCACAGCGCAGACCAGGGACTCCACAGTGTCAGCCTTTGTGTCCCACCTGTTCCCACGCAAAACACTGCCCACCTCATCCCTGTGAAGAATCGGTCCGTGCGCCGCCCATTCATAGCTGAATCCTAGGCACCGTGGGGCTGCCACACTTTTTCCTCACTCGTCATACCAGTGATCCCCATGCCCCGAAGGCCCCTTCGAACCGGGCGGCACAGCAGGAGGTGGTCAGCAGAGGGCCAGCAGGCAGAGCGCCCTCGGCCCTCACGGCCTCTCCGCATCCCGCACGGCTCTCCTGCCCGCCTGGCCCCCACCTCCCGTCAGATCAGGGCCACCTCAGTGTCCTGGGAGTGAGAGGCCCTGGTGAGCTGCGTGGGCCAGGGACCGAGGCTGCTGCGCCTCGTGAGACTCAAATGCCCGATGCTCTG
The DNA here is from genome assembly GCA_004027205.1 of Ctenodactylus gundi. NCBI lineage: Eukaryota > Metazoa > Chordata > Mammalia > Rodentia > Ctenodactylidae > Ctenodactylus > Ctenodactylus gundi. The sequence goes on from PVKB01002319.1 coordinate 1,584, forward strand.
GGGTACAGCTGAGGTGGGAGTGCCGGTGCCATCCCTGCCCCCCACCAAACTAACAGTCTGAGGGAAAAAACCGTCTCCCACGCAATTAGCCCGACTTACACCTTTGGTTCTAATGTGGGCTGTGTGGCAATTAGGCACACTCCCGTTCAAGTTTTTGTGTGAACGTTTACAAAAATTCTCTTAAGTATTGATCTAAGAGTAGGATTCCAGACGTTTTGGTGACTTGGAACTTTTCCAGGAACTGTGAGCCAAATTCAATCTCTCTTCCTTTAAATGCGGGTGTCCCAGCAACAGGAAAGCTAACTGACCTACCACCCTGACCAGGGCAGGTGTCTCGGGGCAGCTCTGACAGCATGTCTACCAGCGTCATTACCAACAGCCCAACATACATATGTTGCTTTTGACACACAGTCTCGCTAAGTTGCCCAGGCTAGGCTCAAACGTGTGATCCTCCTGCCTCAGCTTCCCGGAATGCTGAGATGACAGGTCTGCACCCCCCGGGCCTGACCATACAGTTGATGAGCCCAGTTCTCTCCCCCAGTGACCTCATCCAGAATCCAGCTGCAGGGGCCTTCACGGCTGGGAAGCACCATCTGCCTACACGCACGCTCCAGCCACACACTCGCTTTTAACTTAATAATATTACTGAGAAAAACCTGTCCCACCTGAGCAACTCGCTCTTGCTTCCTAAGTCTGTGAATGTGGCTAGACCCAGACACCGGCTCTCCCCGCAATCTTGGCCCTCCACTGTAGGACTAGCACCTCGGCGGGCCCTGGTATTTCAAAAATTGGCCAGAAAATACTTTCAAGTGAATAAAAAAGAAAAAAATAGCCAGGCTTGTGGCACAGGCCCGTAATCCCAGTATTCCGGGAGGCTGAGGCAGGAGGATTCAAGTTCAAGACTTGGGAGCGGAGTGTCCAGGCCCTGCGTTTGATCCGGACAAGCACAACCATAACAAAAAACTCGCCTGCCCCAGCCGACGGACTGAACGTGCTGACATTAGTGGGGGCGGGGGCTCTCCGACTGTGCTGTGATCACACGCCCACGCGCCCAAGCCCCAGCTAGACCTGAGATTCCTAGGAATGTCCAGGGGCCTCACCCCCAACATCCAGGTCACCCCGTGTCCCACGTCCTCCTGCCGCGCCTTTAATTCTTCTCCCAGAGCAACTACTCAGTGGCTGGAAACAAGAAGCCAAGACAGATTTGCACAGGCACTGTAACACACACCTGCAACCCCAGCGCTGGGAAGGCCAAGCAGGAGTTCAAGGCCAGCCTGGGCTAGAAAGCGAGACCCCCCTCTCTAAAAATTAAGGCAGGGGCTGGAGGAATGACTCAGTGGTTACAGCGTTCGTCTAGCAAGTGCTACGTCAAGTGCTAAGTACCCAAGTTTGATTCTCCAACACCGTATAAGCCGGGCCTGGTGGCTCAAGCCTATAATCCCAGCACTCGCGAGGCTGAGACAGGAGGATTGCCGTGAGTCCAAGGCCAGCCTGGGCTCCATAGTGAGTCCAGGACCAGCCTGGGCTACGGAGCAAGACCTTGTCTCAAAACACATAAATAAGAAAAACAATAAATGAAATTCAGTAGACAATCCAGGTTGGCCAGCCATGATTGTGTGTTTGGGATTCTCCCAGTTTTAACATCAAAAGTGTCCCCTGCGAGGTACAGGAGCATCTCGAAGCTGGATAAAAATAACTCACCTACAGCTAGACCCCAGGGTGTGCGCCTGGGATCCTGGGACGCTGGGAGGCTGAGGCAGGAGGATCGCAGATGCCAGCTCGGCCTGGGCAACTGAGTGACTCGGCCAGACTGTCTCACAACAAAAATTAAAATCAAGACTGCAAATGCAGCTCAGTGCTCAAGTCCTGGGCTCAATGGCCCAGTATCACAAAGACAATTAATGAATAAATAAATACTAAAATTTAAACATTTTTAAAATAAAATAAAATCATGGCAATCTGTGGCTTATAAAAGACTTGCTGTTGGGCAGGACCAGAGGCCCAGAGTCCAACCCCTAGGTTTGGACAAGACTAGTGCCTCCTAGGGGCCACCCGCCGTCACCCAGGGTGCCGGGCTTGGAGACACAGGGTCCCTCCCTCTCTGGCCCCTATGCATATGGCCGCTCCTCTGTCCCCTCCCAAGGGGACACCTGTCGCTGGAGGCGGCCCCTCCCAAGTCCTGACCTCCATCCACCTCCAGTGACCTTTGCTCCAGTGAGGCCACGGTCGGGGGCCCCAGGGCTCAGGACTGAACTCCTCTCCCTGAGGACACACAGCCGCCCCCGGAGGATGGGCAGGGCTCTCTGCACCTCCCACCAGACCTGAGCAGAGTGCCCTCCTCTGGGGGTGCAGAGACAGAAGCCCACAGTGACTGGTCGCCCCGGTGGGGGGAGGATCCTGTGGCCCATCCCGGGACCTCCTCTCCCCAGAGCCCACCGGCTACTCTGCTGCCTTCAACTGTGGCTGATGCTCTGTGTTTAAACACACACATGTGCACACATACACCGTCTCTCCGTGAAGTAACCAAGTGTGTTTCGCAGCCCTGGGCTCAGACCCAGGCCCTCACAACCTCGTGCTAACCTGCACCCCAGTCCCTTTCATATCTTGAGGCAGGGTCTCGATAGTCACTAAGCTGCCCAGAAGGGACTCAAACTTGGGATTCTCCTGCCTCAGCCTCTCCTAGAGTTCTGGAACGACCGGTCTGCGCCACCCGCACCAGCTGAATGAGGACTTCTAACTGGCTGAGTGCCACCTTCCTGCCTAGCCCTCGACTCGCTCTTGACAGTCACTCCAGGGAACTGAATCCCCCCATCTCACTGGGGACGCCAATCTGGGCCCAGCTGTGTCCCGGGGGCCAGCCCCCCGCAACCTGCTTTCCAGAGGCCCCCAGCCCCCCGCCAGCCAGCCAGCTCTAGGGTAGGACCCCTACCCAACATTTCAAAGGCCCTGCCCAGGCAGAAGAGCCGCCCCACCAGGGTCCTGGGCAGAGTCCCTACCGTCCCCAGGAACCTGAGTGGGGCAGACAGCTGCTCCTACAGCCCCCACCTCCCCCATGTGGAGACCACGGCCCCGGGACAGCCAGGCTGGTGGGAGCCCTCAGGGTCCCCCCAGCCACGAGGTCCAGGGCACACCGCATCTACCACGACAGGTGACAGAAAGGGGCGGTGGGAGGCGGCGGGTGCCCCTGCCGGGAAGGCGGTCTGGGTGGTCACATTTTTCAAGAGATGTCAGAGACTACAACTTTCACGCGAAACATTCCTTCGTAAACTTCCCCTGGACAGAGCAGGAGCAGGTGTCTATGGGGACCCACGCACGGCTGCTTCCTGTCCCCAGAACAGAGGAGCTGAAAAGGCCAAAAAGAAGGAGTGTGGCCGAGGACACGGGGAAGCGGGACTCTCGCGCAGGGCCAGAGGAGGGAGGGGAGGATGCGGGGAGATTCCACGCCTACTGCCTACCGTACACCCGTGGGAACAGGCGCAGGTGTTCCCACGACAGCCAGAGGGCCAACACTCACTGACGCCGTAGTCACCAAGACTGAAAAGGCCCACGATACTGGTCCATCATCCCAGTGCTCCGGGAGGCTGAGGCAGGAGGATTATAATTCAAGCCTAGTCTGGGCAAGGTAGCAATTTAGCAAGATGCTACCTCAAAATTTAAAAATATAGATATATGGCTCAGTGGAAACAACCTGGGACAATCTCCAGTATCACAGAAAGAAAGAGACGAAAAAAAGCTCCTCAGGGCTGCGCCCTTCCGCGCGCCCTGGGACCACCTGCTCCCCAGCTGCCATACCTTTCAGAGGTGGCGGCTCCCTTGGCTTCTCAGCCCGTCCTCCACTTTGAGGCCAGCAATGGGCGCAGCCCACGGGTCACAGCGCTTGCCTGGGAAGCTGACTCTGGGGCCCAGGGTTAGAGCCCCAGCACCGCATAACCCCAGGCGTGGTGACACACGCCTGTTATCCCAAGCACTCTGGAGGCTGAGGCAGGAGGATTGTAGCGAGTCCAAGGCCAGCCTGAGCTGCACAGTGAGTTCAAGATCAGCCTGGACTGCAGAGCCAGACCCTGTCTCAATAAAACAAATCAAAAAAGGCCCCCACATTCCCCGGCACCCACACAGACACTGCTGACTCCTCTCCTGCTCAGCAGGGCCCTCACGCCCACCTGGAGGATCCTGGCTCCGTCCTAGATCCAGGTCAGCTCCAGGGGCTGGGGACTGGGCTCAGTGGCGGAGGGCTGCCTGGCAACCGCAAGGCCCTAGGTTTGGGGGTCCCCGGGCCTCCCTGGTTCCACCGGCAGCCCAGGATTCCCTTGGCTACGTGACCCAACAGACCCTTGGTCCCCAAGAATCAGGCCTGGGAGGGGCACCCGTGTCCCCGGGCCACACTGCTTGTGTGCAGGTTACCTCCCCCAGGGCTCTCCACTGAGGGCTTTTCCTCTCTCCCATTCAGCGCTGCGGACGGAACCCGGCCTTCACGCTGAATTACACCTCTGTGTCTTTGCGTTAGGATCATGCCACACAGCCGAACTACCCAAGATGGGATTGAACTTGCGATCCTCCTGCCTCAGCCCGCCCGAACGCTGAGACCAGAGGCCCACGTCACTGGGCCCAGATCCTGAGGTTTGTTTTTTGTTTTGTTTTTTAAGAAATATACGCCCCCCAGCAGCGCTGTGCGAGGCTGGAAATCACTCTGCAGGTTGTAGCCGCCACGCGCATACGAGGCCACTGCAAAGGGCCTGCCTCCCGCGTGGGCGGCCCTCAGCCAGGGAGGCAAAATTACACATTGCCAGTGGGTAGAAGGCTGGGCCGTTCTAAGGGGGGAACCAAAGCCTGGGGAAGTAAGTCTTCTGCCCAGCGTCCCCTGCTTAGAAGGGGCACAGGTGGGCTCCAGCCCAGACACTGGGACAAGCATGCTTTTACCACCAGCCACTGGTTTTAGGGGTTTCGTTGTTTTGCTTTTGAGACAGGGTCTCACTCTGTAGCCCAGGCTGGTCCTGAACTCATGGCGATCCTCCTGCCTCAGCCTCCCAAGTGCTGGGGTTACAGGCGTGTGCCATCAGGCCCAGCTTATGCAGTGCTGGGGAATCGAACTCAGGGACTTAGCACTTGACTTAGCACCTAGGCAAGCGCTGTAACCGCTGAGCCCTTCCTCCAGCCCCAACTATCTCTTTTGATGAGCACAAGATTCTAATTTTGACTGAGTCAAATTTGTAGATTTTTAAATAAACAGCGCTTTCTAGGCACCATCTGAGAAACCGCTGCCAGCCTAAAGCCTGAATTCCAGAGGCTGGCTCCGCGCTTGCACGGAGATCTGGGGTTAACTAAAACTGCCACGTGTCCCATGAACTGTCTGCTGGGACCACGTTTCACCTGTACGGACGGGCGAGCAGCTGCCCACCACCACTCACTGAATGCTGTTCCTGTCTCTGACGACTTCCTGGGCTTGGGGGGGCTGCTGGTGGTACTGGGGATCACGCCAGGGCCTTCACGGAGACATCACCAGCTCTTTTCCTAACTTTTGATTTTTGAGACACGGTCTCACGAAGTCGCTAAATGGCCCGGGCTGGGCTCAAACTTGTGATCCTCCTGCCTCAGCCTCCCAGCGCCGGGATGACAGGCCCACATCTCGAGGCTTCTGACGATTTTCACTGCTGAAAAGCAAAAGACCATGTATGAGTGGCTGGTCTATTTCTGGGCTCCGTTTTCTGCTCCGTGAAAAGTATTATTCTTTCTTCCATTTTGGGGGAGGAGACAGGGTCTCACTCTGCAGTCCAGGCTGGGCCTGAGCTCGCTACAGACCGCAGGCTGGCCTCACACTCACGGCAATCCTCCTGCCTCAGCCTCCCGAGCGCCGGGATTACAGGCCTGCACAGCACACCCAGCTTGAATAGTGTGTGAAACCGTAACGGAGCAATCACAGCAGGTCCTGGGAAAGGCCACGTAATTGCCCCCACTCTGTTCTTTTTTGAGATTGTTGTGATAATTCAGACTCTTTGCTTTTTTCTACATATTTTAGAAATAGCTTGTCAACTCCTCCTTCCCTCCCTCCCTTTCTGTGTGTGCCTGTGTGCGTGTGTGTGGTACTGGACAGCAAACCCAGCGCCTCCCCATGAAGCTACACACCCAGTTCATTTTTTAGTTTTGATTTTGAGACAGGATCTTGCTAATCACTGGCTCGCCCCAGCCGGGCTGGAACTTGGAATCCTCCGGCCTCAGGCTCCCAGGATGTTAGGATGAAAGGCCTGCAACCGATGTCCCAGTTTCTTCCTTTTTTTTTCTTTTTTCCTTCCTTCTTATCATCACTCTCTCTCCCTTCTTTCCTTTTCAAAAAAAAAAAAAAGATGCTGAAACCAGGCCTGGCAGCTCACACCTATAATCCCGGGGCTTAATGCCCAGTATTAAAAAACAAAAATACAAACTGGAATGTTGCTTAGCCTGGGGCCGAACCCCTAGGTCTATTTGAGAGGAAATGACATCTTAGAAACAGTCAAAGTCAGGCCCAGGGACAGAGGTCTGTCATCTCACCACTTCGGGAGGCTGAGGCAGGAGGATCACAATTCAAGACCAGCCGGGCTACGTAAGAGACTCAGCGAGATCCTGCCTCAAAATCGAAACTCAGAACTAGGCTGCAGGTGGAGCTCAGGGCGACGGCTCTGGGCCTGGTCTTCAGGACCATGGCGACACAAAAGCCAGCCGTTCAGACCACCCACACAGTCCTCCACATGTACAGCTACAAGAAACCAGAATGCACGGAGCGGGGCTCGGGCTTGCCTATTTTCATGATAGAAAACTTTATAAAATGGGGCTGGAGGAATAGCACCGTGGTTAGAGTGCTGGCCTAGCAAGCACAAGGCCCTGAGTTCGATTCCCCAGCACCACATAAACTGGGTGTGGTGGTGCAGCCCGGTACTCCCAGCACTTGGGGGGCTGAGGCAGGAGGATTGCCGTGAGTCCAAGGCCAGCCTGGGCTCCGAAGTGAGTTCAGGACCGCCTGGACCACAGAGTGAGACCCTGTCTCAAAAAAAAAAAAAAAATGAAAGACAGACATGTCCCGAGAGACACAGAGACACGTCTAGGCCTTGACCTCCACACCTGTGACTGTGACCGTCCTTGGATTAGGGTCACTGGGGCACAAATTAAGCATCTTTCCTTTTTGGTGGTGGTAGTGGTGCTACTGTGAAGGGAACCCAGGGCCTTTGCATGGAGCTACTCCCCCGGCCCATTTTGTAAATTTCAATTTAGAGACATGGTCTTGCTAAACTGCCCAGGTTGGGCTTAAACTTGTAATCCTCCGGCATCAGCCTCCTAGAGTGCTGGGATTGTAGGTCTTGTACCACCAGGTCCCTCAAATTAAGTATCTAGAAAGCATGCCATATCTAAAGTGGGCCCTGAATTCAACAGCTGGTGACTGTAAGGAAAGGGCAGAGGGACCCCGGGACACAGGCCCAGGGCAGAGGCCCCGTGAGGACAGAGGCACAGGAGGCCTACCCTGTGTCCAGGCCACCTGCAGAAGCTGAAAGGGCCAGTCCGGTGGCACAGGCCTGTAATTCAAGCACTCTGGGAGGCTGAGATAGGAGGATCGCAAGTTTGAGCCCAGTGTGAACTTAGCAAGACCCCGCCTCAAAATAAAAATAAAGAGGGCGGGGAAAGAAACTCAGTGCAGAGGCCGAGTCTGGTCAGCTGAAGGAGGAAGGCAGGACTCCCCGCGGGCCAACTCCGGACACGGCAGCGCAGCCCACCCACACCTCAGCTGCTCCGAGTCCCCAGGGCGCGGCCTCTCGCCACGGCAGCCCAGGGAGCAAACACCGCCACCCTGGCTTCCAGGGTAAGAACCCACCGTGGCCCCACCCCATCCGTGGTCCAGGTATCAGAGGTCAATCGTGACGTGGACCCGTGCCACGGAACACTTCGGAAGTACACGATCCACAACTACACGTAGCACGGGGATGACCGGCCTGTGCCAGCTTTTATCTCTGAAACAGGACCTCATCAAATCAAGCCCAGGTCGGGGCCTGAACTTGCAATCCTCCTGCCTCGGCCTCCTAGAGCGCCGGGATTACAGCCCTCCGCCACGCCCCTGCTTACTGGGACTGGTGGCTTTGTTTTACTCACTATGTACTTGGAGAGGCCGGCTGAATGCGGCCAGGACAGTGAGTCACGGCCACACAGAGAGCACCTGCCCCTGCCCAAGCCGGGGTCTCCAAGCCCCGCTCCGCCACTGCAGCCCAGGGCCAGCTCCGGAAACAGGTCACCTCTGCCAACCCGAGGCCAGTTACGGAAACTGTGGTACCCCTGACCTGGAATGGTCACACCCAGAGCGCCAAAGGACTGGGTGGCCGTGGCCTTGGGCACGCTGCTGAGAAGCAGCAGCCCCCAGAACAGCACGCAATGAGCTGGACGCCTTTGTGGTGGAAGAGGGGCAAGTGACGGGGGCTCTGGGAAAACGTCCCCGTCCCAGCCAGGACAGGCACACCTTGGGAAGGCGATGGGGACGTGTGGTCCCCAAAGGGAGAAGCTAGAGGTCTTCCTGGGCACATCTGCCCAAAGCTTTCCCAGGTCGGCGCCCTGGTCACGGCCCCATTCGTGGGCCTGCCCGCTCCCACTGACAGCCGTGAGGCTGAGGAGAGGCAGGGGAGAGGGTAGGGTGGGCCCGGCCCTGCTGCCCTGCACCACCAGGGGACCCCCACTCAACCCAACATGCTTTGGGCCACCTCAACCTCGCTCTGCAGCAAGACCTGTGGCCCCTTCTGCTTCTAGAATTCCCCGATTGAAAACGCAATTAACCCCATGATTGGTACAGAGGTTTCCTTGCCAACAGATGCGGCAGGGAAAAAAGGGTCTTTTCATGCAGTCGGAATCCTTGCGCCCCACCATCTGCAGTGTGTGTGTGCATGTGCGTGTATGTGTGTGCATGTGCGTGTGCATGTACATGCGTGTGTGGTGTGTTTCCACGTTTGCATTCTTTGGGACACCAAGCCCCCACGCCAGCCCTTGACCCACACAAGGCAAGCACCTCGGCGCTCAACTCCACCCCACCGCATTCACCCCAAAATTCACCCCCACGACCCTAAGGACTCGCCACAGGCGCAGGAGAAGCGGCCAGCAGACTCGGGGACTGTGCAGCCGGGCACCCTGACTCTGCACCCGCTCTCTGGTTTCCAGCCAGGGCTCCCCCTCCTTGTGAGATGCCCCCGGCCCGCCCCAAGCATAACCGAAACCGTGAGCATGAGCCCCTCCCGCTGGAAAGCTGCCCTCCCCGGGTCACTGTGTGCTCTAACCATGCCCCGCTGGTGGCGGTCCTGAGGGAGGGTCCAGCCAGCGAGGGATCACAAACTCTGGGGCTCCTGGGTGCTACGGTGTCCCCAAAACCAGTAAAGGGGCACATGCGTCATCCAGAAAACCTCTGGCTGACTGCCGAGATTGCTGAGCTTGGGGGGAGGGCCACCCGTCTCCTGGGCATGGCCGCAAACCAGCTCAGGCCCCGTGGGACCTATGGGTGCAGGTCAAGCTCCCCCAGCCAGATCTCCACAATAAGAAGCTGGAATCAAGGACCAACCTGATGGCAGAATACACGACACCCCATGAAACAGCACCCCAGCACTGAGCGCCCAGAGGGCTGCCACTGTGTCCATGCTCACGTCAGAGAAGGGGTTTATGGTCTATGCATCAGCGCTTCAGTTTCCCTTAACACCCCCCTGGATGCAGCGGGCTCTGGGCTGGGCAGTTTTTGGGGTGCTGTCCCTTAGGGACAGTACAATTGGCTGCTTTTGCCACACTGGACCTTGGAAGGCCTCCTGGGGGCAAGCTGCCCCTCTACGATGACCCTGGGCACAAAGGAAGGGGCAGGGCTAGGCTCCACAGCCTCAAACAAGAAGAAATTTGGGGGTTCCTTTCCCTTCACTATAAAAATGAGGGCTTGGATCTGGGCATGGTGGCACACACCTGTAGTCCCAGCTCTCTGGGAAGCTGAGTCAAGAGCGTCACAAGTTCGAGTCTAACCTGGACAACTCAATGATCTCGTGAGACCTTGTGTTGAAATAAAAATTAGGGGCTGGAGGAATGGCACAGTGGTCAGAGCACTTGCCTAGCAAGCACAAGGCCCTGAGGTCAATTCTCCAGCACCACATAAACCGGGCATGGTAGCACAGCCAGTAATCCCAGCACTCGGGAGGCTGAGGCTGAGGCATTGCTTTGAGTCCAGGGCCAGCCTGGACCACATAGAGCATTCAGGACAAACTCAGGCTACAGAGTGTAATTCTGCCTTAAAAATAAGAAATAAAAATTAAAATGGAGGAATGATGAGGGCATAGCTCAGCGGTTAAAGCGCTTGCCTACCACGCACAAGGTCCTGGGTTTGATTCCCCAGCTCCACACAAGCCAACTGTAGTGGCACACACCTGTATGCCCAGCACTGGGAGGCTAAGGCAGGAGGGTCGCCAAGTCCAAGGCCAGTCTGGGTTCCACAGTGAGTTCAGGGCCAGCCTGGGCTGCAGAGCAAGATCCTGTCTCTAAACCAGTAACACAGAGGGCCTGGGCAGACCCCCTTGGAATTGGTGTCCTAACCAAGGAGAGCTGCAGTCTGGGCCTGAGCGTCACGGGTCCGGACTTGGGGCAGGGTTCCGGCGGTCGACGTGTGGCCTGCTGGGGGACTCGGTCGACCCGGAAGCTCGGGCCTTCTGCCCTTTCCAGCTGTGCTTACTCGTACTTGAGCTCCGACATGTAAACACTGCGGGCCGCTACACATAACATTTACCCGTTACGTTCACAGACACGGCCAAACGTGACACTGCGGCAGGACTCGGGTGGCCCCAAGGGACCCGTAGACACAAACCCTGTGCGCCAGTGCCCCCGGGCCCTGCAGGGTGGGCCAACTGGAATACCGGGACAGCGCTTCTGTTTCCACATCAACAAGAGGTCACGTCGCTATTTCTGTGAGGCTTATCTAGGTTCTCACGGCCGAATTCGGGGCCCAGGGCCTGGTCTCAGCTCCCGAGCCACGCCTCCGCTGACCATGACACTATTCCTTGGCTCAGGAGCCTCGGCTCGGGAGCGTGGACTCCTGCACTGGCTGGCACGGCACCAAAGTTCTTACCCCATCTCAGCAGCACTGTGGATAGGAGCAACTGTCCCCGGCACTGTGGCACCAAAGGACTATTCTCTGAAAACAAAGTAGGCTCTCCCCGAGCCACCTGTACTTCTATTAGAAGTCTGTTGTTGTTGTTATACCCTTTTTTTTTTTTTTTGAGACACGGTCTCACTCTAAAGCTCAGGCTGGCCCTGAACTCACCAGGTAGCCCAGGCTGCACAGGCTCACAGCCACCCTCCTGCTTCAGCCTCCTGAATGCTGGGCTTACAGGGGGCCACCCAGTTTATGGGGTGCTAGGGAATAAAACCCAGGAACCTGTGCTTGCCAGGCAAGCGCTGTAACCACTGCGCTGCCCCCAGCCTGCTGCCAGTGTTTCAAACACTCTGATACATAATGAAGCATCAGTGAGACAGGAGGTAAACTGTTCACGTTGCGGGATTCGTTTATGGAGCTGTGCCACCGAGTTAAAATATCATTTAACGATAGCCTTTATATAGACGCGCAGGGGGTCCAGTAACCACAAGCCTCCCCTGGCTGTTTAAATTGCTTAAAATTAAAATTTAAAACTCAGCTCTTCAGTAGCTCTAGTCACACCCCCAAAGGGCTGAAGAGCCACAGAGGGCCAATGACCAGGACCCCGAACAGTGCCCACACAAGTCTGCACGATCCATCCTTGCTCAAGGACTTGATACCGTGTCCAGCAGTGCCTACGGACAGCCAGCGCAGATTAACTGTTTGTCGAATGAATAATTCAATGACTCTTAACTCGTCCCACCAAGTCCTACAACGTGAGCCAAAAACAGCGGAAGGAGTCTGACTCAGCCCAACACCAGGATCTCCCTTCAGCCCACTGGGGCATTCTGGGGACACATCACACACTTCTGGCTCATACCAGGTGGCCTCACACTCATTAAATCTGCCCAATTTGTTTCTCCCAATGCACTGTCTAAATACCGCTTTTCCCCAACTAAAGGTTCAAATCCAAGTCGGATATGATTTCAACGTGTTAGCATCAAGTTCTGGACTCAGGGATTTCTTAAAGGAAGAATTTTGTATCTTTGTTCTTAAAACAGAATAAATAAATAAATAAATAAATAAATAAAGCAAGTATCTTGGCGTTCTGTGTATCCCGACAGGAAACCAGAAATTTCCAGGGCTAGATTTTACTCTCCAGATGGAATTTTGGCAAGGAAGCTGGGCTGGAAACTGACCTAGTTATTTGCAGGATTATAACAAAGGCACCTTTACCCCCCAGCTTCGTAATTTACTGCCTTGCTGCATGAAACAGGGAGCAAGGTGGGGGTGCCGCCAGCCCAGGCACAGGAGGCTCACCTGGGCCCTCACCTCAGCCCAAAACAAGGATCCTCCCCAGCAGCCACTCCTAATCACTTAAAATTAAAATTTAAAACTCACTGCTCTCTTAAGGAAAATGATCCCTTTCTCTGCCTCCTTTAAAAACAGTACCCGAGCTCCCCAACTTTTCTCCTGGACACCAAATACCATGTAACTAATTTCACCAAATAACCTGAAGAACCCCCCACAGACCCCAAGGTGGGGTTCCTACAGCCTTCTACGTACACCAGGGCTTTCGATTAATTGAAAATATACTTTGCTCTCCTCCAGAATATGGTTTTAAGGAGCCCAGAGAAATGGGAGACTAGCTCTGGCAGGGGCTTTCTGACGCGCGCAACAGGAAAGGCGCCTGTGCAACTGTGTTTTGAAGACCCCAAGACAGAAGGGGAATGAATCTCCGTGGAACTGGATGGTGTCAAACGCGAGTGGACCTGGCTTCTGGGAGCCTCCTCCCCGACACTGGACCCTCTGCCTCAAAATGCAAAAACGTCAAGGGTGAGTCGCCTAGCCGAATTCGCAAGTCCTGACCGGAAAATAGAAAGGGTAGATGGACTGACCGCTCACCGCGACCGCGACTGCGACTCGGGAGGCCCCGGGGCCACCACCTCGGTGCTGATCGCGACCTGCCGCCTTCCTGCCGCGCGCGACTGACCCCCCAGGGCCGGCCTGCCCACCGGCAGCCGGCGAGCGCCAAACCCGGTCCTTCCGTCCACGTGAACTCAACCCGCGAAACAAACTACGAACATGGACGGGCGTTTGCTCTTCTCTCGCACGTGCCCCAAAGCGCGTGGGCTGGGTCCCCCGCGTGCAGCCACTTCGTACACACTTGGGCGGCTCGCCGTGTGCTCCTCCGGGGGTGGCCGATCGTCCTTCCTCTCCCTTGGGAGTTAAAAGGCCTGCGCTGCTCCGCTTCCGCGGGCCCAGCCCGTGCCTCGGGCTCCAAACCTTCAACCCGCGCCCGCTCTGCTCGGGTGCTAACAGGATGGCACCCCCCGATCCGGACAAGCCCGTTCAAACGAGGGGCGGGCGGCAGAGGCAGCGCCCCCGGAGGCACGCGCGGGGAGCGCCCCGCGCTCGTCCCACTACCCTTCTGCGGCGCCAGATCTTGGCCTCGGGACCCGGAAAGTGAAGCTGGGGGGAACCGCGGCCGGGCTGGGCAGGTCTCGGGGGATCGTCGCGCGGGTCCACGCTTCCCAGGTGCCCCAGGCAGCAGTGGCCGGCACGGCCCGCGCGCGCGCGGAACACCCGCCGGCGAGCAGGCCCAACCCTCCGCGGACAATGCGCGCCCCGCCCCGCCCCGCGCCGGCCACGCCCCGCCCCGCGCCGGCCACGCCCCCGCCGCCAGCCCCGCGCCCCCATTGGCCAGGTCGGTTTGGGCCGCGCGCGCGGCGGCGCGGTGGCGCGCGTGCGCGGGGCGGGGCGGGGCGGGGGCGGTGCTTTGTGTCGGCGGGCGCGGGGCGCGGGGCCGCGGGCGCGGGCGGCGGGTGGCGGCATGGAGGAGCTGAGCAGCGTGGGCGAGCAGGTCTTCGCCGCCGAGTGCATCCTGAGCAAACGGCTCCGGAAGGTGCGTGCGCTCGCACCCCCCGCGCGCGTCCCCGCCGGCCCGGCGCGTCCCCCGCCCGCCTCACCGCCGCCTTCTCTCCCGCAGGGCAAGCTCGAGTACCTGGTCAAGTGGCGTGGCTGGTCCTCCAAGTGAGTCCCGCGCGGCCGCCGCCTTCCCGCGCGTGCCACCGCGCCGGGGCGGGGGTGCGGCGTGGCGACCCCCGGCCGCGCCGTCGGGCCGTTGCCAGTCCGGGGCTCCCGGGGCGCGCTGCGGGCGGGGGCGCCGGCCGGGCCCCGGCTGCCCTTTGTTTACCAGCCCGCGGGGAGTGGGGTCGGCCCGTCCCGCCCCGAGCCCCCTCCGTGGCGCCCAAGTGTGGCCCGCGACCCCCGCCGCGGCTCCCGCCCCGGCCGGGCCCCCTGCCCGGTCCGAGGCTCTGCGCTGTAACCTGAGCTTCCTGAGGATAGGTGCACTTTTTTTTTTCTCCTTTCTTTTAATGAAAGCGGGAGGAGGCCTTAGCGTCCCCGGAAGGGGCTCTGCCCACAGCTGCTCGGTACCCCGTCTCCCGCCTGCGCGATCCCCGGGTTCTTTCCTCGCACCCCAGCCCCTGCCCGCGCTCGCCGGGTCGCCCGCCACATTGTTCTGGACCGAGGGGCTGCGTCCGCGCCCCGCGGCCTGGACCTGCCTTCCCCTCCCTCCCTGGCTCCGAGCCAGGCTTGGGGGATTCCCTGTCTGCAACTTCGAGTTTCGTTAGGATTTGTTTTCCTCCCAGGCGCAGACTGCGGGAGTCCCCTCGTGGCCCATTGTAACTGGGGGCTTGAGGTGGCAGTTTCTCTGCGGGTTTGAGGTTGCCTCGCTGGCTTGTGGGGTGGGGTCCCCTGGGATCTGGGTTTGGGCCTTTGGGGGTGCCTGGGGAGCCCATTCGGGCTGCAGTCTGATGTCTCGGGCGCCTCTTCACTCTTTACTCTGCAGACATAACAGTTGGGAACCCGAAGAGAACATCCTGGACCCGCGGCTGCTGTTGGCCTTCCAGAAGAAGTGAGAAAATTCACCGCACAGGAGGGGAGGAGGGGGACAGGGGATGGGCCAGAATGGCTGCGTGACCCCCGAAGGGGGGAGGGAGCTGGGATTGAGGTCCGGGTCCCGCAGCAGGACTGTCACCACGCCCGCAGTGTCCGCCAAGTGGCTACTGTAAAGGTCGGTCCATCGCTGGTCTGTACGTGAGGGCCCCCGGCAAGGGCTGGTCTGATCTTTCGGACAGCCAGGCCTGTCTGTGAGCCTTCTCGCACCTGTCTGCCAGGACTCCAGTCTTCTGTGGAGTTCTTGGCGGACTGGCATGTTAAATCCAGCAGCATTATTGCCTGCAAAATGACAGGCCGGTCCTCTGCTCCTGTGCCCCTGAGCTTGCAAAATGGTAAGAGGAGGCTCAGAGTCGGAGTCGGAATGCAGAGCACAAAGTTATGTTTGTTACCTGTGGAACGATGCATTTATTTTACTGCAACACTGCCAGACTCGGGCTATATTTGCTTCTGTGGCTGTAGACGTGGTTTCTACTATTGGGTCAGAGACTTGGTTAAGTAAGAGATAGGCCTCGGGGGAGGCAGGGAAAGGGAGGAGAAGGGGTTGGCCCCTCCCCCTGTACGGTATGAGGTATGCAGAGGTATGCAGGTATGCGCACACAGCAGGTTGAGGGCAGCCTGAGCGCCTTCCCGTGTCGGAGCTTGCCCCATACAGGCAGGTGAGTTGGTTGCCACGGGCTGTCCCAGCTGGGGTCAGTCTGGCAGACGTGGTCTCGGGCATCCGGAAGCACTCTTCACTTCTGCTTGCTGTCAGGAGATCGATTGCGGCCTTCCCCGCGTGCTGCGATGGTTTTGACAGGCTGAGAAACTGTGCCTGCTTACTCAGGTGCTTCGGGAAAATCTGGTCTCTGGGACCTTGTTTCCTCCCTTAGACTCCTAACTTGGTCCAGTAAACCTTGGGGCTGCTGGGTGGCCTGGCATCTTTCTCTGCATTTCAAGGTAGCATCCTTGGGCAAGGCACTGTGGTTTGCCCCTCGTCCCGGCTACTCAGGAAGATTCTAGACCAGCCTGGGCGACGTGGCAAGAGCCTGCCTCCAAAACTATTCTGTTGCCAGACCTGTAGCCCAGTGGTAGAGCACATGCCTGGCACATGCAAGGACCTGGGTTCCCTCCCTAGCACTACAGAAACATAAAAGATAGCACCCTAAGTTTGAGAGGAGGCATGCCTGGGACCTGGTGTTTAGTTAGAGCAGATAAAGGATAGAAAACTTGATACTATTATGGAGGAGAGAAAATCGGGAAGGAATCAGACAGCTCCCCCGGGGCAGCGCCTGCCTCGGAGGACGGGGAAGGGTCAGGTTACTTGAGGCACAGCAGAGGGGACCCAAGAGGCACCCGCTTGTCCCCTTTGGAGGTTGCATGCCAAGGGAGGGTGCAGCTGGCGAGTTTGAACTGTGCCTTGGAAGACAAGGGGTTCTCTTATAGGCCAGTGGCACGGGCCTGCAGTTCCAGCACTCTGGGAGGCTCAGGCAAGAGGGCTGCGAGTTTGAGCCCGGCCTCAGCAACTTAGCTACTCAGCGGGATCTCAGAATGTAAAAATGGGTCCGGTGGAGCAGGTCTGTAATCCCAACACTCTGGGAGTCTGAGGTGGGAGCATCACAAGTTCAAGCCCTGCTCGGGTGACTTGGCGAGACCCTGACTCCAAAATAAAAGTGAGCCGGGGGTGGGGCTCAGTGTGAAGGTTCTGGGTTCAATCCCAGACTGCAAATTAAATGAGAACCGAAAGTCACTTTCTGTCCTCCGGGAGATGATGTGTGCCTGTTGTCATTACTAGGAGCCTACTCCTGAGAAGGCCCAAGGGAGTCGAGACATCCGAGCCTGCCCTGGGGGTTGGGGCCGAGCTCTGGGCCACACCTCTGGCCCCTGAGGTCTTTGGCCCCAGGATGCGGGTGTGAGCCCCGGGTACTTCCCCCCAGCTCAAAGTTCAGGGACAGTGGGGCGCTAGAAAAATGGGGAAGGCCTGAAAACAAAACCTGTTGCTCCGTGGGTGGGGACAGCTGCTGAGGGATGTCCCTGTCATCTCCTTCCCCCAGGCTTCTGTTGAAGTGAAGGGGTTGAACCCGGCAACCCCGAAGGCTGCGTTGGCAGGCCAGGCTGGGTTCCATGAACCACCTGCAGAAAGTTCCCTGTAGAAAAAAGGAAAGCCGATTGCTCCCAGATCTCTGCCCTGCCGTTAGTCAGACTGTGGAAGTGATTGCGGCCCGGTTGGAGTGGGGGGTCCCTGGGCAGTTCACCAGCGGGGTGCATTTCGCTGCAGACCAGGGAACAGTGATCGGCTGCCCGGGTGGGGAGGCCCTGGGGTTCCCAGGTGCTGGCAGGAGAGGTCACGTGGGCTTCCCCACGCGCGCTGCGTGTGTGTCTTCAGGGAACAGGAGAAGGAGGTGCAGAACCGGAAGAGAGGCAAGAGACCCAGGGGCAGGCCACGGAAGCACACGGTGATGTCATCCTGCAGCCGGCGCTCCAAGCTCAAGGTGGGTAGCTGGGTGCCCCGCGTGCTGACACCCCGGGGTCTGTCGCCTTCCAGAGCGGCCCTGGGCGAGGACGGGGTGTCAGAGTGTCAGAGCTCCATGGCTGGGGAAGGATGGGCAGACTGGACCCAGCTTCTCGCTACCTTCCCCAGTGTCCGTCAGCAGGGGCGCCAGCACTCTGCCCTCCCACCCCCGCTGGGGTCCTCTTGGCTGGGCGCCCCCAGGGGTTTCCTGTTGCCCAGGGCGCCCAGTCGGCACTAGAGGAGGGAGAGCCGGGCACATTCCTGTAATCTGAGCGCTTTGGTAGGCTGAGGCAGGACGATCAGTATTTCCAGCCCAGCACAGACAACTCGGCAAGATCCTATCTCCCAAAAAAGAGCTGGGGGTGCGGCTCCGCGCAGAGCCCTGGCTTCCGTCCCCAGTGCTGACATGGAAAACAGATGGCAGAGTGAGCGTGCACACGGTAGGTGCCGTAGATCTGCCGCACAGATGGACCCGCAGGGCCACCCAGCCCAGGGTGCCTGTCCCTGCCGGCCCTTCTCGGCACACCGTCAGTCAAGGCTAGGAATCAGGGCACAGGGTGGTGACGTCATGCTAGTGACTTTGGGAGGTGTCCCGCCAGCATGACCCGCACTGTGACGTCAGGCCGTGAGGCCCCTCCAGGTGCACAGCCACGCTCCGGGGTCCTTGGTGTCCTCCCCGCCCTGTGACAGACCACAGGCAGTAGGGAGAAGAGCGTCCTGCTCCTGGTCTCAGCGTGTCCCCGAGCCCTGGCCTGCTGTGGCGAGAGGTCTGTGACTTCCAGAGACGTCCTGCCCCACGGCGTGGATTCCCCGCCTCAGAACCCCCTGGGCTGGGTTGTTACTGGTTTCGGCTACTTTTTATTATCTGAGGTTGGGTCTTGGTAAGTTGCACAGGTTGGGTTCAGATGGAAGCCTCAGCCTCCCAGAAGAGCTGGGCTTGCAGGCTAAAATAAAATGGGCCGGGGTGCAGCTCTGATTCCAGTCCCCAGTGCTGCAGTACTGGTCCGCTGCCGGGCGCCAAGCACCCTGGACCCAAGCCCGCCAATGGCGAGTGACAGGTTCACTCCTTGTCTTCCCAGGAATCCGACGCACCCTCCAAATCCAAGTCCAGCAGCTCCTCCTCCTCCTCCACGTCTTCCTCCTCCTCCTCAGATGAAGAGGACGACAGTGACTTGGATGCCAAGCGCGGCCCCCGGGGCCGCGAGTCACACCCTGTGCCCCAGAAGAAGGCCCAGATCTTGGTGGCCAAGCCGGAGCTGAAGGACCCCATCCGCAAGAAGCGAGGCCGCAAGCCCCTGCCTCCCGAGCAGAAGGCGGCCCGGCGGCCCGTGAGCTTGGCCAAGGTACTGAAGACGGCTCGCAAGGACCTGGGCACCCCGGCCAGCAAGCTGCCGCCTCCGCTCAGCGCGCCCGTGGCAGGCCTGGCCGCCCTCAAGGCCCACGCCAAGGAGGCCTGCAGCGGCGCCAGTTCTGTGGCCGCTCCCGAGAGCCTGGCCCGTCTCATGCAGAGCACGGCCGGCAGCCCCAGCCGAGGCGGCATCAGCTGGCAGAGCTCCATCGTCCACTACATGAGCCGCATGAGCCAGGGCCAGGCCGCGGCCACGAGCAGACTGGCCCTCAAGGCCCCAACTGCCCCCAAGTGTGGCCTTGGGCTGGACCTCAAGGTGAGGACACAGAAGGGAGAGCTGGGGATGAGTGCCCCAGGAAGCAGAGTTCCCAAGGCCCCCGGTGGCGGGACTGCCGAGCAGAAAGGCAGCGGAATGGGGTGCCCCACCCCCAGCCACGGTGGCAGCAAGGTCCCTGCCAGCTGCCCAGGCTCCCAACCAGCGTCCACCCAGGAGCTGAGCCTGCAGGTGTTGGACTTACAGAGCGTTAAAAATGGCATGCCCGGGGTAGGCCTGCTGGCCCGCCACATCTCAGCCACCAAGGCTGTGCCCGCCGGTATCCCAGCCATGGGGAAGGGCACGGGAGGCGGCCCTGCCGGGGCCTGCGGGACTGGCGCACCTGCAGACACAGGCAAAGGTGAGAAGCTGGCCTCAAGAGTGGCCGCTGGGCCCACTCCAGCCAGCAAGCGAGAGAGTACCAAGGGCGGCGTGCAGGATGGCCACGCGGCCCCCAGGGAGGCCCGCAAGGTGCCCACGCTCTCGGAGGCCAGCACAGGCGAGGAGAACAGCAGCTCGGACTCGGACCCTGACGCAGCCTCGCTGCGGGCGGCCGGGCAGAGCATGTCGGTGTCGGTGCAGACCAGCCAGGACTGGAAGCCCCCCCGCAGCCTCATCGAGCACGTCTTTGTCACCGACGTCACCGCCAACCTCATCACCGTCACTGTGAAGGAGTCTCCCACCAGCGTGGGCTTCTTCAACCTGAGACCCTGCTGAGGCCTGGGCCGTCCTGACCCGCATGGGGAACCCAGCCTTCCTGAGGGGCCGGGGCTGGGGCCGCAGGGTGAGGGTCTGCCTGGGCCCCGTGCCGTCCCGGAACTCAGGGCGTGGAGCTGCCCCCTTGCCTCGCTGGGGCCTGACCTCCCGCCCTCCTACCTCTCCGGGCCTCCCCGGGCCACCTCAGGACACTCGAGTGGCCTTGTGGCTGAATCCCTCCCCCTTGGACAAAGCAGTTTCTCCCGTGGGAGCTTGCGGGCCCCCCACCCTGGCCTGGGTGACACCAGTGGTGTAGGAAGGGCCTTCTGTGCAGAGAGAGTAAGTCAGGGTGATACCAGCATCCCCTGTGCCAGGCACTGTTTTTTAGGTGCATCCCTGAGTGATGGCACCCTTGAGGGTGAGGAGCGGACCCTGCCCCCAGCAGCTGGGGGTGGCCCCTCATGTAAGAGGACAGGAGCCCTAACGAATTTGCCATCAGCGCCACCAGCCCTGGTTCACGGAGCCATCTCCGGCCCTGGGTGTTGGGCGGGGTCGTCCCAGACCTGGGGTTCACCCGAGGGGCTGGTGTCACTGCTCCCTTACCTCTTCCCTGCCTCTTCAGGGTGTGTCCTGGTTCAAGCCATGAAGCCCCAGGCCCAAGAAGGCAGGAAAGATGGGGAGCTTGGGCTAGGGGGTCCTTGGTGGGTGATCCTGTTTCCACGGGGTGGAATTTGTCCTTGTAGGGGGGGACCCGGCCTAGCCCTGTGGTCAACCAAGCTGCACCCACTGGCCCTCCGAGAACTGGGGAATGAGGGTTTTCTGGGGGCCCCCAACTCCTCCCTCACTCAGTAGGCCACCCGTCAGGTGCTGCGCTCTGACAATCCCCCCCCCCATGGCACGCCTTTGGGGGTCCTGGTCCCTCGCAACTAAGTAGCGTTCCTGTCCTGTTTGAGTGTGAGTGAGCTGCCTGGCAGAGGGTTAAGATCTGCCAGCCTTGGCTTTAAGGCCCTGTCCAAGCCCCAAATGGAGAGACACCCCCACGATTCTGAGCCCCTCTCCAATCCCCGACTCCCCACTGCCACCCCCAGGCGGCTGCTGCTTGGAGCTAAAGAATTTGTCCTGATCTGACAGCTTGAGCAGAGGTGACCAGGAGGTGGCAGTGGCAGTAGCCTGGTCAGTGCATCTTTGATACCAAAAAGAAAGCGAGGAGGGATTCTGGGGCTCCGCCTGGGTCCCCGTGTGAGGAATCTCAGCCCTTTTCAGAACCAGCCCCAGCAGCAGAGGGGGTTCTTGCTTCTGGGGGCCCTCCCAGGCTGCGGAGCACCCCAGTACCTCACTCCCCACACCAGATAGGAAGAGATGGCCTTTCTGTAGCCAAACTGACCTCAACAGTGTGCCTTCGGGGACACCCGTGTCCAGGACTGCACTCATGGCTGCCCAGCTGCAGCCATGTGGTCTAGTACACAGAGGCTGCGCACCCGCTGTAGGAAGCGTGGCCCCCTGTGCTCCCCCAAACCCCTAGCCGCTCCTCTCCGACGGCTGCAGCCTCTGCTGGCTGGCTCTGTGCTGCATTCGAAGCTGCTCCACGCCCTTGGGGGCTCCCTGGAGCTGTTGGTGAAGCGGGGCATTGGGGCTGGCCACCCTCTACCCCGCTGCCAGGTCGCCCCAAACCCCAATGAGGTGCCTTTCTCCTACCAGCTATTTCAGTCCCAAAGTTTGCATCGGCGCACACCTTGCCCCAAGCCGTCTTTGCCTTCTGGCTGTGTTGCTGGTGCTGTGAACCCCAAGGGTCAGTTCTGGGTGTGCGCCTGTGAGTTCGGGAGCCTCTGCTGGGGGTGCCCAGTTAGCCCCCTGTTTACCGATAAATAAAAGTAGTTTGGTTTTCTATTCTTACTTGCTGCTATTTGTGTGGGTGGGGCCGGTGGTGTGCGCGACCTGGGGGTCACCGCTGCTTCGTGCAGTGATCCTGGGTGAACAGCACCTGCGCCACGTGGCAGGCTGGCCCTCGCCCCTCACCCTGTCGCCTCTGCTCCCATCCTACAGGAGGAAGCTGCGGCCTGCCCTCATCCCCAGAGTACTGAGCGTGGATTTGGGTTTTGCTTTTGTACCAAAAATAGCGTCCGATGCTCTGGTTCCTCCAGACTCTGACCCGGCCTGGAGCACCCTGGGCCTGTGGCTCCATGTGGACAACTCATGGGAGGAGTAGAAACCGGCCAGCACTAGCCACTGGCTTCACGTGTGCTTTTTAATGAAGGAAAAAGCTAGACCCTGTATCCCACGCCCAACAGCGCTCACCTGTCCCCATGCTCGCCCCTGAGAAGGGGCGCTGTTCTCCAGGGAAGGCCAAGGGGCAGAACATTAGGGTTAGATGGGGCAGCCCCTGCCCTAAGGGACCAGCCAGCCCCAGGAGCTGCCTCCACAGCAAGCCCACTTTGGTTTCCAGGGAGAAAGGATTAAAGGAGGGGCAGCTGGAGCCTAGGTGGCCAGATTTTTATCCATCTGCATCTCACAATGCAGAGATTTTCTACGATTCGGAGAATATTTTAACACTAGCCTAGGCCGCAGAGTCTTTAGACCATGTTAATTTATCTTGCAGGAGAAAGGCCTTAGCCAGTGGCATCGGAAGACTTGTGTGCTTTTTTTTTTGTCAACTCAGTGTATCAATAAATTTTTGAAACTGTTCTGCCTGGTGTCTGTCATGTGACAGCTAGAAGCGGCCTGGGGCCGGTAGACCTCTGGAGGTGGGCCAAAAGGTGGTGTGGGAAAGGCAGGGTCTCATCCGCTTATCTGGGGTGTGGAGAAAGGTTTTCGGGGGAGCAAGAAATGGCGTTTGATTTCTTGGAGTCTCCAGTGGTCCCCGCCATGCACGTGAGACCTCCAAGGGGACAGTGGTGCTGAAGTGGAGATGCCTTGATTTAATGTGAAATAATGGGAAAAAAAATGCTAAGCGCTGGTTTAGTATGAAATACAGAAAGAAAAACAGCGGGGCCCAGAGACCAGGCCTATCACCCCGCTTTCAGGAGGCTGGCCACCCGTCAGAGCCCAGCCTGAGCAGTGTAGTGAGATCCTGTCTGAAAACAGAGGGCTCGAGGTACAGCTCAGTGTGAAGTAGATTTGCAGAACCAAACCCAAACCACCATCATGGTGATGAGGAGAGGGAAGAGGGGTGCTACTGGCACCTAGTGGGCACAGGATGGGGCTGCTGCAATGTAATAAATTCACTCTGAAAGCCAGGCATGGTGGCACACACCTGTAATCCCCCACTGAAACAGGAGGATCGCATTTGGAGCTTGACCTGGCCAATTTAGCAAGACTGTGTCTCAGATTTATTTATTTGTTTAGAGACAAGGTCTCACTCTGTAGTTCACGCTGATCCTAAACCAGAACTCATATCAACATTCCTGCCTCAGCCTCCCAAATATTGGACTTACAGACTAAGCTAGTATGCCCAGCTATCATGCGGTGCTGGGGGATCAAACCGGGGGCCGCATGCTTCTTAGGCAAGCGCTCTAATCCCTGAGCTATGCCACTAGCCCCTGTCTCAGATTTAAAAAGGTAGGGAGGGATGTGGCTTAGTCCAGAGGACCTGAGTAAGACACCACGTTGGACAGCTTCCAGGCTCCCTGGCAGGCGGTGCCACAGTGAAGGAACTCTAGTATAAAATTCCAGGGCACAAGGCTCGTGGAGTCCACCCCTGCTGTGACCCCTACCCTGCAGCTCATAGTTCTTGCTCCTTGCATAACCTTTCCTGGTCCCTTAAGGTCCGCATTACCCCCCAGCATGAATTCATAAAATCAGCCTCCAGGGAAAACCCAGATTCCTCCAAAGTGAGAAAAGAACTCAGGGCGCCACAGATGGCTCCTGGCTGAGTGTCTGGCTGGGGTGCATCCCATCCAGGCCGACACACTGTGTGTGGATTCCTTTTTTTCTTTTATTCCTTTTTTTTTCTCTCTCTCTCTCTCATACTGGAAATCAGACCCAGGACCTTCCTTTACATTGCACTACATCCTCAGCCCAGTTTTTCTTTTTTAATTTCAAGACAGGATCTTATCCCAAGCTGCTCAGGCTGGGCTGGAAATTGCGTCAGCCTCCTCCCAGAGTGCTGGGATTACAGGCCTGCACCGCCACATCTGGCTGGCTGTGTATTTTTTTTTTTTTTTTTTCCTTTTCTGAGACAGGATCTCGCTCTGTAGCCCAGACTGGTCCTGAGCTCTTTTTGTAGTCCAGGTTCACCTTGGACTCAAGGCAATCCTCCTGCCTCAGCCTCCTGGGTGCTGACATTGTAGGCGTGGGCCACCATGCCCAGCTCATGTGATGCTGAGGAATCCAACGCAGGGCCTGGCGCTTGCTAGGCAAGGAACTAGCCCTGCTAGGCCCCGTTGCTCCAGCACTGTGCGTTTCCTTTCATTGTCTCCTGAGACTCTTTTGTTTTGAAGAAGCTGGCAGGGTAGACCCGGTAGCCCTGTCCTCTGGCTTCTGAGAGGCAAGGGAGAAGGTGGTGTTCGAGGGCCTGGAAGGGGCCAGCTGGCCAAGCAGGCGCCTGCAGCACTGACCCCAACCAGGAGCCGGAGGTCGGAGAGCCAGATTCCACAGGGACGTGGCTGGGCAGGAGCAAGGCCCTGGCCCACGCCAGCCTTTGTTATTTTCTGCAGTGCTGGTCTGATGGCCTAGCCCGCTGCCTTCCCAGAAGAATGGACAGGGTTGTGGGAGGCTGGACTGGCCCGAGGGCTAGCCCAGGTGCCACCCAGACCAACCCCGGCGGCCCGGGAGACAGGGATCTGTCCGCTGTGCACCTCCGTCTTCCCCTGCACCCTTGGGCATTTCTAGGTGTTCGTTTGTTTGTTTTTCGAGACAGGGTCTCACTTTGTGCCCCAGGCTGGTCCCGAACTCACTATGGAGCCCAGGCTGGCCTCAGACTCTCGGCAGTCCTCCTGCCTCAGCCTCGGGAGTGCTGGGATGACAGGCGTGTGCCACCAGGCCCGGCTTGTGCAGGGCTGGGGAATCGAACCCGTGGCCTTGGCTAGGCAAGTACTTTAACCGCTGTGCTGTTCCTCCAGCCCCGCCCGTGGACACCTCGAGAACCAGGGTGCAGAGGGCCTGGCCGGCGTGCACAGGGCTCTGGGCCCGGGCTGTCGTGGGAGGAGACGGGCCTGCCCCACGGCCGCGGGAAGCGCCGGCGGAGGGGCGGGGCCGAGGACCGGCCGCCGCCTCCAGAGGGCGCGCGCGCCCCGCCGAGCCCGGGCCGCCGGCGCGTCGGGACAGTCCCCACGCCGCGGCTCCAGGCCGCCCCGTGCCCAATCGCTCAGCCCGCGCGCGGGCCATTGCGAGGGGGCCGCAGCCTCGTGGGTCACCACGGCCTCCGGGGGCCAGGCCAGGCCGCGGCCCGCCTCCGTGGTTGGAGTCAGAGCCCCGGCTTGTGGGCGTGGCCGTCCACCTTGCGGGGCCCGGAGTCCGGCCCGGCTCCGCTGGGTTCCCAGCGCTCCGCGCCGGGGGACTCGGGTGAGCCGAGCGAAGTCAAGCCCATTAGCAGAGAACAGGGCGTGGACCCGGAGCGGCGACCACCAACGGGACCCGGCACCCTGCGGGCACGGACCTGCCACCCAGGCGCCGTCTGTGCGGAGCCAGGCTTCGCCCCGGGCTCAAGGGTGCCGCACCCTGATGCTCCCCGGAGGATCCGCTCGGCCAGTGCCAAGGCCGGGGCCAGCCTGGTGGGGGAGCAGGTTTACGAACCCAGCGCGCCTGGAGTCTGAGGCGGGTCGATGGACGGTTTGAGCCCCGCTTGGGCAATGTAGCAAATTAGCAAGACCCTGTCAAAATCCGAAGTTAGGGATGTCGCTGGGGGCAGAGGCCCTGGGCTCCACCTCAACCAGTGCTGGTGATGGCCAGGGAGCAGGGAAGAGGGGAGGTCGGCTCCCTCCATAGAGGACCCCGGAGGCTGGTGGCCTGGCATCCCGGCTAGCAGGTGAGCTGCCACCCAGCCACCCAGCACAACCTCTTTGGCCCTGGCACTCACAGCCTTCCCTGGAGCGAGGGCAGCTCCGAGCCCACACAGCTCCAGAGGCACAAGCGTAGAGCTCAGGCACCAAGACCCCGGCTCTCCCACAGGCTGCTCGCACCCAAAGGCCCTCCATGCCAGGCGACCAGAGGCCTCGATTTTGGGCTGGGCATCCCGGGACTTTACCCCCCGTGGATGGACGGCTGCGCTGTGGGAGAGAGGTGGAGAAGGCTCCAAGGACCGAGCTAGGGACCCCTGGGCGCCAGGCACAAAGAGATCCTGCCCATGTCCCTCCTCTCAGCCCGATGGGTTTGCCCTGACCCCAAATGAGTCTGCGGGGACGGAGGGGGAGGTTTGGAGGTGATGGGGGGGGCACTATGTTGTCCAGTTCGGGGACCTGGAGGGTGGTCGTCCTGGGGGGCTCTGCTATCACACCCCCACAGCTGCGGCCGTCCATGACTGGACCCTGAGTCCCACTTCTCAGGACGGTCCCTCCCTCGCCTACCCTTGGGGTGAGACCGGGATGGGGGGCAGAGAGGCCGTGGGGACACGAGGCCCCGGGAGGGTGCGCAGGGCTGAGGCTCCACTCCTGGCTCACTAATCACATCAGCGCGCACAGCGCCGGCTCCAGCAGCCAGTTGCCTAGCAATGCCCGCGAATCCAATCCCTCAATCAATAGACGCGAGGCTCTCCCTTTCGGGGGGCGCTGGAGAGGCCGTGGGAGGATGATCTGGGCATGGGTGCCTCGACGGTATTGGGGAGCAGTCTCGCAGGTCCAGGGAGCACAGCTGGGTGGCACCTGGCCTGCGGAGGGCAGACGTCACCCTGGCGGCGGGACTCTTGGAGAAGGGCAGGAAGGGGAACCCCTGAGTCTCCCAGAAGGGCAGGCAGCAGGAAGAGCGAAGAGTGGACCCCCGGGGAGCTCAGGACCGTCCCACCTGGCTCCTTCCCTCACCCACCTCTTGCCCCTCCCCTGGGTCCCGCAGTTGGCGCAGGCTTTGGGAATCTTTCTCATCCCCAGGTAAGCAGCGGGGCGGGTGGGGATCTTGAGGTGATGAGAGAGGAGGTATGAGCCTAGATCCTCCCCTTCAGGGCATCCTTGCTCTTCTGAAAATAAATAAGCCAGGCCCGGTGGCACAGGCCTGTCCTGTCCTTATTCTGGCAGGCTGAGGCAGGAGGGTGCCAATCAAGCCCAACCCAGGCAACGTGGCAACTTACAGAGACCCTGTCTCAAAACAATGATTTAAAAAAGGGGTCGCGGAAAGGAGCTCAGCGTGAAGACCCGGGTTCGATCTCCACCACATCAATAAATAGACCAAGACCTGAGACTATTTACAAAGTATATATTTAAACACGTAAAAAGCGGTACTGGTCACAGACGTTCACCACCGATAAGTACCCAAGCTGCACTCTTGAGCGGAGGCGGAGATCGGTCGGAGATTTGTACAAATCTGGGAATTCCACACGCCCCGCAGGCGCACGTCGCGCGCGGGCGCCACGTGGCCCCGGCCCCTGCTCACCGTCCCCCCACCCCCACGTTAGCGTCTCAAGAGCTGGCAAGCGAGGGAGACACACAGGATGGCCACAGCAGACAGCAAGACGGGGGGACACGCCGCCCGCGAGGCAGGCCCGGCCAGGGGCGCGGCGGGCGCCGGGATGGGCGGCGGCGAGGGGCAGAGGGGCCGCCGGCTGCGGGGCGCGTCCCCTCCCCGCGGCGACAGGCTCGCCCACCTTCCGCGCCGCCGTCCCGGCCTTCCGAAAACAGCCTCGACCTTTAAACGGACGCACTCTGGCGGGCGGCGCTCCTTTATACAAAGTCTAAAACACCAGTTTCACAAACGTGGGCAGGTAGCAATCCCGCTCCCGGGAGGAGGCGTCTCTCTAGGCGCAATTTGATACTCAAAAAGAAACAAAGTTCCGCGGCGCGCTGCTCCCCCCTCTTTCCTTTTAAAAGTCTGGAGGGGCAAGACTCCGAAACCGGAGGTGAGGAGCCGGCAGTGCGGAGAAGGACCACGCCGGGGGTCCCTCCCCACACCCGCAGCCCGCCCCGAGTCTGTGCTTCGACCGGCACGCGGCGCCCCGCGGTCCGCAAGCCCTGCAAATTAGGTCTCCGCTGGCCCTTTAAGGGCGGGGAGGGCGGGAGGCCGCAGGGTCGGTGGCTGAAAGGAACCGAGGTGGGGTGGGGGAACCGATTTGTGCTTCTGAGTCCCGAGGGGGGGCGCGCGCGGCGCGGGCCGGGGTGGGGGAGGGGCGTGGCGGGACCGGCGCCCCCCCACTCCCGCCTGGGGCTCCCTCCTCCCCCTCGGCGGGGCTTGAATGAGGGGTTCACAGAGAGAACACTCCGCGAATCGAAAACGCCTATAAATTACACCTTTTGCTTTTAAGCATGGAGACGGGGGGGGGGGTCAGAGAGGAAAAAGCAAAAGTTCTGACGCGCGTTCTTGGATGAAAACCCCGCCCGCCCCTCCTCCTCCCTCCCCTCGCGCAGCTCCGGCCGCGGGGTCGCCAGTCCTGCGCGGGCGGCGCCCAGGCCCTCCCCGACGCCCGGGCCCTGCGCGCCCGCCGCGGGTCCCGCAGCAGGGCCGTGCGTGCGTCCCACGGAGAGCCAGGCCCGCCCTCCCCGGGGCAGGCGAGGAGGCTGTCCAGGACTTCCAGGGAGCCAGGGCCGCCGTCTTCCGTCCCGGCGCAGCTACTGGACGCGCAAAAGTCCACCCGAATACTTTTTCTCGTGAAAGAACAGTCTGCACTCCGGGCACGGACACGCGATCTTCCTCCTAATTTATCCTGGCATTTCGGGAATGTAAACAGATTCGCTGGATTTCTTTTCTCTCTGCGGAGCAAGGAAAAGAATCGAGGGAACGGGCAGATTTCATCCACGAGACAGACACACGATCCGCGCGTGGACGGCACACACACCTCCCATAAAGTGCATTTTCTGGTGTGGTCCTGGGGGATGCGGGGAATCAGCTCCCCACCCACCGCGACTTTTTTTACCTTCAACGTCACATACGAAAAAGTCATTCAAGTTAACACTTTTTCCCCCCAATAGACTTCTTAATCTTTAAAAAGAAAAAAAATTGGAAAGAAAAAAAAAAACAGGCTGACCCCACCCCCTTTTTTCTGATTGGGGAGCCAACCTTTCCTTGGCCTGACTGACCAATGGGAAGAGAGAGAAAACCAGTGCCAGGAGTCTGGCATTGGGAATGTCGAAAAGGGAGGGGAGAGGTGGGCAGGCTGAGTCCCTCCGGACACCCTCAGAAACTCAGTACCAAGGCCCCAAACTTTGCTGGTGCCAGAGGGTAGGTGACAGAGGGCCCCTCCTGTCCCAACTCAGCCTATCTGATCCCACTGAATCACACTGTCTCTCTCCTTATTTAAATAAAACAACTTCAAGAGTTGAAATATATATATTTAGATAATTTTCTTAAATAACATATTTACATCTAATAGAAAATATAACTCTAGAGATAATTTTCCAACCAAAAACTGAGGGGTGGAAGAGGAGGAATGTAAGGGACTGGGGGTGGGGGGATGAAGGGAGGGACAGGACCAGCCAAAGGCCACAGCCCACCCAGAAATAAAAAGCCCTCTGCCAAGGTGGCATCCACTCTCCTGCCCTGGTCCTGGGCTCCCCCACCAGCAATTCATCTTTTCTCTTTAAAAAAGCCTTGGTCCGTGTTACTTTCCTTAATGGTGACGGTTAAAAAGTTTGAGGTCACATCGGTGACCACCACCTTCTCCAGGTTAGTCAGGGAGGGGCTCCACGACTCCTCCTCTGGGTCCCCAAGGATTCTGGCCACCGGGATCCTGGCGATGAGGGAGGGCCTTCCCCCCTGGGCCCCCATGTCCCGATAAAGGCTACCCACGGAGCCGGGGGTGCCTGAGCCATGACGGACCCGAGGGCCACCCGGGTCCAGGGCACCCTGGCCTTTGGCCTCCAGGAAGGCAGCCCTGTGCTTTATGACCCTGGCTGGGAAGGTGTCCACAGCCAGCTTGCCCGAAGCCTCAGCCGAGCTAGGGCTGGTGACCCCACACTGCACCAGGTCCGAGTCCTGCCTTCGGGCCAGCTGGATCACACTGTGGCCAGCTGGGAATTTTCCTGCCCCTGAAGGGGTCTCGTCCAGCTTCCTGCCCTTGAGGTAATCTCCAAGGCCATCGCCGGGTTCTCCCAAGGGCCTCTGCGAGGGGTCCAAGAGCTCCTTCCGGGGCTTGGGGCCTCGTTTCTTGGAGCTGTCTCCTGGCGAGCTAGGCTTGTCGTCCACGCGGCTGCTGCCCCTGTCCCTGTCCCGGTCCCTCTCTCGTTCTCGCTCTCTCTCACGTTCCCGGTCCCGGTCCCGAGGGGGCTCTGCTCTGCAGGTGCTGCTGGTGCTGCTGCTGCTTCCAGGTGGAGACAGACCCATATTCCGCAGACCTTCCCGGGCTCGAGAAGTGGATGCCAGGTCCTGGGGTGAGCGGCCTGGATAGGTGATCCGGATGCCCCGGGCGGAGTCACTTCTGAATTCATAGGTTTTGGCCTTTGCCTTGGCTTGGGCCTGCAGGGAGAAGGTAGTGTCACACTGGAGCCTGGCCCTACCCCCACCCCTCCTCCAGCCTCAGCCTCCCAGCTTCCCCTTCCCAAGGGGATGGGAAGTTCTACAGGACCGGGAGGTGGGGCTGAGTGGTGGCAGGCTGGGGGAAGCCATCTGCAGCCAGCACACTTCTGAGACGCTACTGATGCACCCATTCGGGATGCCCAGGGGTGGGAATATATGGGCATCATGGCAAGAGCTTTCCCCCAGACAGCCCTTGGTGCCACAGACTTGGTGACAGGTCAGGGGACTCCCTCCTAGAATACAGGCAGGCAGCCTCTGCGGACACCCCATTCACAAACCCTGGCAGAGAGGGTGGAGTCCTGCACAAAGTGATTCCACGATGTCAGAGTCCCCACTGGATGCAGCCATCCTACCTTAAGGAGGAAGGTTTTGGGTTTGGGTCCTCGTTTTTTGGGGCCATAGAGCTCCATCTCTCGCTCCCTAGAAAAAGGAAGCAGGGCAAAGGGGGGTGTGAGTCCAGCAGCCAAGTGGGTCCCCAGCACGGGTGGCAGGAAATCCACCCTGAATCTTTGCAAGCAAGTGGCCGGGGTCCAAAAGGTCTACCTCTCCTCAAAGGCTGCGAGCAGGCGGGCGTCCAGGATGTTCTCCTCGGGCTCCCAGGTGCTGTACCTGAAGGGAACCAGGAGGAAGGGGGCGTTAGTGGCTAGCGGGCAGCGCCCAGAGGGGGTGTGTAACTTTTCCCATTGCCTCGTATTGTATTCCTGTGTAAAGGAGCAAGAAAGAAAGCAACCCCCGGACCGACAGGATTGCGTATAACCTACTTACTTCTGCGACCAGCCTTTCCATTTCACAAGGTATTCCATGCGTCCCTGCGGATGCAAAGGGGAAGATGTGTGTGTGTGTGTGCGCGCGCGTGCATGGGGAGGCATGCATGAAGAGGACACAGAAACACATGCAAAAAATGCATGCACCAGATGAATGCTCCACAGCCAAAGGCAAGCGCCGGCTGCATGCCCCCTGCACCGAAACGCTGCACAAAGTGCATGCACCGGCCTGCATCCCCCACCCCGCCCCCCACCCATGCAAGCTGTGCATCGCTGCAAGTCTGAGGAGAGCGCTGGGGCTCAGAGCCGCCGCCACCAACGCGACCGCGGCCGCTGCTGGGACCTGGGGGAAGGGAAGCCGCCTGCAGCAGGGGGAGGGAACCCGGGCCGGAGGGGAGGGCCCAGCCGCGCCGAGGCCCGAGGCCCAGAGCACCTACTTTCCGTATGCGCCGCTTCAGGAGGGCTTCGGCCGCGAACACCCGCTCCCCCACCGCCGAAAGCTCCATATTGACTCGCCGCTTCCCCCTTGGCCGCTTCCAGGAGCAGAAAAGCAGCAGCCAGCGCACGACAGACCATAATACTCTCCCGCTGACGTCAGTTCTCCTCCCCTCCCCGCGCGCGCTCCCTCCCCGGTCCCCCGCCCGCGCCGCGGAGCTCGGCGCCCTCCTCCCCCGCCCCGCGCTTCCTCCCGCCCCACGTGTTGCTAACGACGTTGCTAAAGCCGAGCGGCCAAGGGCTGCTCCTCGCGCGCTGATTGGCCGAGCTCTAGGCCACGCCCCTCTCCCTTTCTCCCCCGCGTTGCTACGTGACCCGCGTTCCGATCGCCAGGGGGCGGAGTCCAGAGCGACTCCAGAGACCGAGTGCGCGGAGAAGGGGGCCGCCGGCGGAAGTGACGCCACGGGGAGGCGGGCCCGGCCGCTGTCAGTCTGCAGGACAGGTTGGGGGGGGCCGGGTGCCCTCTGTCCTCGCCCGGGCCCCTCCCCCGCTGCCAAGTTGTCCCTCCGGTGCTCGGCGACCCCACTGCTCGCGCTGGGACCCCCGCGGCGGTGTCAGCCAGGCCCCGCCTCTGCCTCCGACCCCGGCCCGCCCCACCCGCCCGCTTCCCGGACTCGCCGTCCCCTCCCCCGCCGCCCGCGCCGCACAATGCACAATGCACAGGTGCTGGGGCGCCGCGGACCGCGCCCGAACCCCGAGACCCGGAGCTGCGCCCCCTGGCCGCCACCCGCACGCTCTCCCTGCCCCCTCCGGCCCCCGACCCTCGGTCTCCATGGCGACGGCCCCCCTCGCGGCCGTCTCCCGCCCCATCCCGCTAACAAATCAATGAGCCTGCTCTTCGGGTCCCCGTCGCGCCGCGCTGCCCTCACCCACCCAGCGGGCGGTGTGGCCGAGCCCCGTGCGGATCGGCCCGCATCCCCTCGTCCGGCCTTCCACTTTCTTCGACGCCTGGAGCCCCCTGACCCCGGCTCGCGCCGCCCCACTCGACCAGACCCCGAGTGTCGCCAGCCCCGGCGCCGGCCGCGGGTGTGCCGAGGCCGGACGACCCGGGGCAGGGTGGGGAGCGCCGCCCGGGCAAGGCCGCCATCCTCCGCCCGCGGCGCCTTCCCTTCCGCGGCGGTCACCCCGGCAGAAACGACGGCGCGGAAATTGGGGCGCCGCGGGCCCAGCGGGAGGCCTCCGGGCGAAGCCGGCGAGGGCCGGGCGCACACGCCCGCCACCGTCGCCGGCTCGGTTCCCGGTGACCCTCGGCGGCGCGGACAGTGGAGGCACGGCGAGGCGACCGCAGCCTCGGCCAGGAACCCCTCTCACCCCAGCTCGAGGTCCACGACGCCCCCTCCCCGAGCCCACGATTTAGTTCAGACACGATCGCCTTGACCGCGCGCGAGCCGCTTCCCTTGGCCCGGGTGGGATGGACGGGGTGGGAGGACGGGAGCGGACAGACAGAAAGAACGACAGAGAGGGGGAAGCAGCAGCGAGCGAGCGGCCTGGCTGCCGGCGCGGAGGCGGCGGCCGGGCCGGCGCGGCGCCTCGCTCCGGTCCCCCTCCCGCACTCGCGGGGTCCCGGGCTTGGCCCGGCTCCCGGATTTTACAAGGTAGGCGCTGGGCTGCGATCCCACCTCCGCAGCCGTCCCGCCTTAACGAACAGCGCGCCGCGGGCTCCCCGACGACCCGCGCCCGCCGCCCGCGTCCTCAATCATAAAAAGTCATTCCCGGTAACAAATAGTTTCGTCGGCCGGTGCCGGCGATACAGCTGTTTCTGTTTAAGCTTAAATACTTTCCAACAGTTTGGGCAGTAAAAATGAAGTCCGCCCCAGCCGCCTGTAAGTGTCTGGTTTCCCCGCCCAGAGAAAAAAATCCCACCCTAAGCCCCGGGACCGGGTCGCCCCGCTCGCCCCGCCGGCCCCTTCTTGGAATCCGCTGTCCCGCCGCGGGCGACGGGCTGCCACCCACCAGAGCCTCCCGCGCCACCGGCAGCCTGCCGCAGGGCCACCTAGGAGCCGCGGGCCGCCGCCACCGCTGAGCAAGCGCACCGCGTCCGGACGAGCGGCGGGTCCCAGGAGGAGGGAGCTGCAGCCCCTCCAGGCCCGGAGGAGCGCTTACACCCGGCGCCCTAGGGACCCAGCCTTGCGCGCGGCCGGGCGTCCAGGGGTGCAGGGTGGGGGGCAGTTTCAGTTTCACGATGGAAAAAACAACAACAACAACACTAGCTCCTTCTCGCGCCCCTCTCCTTCCCGCTCTCCCCTCTCCCTTCTCCCTTCTTCTACCCATTCTCCTTTGCCCGCGCCGCTCTGCAGCTGAAGGGGAGGGCGGAGGTGGGACCCCGGGGAGGGGCAGCGCCGGCCTCTGGAGGGGGGCCCGGCGGGTTTCACCTCCCTGCCCCATTTCCCACCAGTCTTTACACCTGGTGGTGGCTCCTTCTGAATCGCTTGCACTGAAATGAACCCGATCAGCGCTGGCGGGGATCCTGGGGTGGCACACTCGGGCTCTGCCTGCGGAGCGCCGGGCCCTCCGTTCGGAAGGAGGCGAGAGGTCCGAATCCTCCGGGGTCCAGTGGAGGCCGGCTCCAGTCTAAGGGAGAAACCTAGCCCTGAGGAAGGACGGGACAGGATAGAGCGTCTCGCCCTTGCTCGGCGGCACCTGGTTGCCGGCCGCTCTTGGGAGGGCAGGGAGTCTTGACTCCGCCATAGTTGGAGACCCAGGCAGAGGGGAGGTTCTGAGAAATGGGTTTGCGCGTCTGCTGGGCCGGGCTGGTGAGCACCCGAGGATGCCTGCTGTGGGTGCCGGGAGAGGGCGCCCACCGGTTCTGTCCTTCTGGCCCGGTCTGGATAGGTCGTCTTGGGCCATCAGCGGGTGGCACTGCCCCAGGAAACAAGGCAGGAGGGGTCCCCGCTTTCCCTCTTCCTTCTCGGACCCCCTCCTGACTACCTCTTCCTCCCGCCGTGCACTGGGCTTTTCTCTTTCCAAGTGAGATGGTAACTTTTCTTGCACACCTGCACCTGGCAGGAGTAAACAAAACAGCTTGGGAGGATCCCTTTGCTCCTCACCCCCCTTCTAGGGAGCGGGCTGCAGCGGCTGCAGGTTCACATGCGCCACCTCTGCAGTAAATAAGGTAACTGCTTCCTATTACTTGAGCTCCATATGGCTGCAATTTGGGTGTCTTTGGAGACAGTGCGTGTGTTGGGGTGGGGGGCAGGGGGGAGTGAAAGTGGAAATCAAATGCTCTTAGATCGCATTTTTATGAAGGAAATCGTCGGTGATTCTCCTAACCGCCTCCCCCCTCTGGAGAAGAGCTGCCTAATTTCTTTGTTTACAGAAATGCGGATTCCCCCCGCCAGCCTGGGGACACCTGCTTCCCGAATCCCTGGTCTCAGGTCCCAGTCCTCCTGGGTTCTGGTGCTCAGCCAGCGACTGGCTGTCCTGACAAAGGGCTTCCAACCTGCGTTTGGAAGCTAGCCTGAACCCCTGTGCCGGTGTGGACTTGGGGACCAAGTGCTGGGGGTTTGGAACGCTCTTAGGCCTCCCTTGTGCCTGCTGCCCACAGCCTCTGCCACCTAGAAGGAGACTTGAGGTGGGC
Source organism: Ctenodactylus gundi (assembly GCA_004027205.1). Lineage (NCBI taxonomy): Eukaryota > Metazoa > Chordata > Mammalia > Rodentia > Ctenodactylidae > Ctenodactylus > Ctenodactylus gundi. The sequence goes on from PVKB01002319.1 coordinate 36,910, forward strand.
AGGGTCCAGGAGAGGGCCGGGTGGGTGAGCCAGGCTGAGTGCTCAGGCCAGACCAGCAAGCCCCAGCGCATACTCCAGTTCTCGGCGGAGGCCGGGCCTCAGCTCATCCTCCGGGAGAGTTTCCATGGCGTGGCTTGGCGGGCGTTGGACCTGCCTGGTCTTGGCCGCGAATGCTGGTGGGTTTGGAACCCAACCCATTGCCTCGGGCAGCCAGCGGGCGGCTGTGAGGTGATCACTGGCAGCTCCTTGCAGGTTGTGGCCTCTTGAGCAGTGGCTGTGGCCCGTGGCGTACCTCTGGTGGCATCACCTCCCACCCCACCCACCCAGCCAGGGAGCAGCGGTGTCCAGCTAGCCTCCCGAGCCTGCGCTAGGCACATGCCGGCAGTTCACTTTACCATCTGGGCAGGACATAGCAGGACTGACTAGTGCACTTCTGAGGTCCCAAGGCACCACCTGGGCCGGCTGGCTGCCCAGACTCCTGGCCGCGGCTTCCTCTTTCCTCTCTGGTTCCCAGAGCTGGACCAGCCAGCCCTGCGAATCCTGTCCTCCTTTCTTTTCCCTAGTGGATCCTGTTGGCTGAGAAGGATGAGAAGGGCTGGCCCTTTGGGGCAGTCTCCCCGGCCGGGCACTCATTAGAAGACTTGTGACTTTGGGCTTCTGCCACCCTGGAGCCCAAGATTGAGATAAAGCTCCTCCTTGGCCTTGGGGAAAGGGAAAGACCCCCTCAAGTTAAAGGCTTTAGTGAGCAGGGTCCAACCTACTCACCCTCCAGGGACAGCCACCACGGGGCCCCAGCAGAGCCTCCCAGTGAGGATGAGCTGGCCAGCAGGAGTCGGTGGGTTCTGGGAGGCCGTCAACTCCGTGCAAGCTCCCTGAGGGTGGTAATCTTTGCTTTCCGTGTAGGGGAGCACAGTAGCTAACATAGGGGTTCTGGGGCCAGCCTGTTTGGGTTCCAGTCTGCTGGCTGGCTGTGTGCCCTTGTGCAGGGTGGCCTCTCTGAGTACCGCCTTCCATCGCGCGCGCACGCGCATGTGTGTGTGTGTGTGTGTGTGTGTGTGTGTGTGTGTGTGTGTGAGTCTCACGGGGACCAGGCCCAGAGCCTTCACACTAAGGTTCATCCCCAGCCCTAATTTTTGATTTTGAGACAGTGTCTTGCCACTAAGTTACCCAGGCTGAGCTTGAACTCCTGATCCTCCTGGCTCAGCCTTCCAGAGTGCTGCGAATACAAGTCTGTGCTGTGTTTAAACAGAGAAATACGATCATGTCTCAGGTACAGGCACAAGCAATTGTCCCATAAAAAGTACCACGATGACTCTTACTGTCATAGGTGGTCTGGGATGATGGGACCCTGCAGTCTTGGTTTGGGTGACTCGCCGACGGATCCACGTGACCCCAGGCTGCTCCTACTCCTCGAGGAAGGGCTCCCACCCTCCACAGGAAGCCGACCGCGCTTCCCCGGCGAGTTGAGACTGGCGGCGTGGGCGTCGGTGGGGGACGGTCTATGCCCCGCTGGGAAAGGGCGCGCGCGACCCCCTAGAGCGCCAGTGCAAGAGGGACGGTACGCGCACGGCGCAGCCTGCACGCATGCGCGCCACCCCCCCCCCCCCCCTGGCCGGAGCTGCCCTGGAAGGCCGCCTGGAGTGGGTTGCGAAAGTCGGGCCGCGCTGGAGGCGCCCTCGTGGCGCGGGGGAAGCCGGCGGGAGCGGGGAGGGGAGCCCCGCGCCCCCGCTGCGGACGCTCACCGCCGATCGCCTGGGAACCGGAGTTGGGACGAAGCAAGACCTAGTGGCGCAAGACATGTAGCCGGCACTCTAGAAGGCAGAGACAGGAGGATCCCAAGTTCGAGCTCAGTCTGGGCAGTTTAGGAAGACCTGGCCTGAGAATCAACCAGAAAAAGGAGCTGAGGCTGGAACTGGGTTAGGAGGCCCTGGGCCTGACCCCCAGTACCCAAAGCGGGAAAGCCGCAGGAGTGGTGAGAGGCGAGGCGGGGCATCCAGCAGCCGGGGGCAAGTGCGTGACCGAAGACCCCTGCGCCCGCCGCCTCGGCTCTGGCCCCGACCGGGCGGAGAGTCTGCGCCCGATCCCGTCTGTACCGGCAGTCTTGGCCCGGCGGGGGGCAGCGCTACCGATGCACGCCTCCTTCCCCAGGCGACGCTGGAGGGCAGGCATCGCCCGGCTTCCCGCACTCCGAGCTCCGCCTGGGCCGGCACTTGGCTCTGCTGTTCAGGGGGCCGCTCGCGGGGACGCCTGGGACTCGGGGCGCTACGCGTCCTCCTCCTTTCCACCCCGCCCCCAAGCGGTCAGAATTGAGGCGACTTCTGCCCGGACGCCGGAGACCTTGGGGTCGCCCCACCCAACGTCTCCAAAGGTGGCTCAAACTGAAACCCGAAACCCATCGCCCCTCGGAAAAACCGGGGTGCGAGAGCCTGCCCAGTCTTGCGAGGAAGCACAGTGGAGGGAGGCCATGCTGGGGCCTCCCCCCAAATCCTGGGGAGCAGGGATAACCGCCGCCGACCCCGGTGCCAAGGCCGGGCCTGCGGGTGGTGGCTGGCAAAACCTGGGGCGGGAATGTGGGCTGGGGCAGGAGGATTGCAAGTTCAAGACTAAAGAGCACAATGTAGTGACTCAGCTTGACCCTGTTTCAAAAAAATACTTTTCAAAATAGGGGCTAAGGTTGTAGCTCCATACGAAGGCCCTGGGTTCAACCCCCAGTGCCGCCAGTGTGCTGGTGTCGCCGGACTTCTGTCCTCCGCCGGACCTGACCACGCCTGGGCGTCGCGCGCGGGCGAGCGTCTGTCCACCCGCCCGGGACAGGGTTCCGCGGGACCGTCGGGGACCCGACCAACCTCGGCGAACGCCCAGAACCCCGGGCAGCCGGAAAGCGCGAGCCGGCGGCGCCCCGGGTTCGTGCCGCCGCGGGGTGGCGCAGCCCCGGGGGTGAGCCGCGCGGGTCGGGGTTCGGGCCGCCTGGTCCTCTGGGCCCCGCGAGCTCCGAGCGCCTTCCCAGGAAGTCCGATCGGGCAACGCCGCTCCGTATTTACCTGCGCAACTTCCTCCCTGGGGGTGTCGCACTCCCCCAAGTTGGGGCCCAGGTGATTATGCAAACGCCTGGGGCTGTTCGGCCGCCGCTGCCGCCTCCCGATTCGTCCGGAGCGCCCAACTCCCTTATTTGCATAATAATGGCTTATCTAGGGTAGCAGCAATCAGGGGCGAAATGCATTTTCTTCTGGTCCCGCCTGCTCGAGCTCTGCAAACAGAGGCTTAGAGCGGCCGAAGCCGGTGTGCGGAGTGCGGGTCCCCGACGCGCCGGGAGGGAGCAGCCCTGAAGCTCAAGTGTCCGCCAGAGTTCGGCAGGTTTCTTTTCCCCAGCACTGGGGCTTGACTTCTTCTTGGGCAAACGGGTGAAGGGCTCCGCAGCGCTGGGGAGTGGCGAAGACACCGGGCCCCTCCCCTGTCCTCCGGTTAGAACTGCTGGCAGGAGTCCTGGGCTGGGGTGCTGCGGGCGGGCCGCGGACTGGCCGGGTGGGCGAGGAGGTACACCGAAGTCTGTCCCGTGAGGAACTGACGGCCAGCTGTCCCCGGATGTGGGTCTGGACCCTCCAGGACTCAGTTTCCCCTGTTTGGACACTTGGAGGTAGTGCACCCTTAGCTCCAGGACAGACCCCTCCCCGAATGGGGCAACAAAAATCCCGGGGTTCCGTGTGAGCCGCACGGGCACGCAAGCGGTGGTGGAGCGCTATGGGAACCAACAGCTTTAAAGCCTTAAAAATCTTCTAGTTCCCTCCATGTGCAAAGGGGTGGGAGGCAGGGTCCCCTAAATCGAGGTGGGGGGTGAATTCGGACGAAACTGGAGTCCCCCAGCCACCGCCCGTGGCACAGCCAACTCTTGGCAACAGGGCATTTTTTGCCCCAGCGTTTGTCCCATCTAAGGTCCCCTTCTCCCCTCCTCAGGTGGAGGTGGGAGACGCGAGTTTTGTTTTAAGCCAGGAGGTGACCACTGCTCTGGCTTGTGACTGTGAAACCCAATGTAATTCTCACGGTCCTTTCGAGATGAGGGTGCAGGAGAGAGCGGGTGAGAGCCTCATCGCTGGGGCGAAGGGCATGCTGGGAGGCATGGGCAGGTGGCAGGGAAATGGGTCTCAGAGGGTCTCACGTCCACCTTGAGGGCTGGTCCCTGGAAGAGGAAGGAGGAAGGAGCCCAGGGCCTGTGAGGAGGAGGGGCAGGTGCTGGACCGGTGGTCTCCACAGAGCCGGCTGCTGGCTGACCGTGCACGTTGGAGGCTGGCTCCACAGCCCCCCACACAGGTGGGAGCGCTGCCCAGTGCTGCGGCACGGGTCTGGGTATGAGCACGTGTCTGGGACAGAAGGAGGCGTGCTTGGGACAGGGCACAGGGAACATCCCACCAAGACTCCAGCTGCCCCAAGTTTTCCCCCAGCCAGGAGGCTCAGGAGGCGTTGGGATTCCAGGGCCCTTGACAGTCCTGAGTGTCAGTCTCAGTTTCCTCCTTTGGGAACAGAAAGGACCTGGGGATTAATAATAGAGAAAGTGGCCAGTGGGGCTTCGTGGCCAGCCTGCCCGGGGCGCTCCTTGCCTCCCCCAGATTCCCATCCACCTTGTTCTCTGATAGCAGCCACCTCCAGAAGGCCTAGGACAGGAGGTCCCTGGGGTCTTCAGGAGCTGTTGCCCCACCTCCATCCTGAGCAGAGGGCAGGAGCTGGCCCTCTCCTTCTGGGGAATCACTGCCCAGTCAGTCGGGAGACCTGGGCTAACTCGTGTCTCAGAGCCAAACAGGACCCAGCCCAGTCGGTCTCTGGGTTGCTGTTGTGAGCAAGGTGCTGCCACACCCATGGGAAGATGGCGGGGGTTGGGGGGCAGATGGGGACATCGGCAGAGGGCATTGGTTTGGCCTGGGTCTCATCCCCAGGGCTTCTCAGCGAGGCACACTGGGCATATTTCTCTCCCTCCGGAGTCAGGAGCTCGGATCAAGTGAAAAGTTTACGCCTCACTTTGGACCCACGAGTGATGGTGTGAGCTGGTCAGAGTGAGCGCGCAGGAGCAGGAGGCGGGGATCCAGCGAGAAAGAGCCATGCTCCGAAGCCAGCGGGGGTCACCTGGCCTGGCGGTGCACACCTGTCACCTGAGCACTCTGGGAGAGCCAGGCTGGAGGATCACAAGTTTGAATCCACCCTGGGCAACTTAGCAACTTCGTATCTCAAAAATTAAAAAGGGCTGGGGTGTAGCTCAGTGCATAGGACAGCAAATAATAAACGAGTGATTGAGGGGGCGTGCTGGCCCAGGCCTGTGGCGAGCAGATATCCCAGGCAGCTGGTGCCCCAGGAGAGGGGCAAGTTTAGGCTAGTGACGGGGAAAGGATACTGAAGTAGGCGACAGGGAGGTGACCTGGAGCAGCAAAGCAAACCTGCATGCTGCAGTGCTGGCCAGCGGCTCCTCAGAACCTGCAGGCTCACCCTAGTGCCACCCTCAGCGGTCACCTGGGACGCTGCCAGCCACGCCTAATTGTGACAACAGGAGGCAGCCTAGGCGCCTGGGCCGAGGACCCGCTCTCCCTCTGGGAAGTCGGGGGGCTTGGGGGGGGCCTGCCTCTGGGGTGGGCGGGTTCTTTCCCACATCGCTGTAGCACACCTCACGGAGCTGCATGCCAGCACCCTGGGTCCCCAGCACTCAAGGCTCACGCGACACACCTGCTCTCCTCTAAGATGTGTGTGTGAATCCCAGGCTGCAGTCCTGAAGTCTCCCGGTCTGCTTGCTGCCCCAGCCTCCTCGGTGGGAGGCAGCACCCCTTCCCTGGAGGGACTGCAGCTCGGTGGACGCCCTGGGAATCGGTGTGTGAAGGGCTTCGGGGGGCTGGATGGCACGGGTGCTGGGGAGGGCAGAGGGTACAGCCTGGAAGGACGGAGAAATTCAGCAGGGAGGAAGGAAGCTGGTGCTGGCCCCACCAACCACAGCCGGCTGCAGATTGCCTGCGTCACACTGGCACACGAGGCTTTGCAGCCAGGAGTCATACTGGCACTCGGCACCCAGCCTGGCACAAGGGGCATTCTTTGGCAGAGTGGGGGCTCCCTCCAAGCCACGTGCTTCCGGCCCCCTGACACAGCTTTGTCTCGGAGGGCGTTTCTTAACCGCAGTAAAGGCAGAGGAAGACGCACTGAGAATTAGGTGAGAGTCAGGTGCTTGCCTGATGAGCACGCTAAGCCAGCAGAGATCAACCTGAATTTGTTACCGAGGAATTGAGGGGGACTGGTGTTGACCAGGCACCTGGGGAAGCCAGACAGGCCCCTGCTGCTGTCCTGTGGTGGCTTTGGTGAGAGAGCTTCAGGGACCGGGTGTCACTGACCCTGGAAGGACCCTGGGGTCAGCAGCCAGGGCCAGAGCTCAGTAGACGTCCCTGCTGCCTCTGTCCTCCTTGGGGGCCGCCCGGGGAGGGGGGCCGAGATCTGTGGTGGCCTGGCAGACACCACAAAACCCAAGCTACAGCTCGGGTGCAGGATCAGCACGCCACACTGACCCAGAAGCCTGTGCGAGACAGGAGCACTGTTTAGACCAGGCTGGCTGTGCCCCCAGCAGGCTGAGGGCCTTGAACGAGTCCCTGGTTTTCTCCTGGCCTCAGTTTCTTTCCGGGACACAAGCCCTTGGAGCTGGCAGTCGGGTCCTACTGTCGGATTGGGTCTTCGTATCTACTACATTGACCGTCACTTGGGCAAATTTCTCAGGATTCCAGAACTGTTAGAAATGACGCGCTGATCAGGGACAGCAGCCCGCTGAGGAGAGCGCCCAGGACAGCACAGAACCCCGAGGCAGTGGTTTGTGCCTGCTGTGAAGGGAAGCCGGGCTCTCCGTGGGCGCGGCAGAGAAGCCCCTCAAGTCTCCCTGATGATGCCAAGGTTATCAAACACCTAGTGCCCCCCTGATTGCAAAAGGAAGGGGTCCAGGAAGGAGCCCTGGCTGCCTAGAGCTCCCCTGGGGCGGGCCCGTGTGGGACGGGGAAGGCAGGATGGCTCCTTGCTCAGGATCCCTGCGCTGCTGGCGCGCGGCAGCTGGGACTAATTCCAGGTACACTCTATAGGTGGCATCATGCTCCTGGAAATGGCCTCGGCGGAGGGCGCGGCGGCCTCCGCGGCATCCCTGGGCGGGGAGAGCGGCGTCCTGGCCGGCACAGACTGGGTCCACGCTGCACAGAGAGGGACCCCTGAGGGGCCAATGGCGTGTGCCCTGCAGGACAGTGCTGAGACCCCAGGGCCACGGGTCCAGGTACACGGGCTGCTGTCAGGCCGTGCACCAGCCGGATTCTGTGGGCTGGGGGGTCTCTGGGACTGTCACCTGCGGCTCTGCACACCTTGGGGAAACAGGGCGGCTACGTCGGATCTGCAACAGCGCACACCTGCGAGACATCGCTGTGCCCTGGGCGGGAGGGAGGAGGAAACCAGGCCGGAGGCTCCTTCCTCCTCCACCCAGACTCCGTCTCCCTGGACATCGCAGCTGCGGGTCACTGGAGCTCTTTACAGACCTTCCTAAGGGCGGCCCACCTCCGGGGGGCAGAGGGAGCCCCCAGCAGTGGGGAGGGGGACAGTAAAGGGGCCATCCCGGTGGATGCAGGGTACTGGGGGCATCAGGAAGGCCGCAGATGTGACCAGAGCTGGCAGAAAGGTCCAGAGGCCCCGCCCAAGCCCTGCTGCCCCGGTGCAGACGTCTCCTCCTCAGCCTCCGGCGGTCGGGTCCTGCTCCGGTGGCCCCAGCTTGTCATCAGGAGAGGGCTGTCGCGAAGCGGGGCCATCGAAGTCATGGGAAGAGAGCGATGTGAGCTGCCAGGAAGCGCCAGCGAAGACGCCACAGGGAGAGACGTGACATCTTCCAGCTTTCCTTTCCAGGCCCCGGCTGACCTATGCCTGCGCCCAGAGCCACTGCTCTGGTCCCTGTCGCTGTGGCACCCAGCCTTTGCAGCCTGACCTGGGGTGTGGATCAGGGGTGGGGGAAAGAAGGCTCTGGGTCTCAGATGACCGCAGGAAGGGCCAGCCACTGAAGACAGCTGGAAAGGACCCTGAACCCCCAAACCAGAAAATAGCACCCCCCTTCTCCCCAGGCGTTTGGCTTGGTTTCCTGGGATCCTGGGCCTTGTGCGGAAAAACCCAAGACAGATCCGCTCACATTTATTATTTTTTTTAAACAAAAGCAATTAGATTTCAGCGCTGGCTCATTTGCATTTGCACCTCGGAAGCGGGGTGGGGGGAGGGAAGGCAGGAGGGAAAGGGGGCGCCTGGCGGGCGGCACCTTCTGAGCTCCACAGCTGGCCGGCCTACGTACAGCCGGCCACATCTGGCGGGGGCGCCAGGGCCCCCTCGGCCCCCTCCGCACCGGCTCCCGGGGTCCGCGCCCCGCAGCCGCTCGGCGGCGCTCTCCTCGACTACCGGGAAGGCGGCCCGGAGCGGAGAACAAGGTATAGCCTGTATTTAGGTTCCTGCCCTTATATGGCGATGTGCACGAGCGCCCGCCGAGCGGCCGCACCATATAAGGACACGCGGCGGGCGCCGGGCTGAGCTGGTGCGCGCTCATTGGCCCGCGCGTTTCTCGGCAACCGGCTCTCACGAGTGGAACCGAGCCAGCCGCCCCCGCCCGTTCCCTTTCTTTCTCCCGCGGCGTCCCCGCCTCTTGCCGCGGCACCCCGGCTTCCACGCCTGCCCCCCGTGTTTTTTGGCCCTCACCCTCTCCCCGATTTCTCTTCCTGCGATCGTCCCTTCCCCTCCCCCCCGTTGTCACTGTCCCGCGGCCACTCGGCCTTGTCCGCGCCTCCTCCACGCACACTCCCACCCCACGCACCCCTCCTCCCCAAACCGAGCTAGCAACGCGAAGGAGCGGGAAGGCCCGGATGCGGGAGGGGAGCCAGTGTGTGTGTGTGTGTGTGTGTGTGTGTGTGTGTGTGTGTGTGTGTGCGCGCGCGCGTGCGCGCGTCGCTGCCGCAGTAGCCTCTGCAGCATCAGGCCCACGCACGCACGCACGCACGGAGCTCTGGGAACAGGCAGAGCTCGCACACACCCGCCTCCAACCTCCCCCCAATAATCAGAGCAATTAGCTGCGGAAGAAACGCGCTTGCGGGGCGCGGGATGCGCCGAGCGCGGCAGCCCCGCGCCATCGCATTACCATCTCCCAGGGTGTCCCTTCGGGCTGGGTTTCAGAATTCAATCATGATAATGATAAATCGATGTCTCATTTAAAGGTTACTTTAAAAAAAACTGCCAATTGTGGAAAAAGAGAAACACTACGTGCAGGGAGGGGGGAAATGCCCTGGAAGAGCCGCGCTCAGGTTTCCGGGCAAAATGCAGGGGCGCGGTGGGCGCGGGAGGCAGTCAGGTGGCCCTCGCTGGGCCCACCCGCGGGGCGAGAGCGGGCAGAGGGAGAAGGCGTCGCTCCGCCGCCGGTCGTCTGGGGATGAGGCTGCCGATCACATCCAACTCCTGCAGAAAACCCCCGGCGGATCCAGGGGCGCCTCGCCCCCTCCCGTGCGCGCAGAGGCGCGCGCACGCGCACGCACGCACAGGTGTCCGGCTGACCCCTCGCGAGGCGCGATCGCGTCCCTAAGCCTGCGTCGTTCTGGCGGCGCCTTGGCTGCAGGAGCCACCCCCTCAGGGACTCGCTGCACCCATAGGTGCCAGCTAAAACAATGGGCACTCCAACGCCCTGGGGACTCGGCTAGGCTGCGGCCTCCGGGAGGCGCCCCGCGGTGCCCCCTGCTGGGCAGCCTGCGCCTGGAGCCGGAGCAGGTGGGGGTCGTCCCTAGGGCTGGCCGGGTGGGGGCGGGGACGGGGCGCGAGGACCCCCACGACCTCCTGTCGGTTTGGGGTATCCTCCCTGTCCTTCCTTCCCTCCAAATCTCAAATTCCTCAGTCCCGGCCCCTCCTGGGGGCGGAGGTGTTGGAAGCGGGCACTGCCAGGGAACGCGGGTGCGAAGCCTGGAAGGGCACTGCCTGCTGGATCGCGTTAGCTTGGGCCGCCGCCACCTCCGGTTTCTGCGGAAGGAAGCGCCCGGCCGCAGACCTCTGATGCCGGCGCATTTCCCTCCATGACCTTGGCTAGGAGTTGCTGCCTACTGCTGGCAGTAGAAACGGGGTGGGTGCCCAGGCTACCCCGGACGAGGGCGTCGAGCCCCGGGAGCCATGCGCACGCGGGTGCAGCCTCCGGGTGCGGGCGCCCACAGCCCACCCCTGCCGGCGCGTGCCCACACCCACGCAACCAGGTCGTTCCCGTGATGTTCCCACGTTCAGGCTCCTTCGTCCGGGTGTGGGGGGTGCCGAACCCCAGACGTCTTCCGACTTCTCCTCACCGAGCTCCCCAAGCGCGCCTCGTCCTCACTGCCCAACCCCAGCCCCAGAAGCCGCTCGGAGCCCGGAAACCTCCTCCCTTGACCTGGTGGCTCCCGGTGCTGGGTCCCTGCCCTCATCATCTCGAAATTTGACTTCTCCAGGTGCTGCTTGTGGAATTGCCAGAAGATTCGAGGACGAGAGGGGGCGGGTGGTCGGAAGGGTGACCGAGAAACTTACATATAGGGGGGAAAAAATAAAGGCCCACATCTGCAGACACACCTCTTCTCGGCCTCCCGCCCGCTCAGAGCCTGGGGTCTTTGGGGGTCGGGAGAAGTGGGGGCTCCAGACCTGCGCGCCTGTGCCAAAGGGTGCCAACTTCTGAGCCCGACCCTATCCAGGCATCCTCGGGTCCCACTTTTCGTTTATTCCTCGGCCACCCCAGCCCCACAGCTCCCGCAGCAATTTTCTCTCTGGCCCCGAGTGCCCCTGCCCGACCCTGAGCCTGTGCCCCGGCCGGGTCTCCACCGCGCCCTGCGCGTCCCTCCCGGCGCTCCGGGCTTCTCTGGGCGCCGGGGGAAGGGTGCGTGTGCCCGGGTATGGGGCGCCGTGCGGTGGCCGCGGGCACCTTCCGGGCCACAGCGGCTCTCAGCAGGGCCGAAGCGGGGGTCCAGAGCCGCTCCCACCGAGCACCTGCCGAGCTGCCTGGGCGGCTTCTGTTTATGGCGCCGGAGGATCCACCCGGATCTTGTCGGCGGAGTTCCGGGCTTGGGTCGTTCCGTAGTCAGCACGCACACAGCTTTTAATATATTATATCTTTTATTTTTCTGTCGGGCGCATCCTAGCCGGCCATCCCTGTCATGCCAGAGAGGCGGGGGGGGGGGGGGGGAGGGGGGCGGGTCGGTGACATCCAGATGGGTGGGGTCGCACGCGGTCACCAAGGTCAACACCCCATTAGCATTTTGCTACCCAGGCGGGCGCCTCCGCCGCGACCTCCCAAGGGCACCGGGCGCGCGGGGTAGGGGTGGGCGGCAGGCGCCGCGGGCCCCTGGCACTGCCCCCCGTCCCCCTGGCACTGCCCCCCACCCGCCTCGCGCGCCCCCGCCGCCCGCAGGTGACTGCCCCGCCCCCCACGCGCCCCCGCCGCGGACCCCGCTCCCCAGTGCCCGCCGGGCTCGGGGCGCGCGGGGTGTACCCGGCGGGGGCGGCGGCGGCGGGCCGCGGGGCGGCGGCGCGTCCCCGCCGTGGCAGCGTGGCGCCGGGCGCCGCTTTGGCCGCCATTTTCTGCAGCTGCCTCGGCCGGGGCCGCGCGCAGCGAAGCGCCGGGGGCGCCGCGAGGCGGACGGGGACGGCGGGCGCGGGTCGCCGGCCCGGGGGGCACGATCGCGGCCGGGGTGCGGGGAGGACGGGCGCGGGTGGAGGCCCCGGGGCGGCCCGGCAAAGCGGGCGGCTCCGCGTGGCGAGCGCCGCGATCCCACCCTCTCCCGCCATCTTGTACCCCGGCTGGCGCCTTCCCAAAGCCGAGCGGCGCAGACAAAGCCGCCCGACCCGGCGGGGCCCCTGCAGCCCACCCGCTGGGCCGCCTGGGGGCCTGGGGCCCGCGCCTGCTCTCGCCGCTCGGGGTGGTGGCCGGCCCGTCCCCGCCCGAGGCGGGCGTTCGAGCGATGGCCGCTAGCCCCGCGCCCCAGGGTGGCGCCCCGCCCGCCCGCGCCCGGCCGGCTCCCGGCGCTGCTCCGCGCGGCAGCCCCAGCCCGCCCCCGCTGCAAACCGGGGTGCCCCGCCGGCGCCGGGGACCTGCGGGCTGGACCCTTTGCGAGCCGGGAGCTCCTTCGCTCCGCTCACTGGGTGGAGGTGGCACTAGAGGGGGACCTCGCGCCCCGGGGAGTGCCAGTCTCGTGCCCCCGGGTTTCTCCACGGAGAAGCCAGCGAGCGGACCACAGCGCCAGCGGCTCTCCAGACCCCTCCCGGCCCAGCTGCAGGCTCCATTTCCCGGGTGGCAGCGCTGTCCCCAGTGTGTTCAGCGCTTTCCTTCGACGTCCCTGGGTTTCCTGGCGGCGAGGGGTGGGGGGGCGGCGAGCGCCCCCCCTCAGCTCAGGACCCCCGAGCCCCGAGCCAGCCAGCCTGCTCGGAAGCCCCGGCTCTTCCCGGGTGGGCGATTCCCTGGCGGTGGGGTGGGAGCGCCCAGGGTCCCCAAGCCCTGTCGCGTTTCTTGGGTACTATCAAACCCCGAGAGGAGGGGCAGGAACTTGGCCTCTGCCGACGGCGCCGTCCCCCCCGCCCCCCGCTGGCCCCTGGGTCCCCCCACCCACCCACCCAGGCTCCCGGGAGTGTGCCACAGCCAGGGACCCGGCAGGTGAGGAGACCGAGGCCGGAAGAGGAAACGCAGGTGACTGGCGTAAGGTCGCCGGCAGGCTGTGCCAGAGCGGGCTCTTCTCCACCCACCCCCGCCTCTGGATCAAAGCCGCGGTCGGCGCGTGGGGCGCGCCCTCTTGCACGGACTTGCAGCCCGCGTCCCAGCGCGGGGAACCGCGTCGGGTCGCCACAGCCCACACCTGCAGGGTCGCCTGCGTGGGTCAGAAACAAAGGACCCCCGGTGGCCTCTCGGCTCCGACCCCGCGCGGTTCTGTCCGGAGCCAAGCCGGGCTGCCAGCCCGCGTGGATTCCGAGCCGGGCTCCGGGAACCAGTCTGACCACTTCGCGCCTTTCCCAAGCCGCGGCGGCGGCGGCGGCTGGTTCCCGGGCGGGGTGAGCCGGCCGGGCTGCGCGCTTGGCCCCCAAGGCTGGCGTGCCTGCCCCACGCTCGTCCGCGCGCGGGGGTCTCTCCACCGCCAACAGCTCCTCCGACGCGGTGCCCCCTCAGGCCACGGCTCAGTCTCCGGCCCCGCGCCCGCCCTGTGAGCACCCCGGGGCACCGCTTGCCCTGGGGACGCTTGCAGTTAGGAGCCCCCGGAAGGCAGTGGCGGGCGATCAGAAGGCGGCCAGGCCCGCGGGGGCGGCCGCGTGGGGTCACAGAGGGTCGCTGGACAGACGACGTCCAGAGGACGCCCGCCGGGGGAGGGACACCCGTGTACGCGGCGTCTCGCGGCCGATCTTGGGGGGAGGGCGGGTTGTGGCCCTCGAGGCCGCTCGCGCACGCGTGTCAAAGGCTCGAGGAGCAGGTGCCCACGTGGCCGCGAGACAGCAACTGCCTCGACTGTCCCCAAATCCAGCAGGAGTGACCGCGGGGCGGGCGGGACGGGACGTGGGCCGGCCGCGGTCTCCGTGGGCGGGGGGGAGGCGGGCAGCCAGGTGCGGGCCCGGGACGCCGGCGGTGGGCAGAGGGAGCATGAACAGACGCACTTGGAGCCGGGCGGGGGCGGGCAGACACGCAGGCGCGCCCTGTGGCAGGACCCCAGCTCCGGGGCTTTCGGGGTGGCCGGCGACTTGGGCGCCAGGCTGAGCCCCGCCGGGCCAGACTTGAGGGATCGGAAGAGCGGGGTGCCGCCCCGCGGCTCCTTCTCTGAGCCCCGCCCCTTTGTGTTTTGAATTTTGCCTTTTGGGGACCAGGCCGACGTGGAGTCCCCGCTCAGAGGCGGTGCGTACCTGCGGGTCCGCCATGGTCGCCCAGTTCGCCGGGCCTCACGTGGGGCCTCCCGTCACCCTCTTGCCCCCGTGGGTGGTTCTCCTTCCGTTCACCCAGGGAGGGCACGGAGTGGGTGAGGAGAGCTTCCAGAATCCACCTCCTGCCACCTTAGCGCTGGCCCTGCTCGACCAGACCAGTCGGAAGGCTTGCAAAGCCGGGGGTGGGTGGCAGGGACAACAGACCAGAAAAGGCTCCTGCTAGCCGGGGTGGTCCCTCTTCCCAGTGGGCTGGGGAGGCATGGAGGTGACAATGCAGGGTGTGTGGACCAGGCCACAGCAGGCGGTGAGAGCTAAGGGTCACCCGTGCCAGGGCTCTGTCCCCACAACCACCCAGCAAGCCTGGAGTCCCACCCGGGAGGCATCCAGATGCACATTGCAGAGACGTTGTATTCCCAGTGACTAAGGAGGGACAGGCGGTGGCGGGGACGCCCTAGGCTGGGTGAGCGCCTGCCCCCCCATGACCTGTCCCAGTGGGTGTTGGGCAATGCAGGAGCGGCCTGCTGGCTGGGGAAGAGGCTGACCTCAGCCTCGGGGCACATACCAGAGGAAGTGTGGCCCATCCCTGGGTTGGACAGCCGACTCTGAAGGGTCTGAGTTTCTCCCGGCCTTGCCAGCCTCGTCTGCATCTTGAGGCCATGGGAAGGACACTGGAGAATGACACTAGCTGCCTGGCTCCCGGTAGGGCCACCCCAGCGCTGTGTGGGAGGACATCCTGATTCCCGTGGTTCTGTGTCCTGTGTCCTGCACCGTCAGTGTTAAGAAGATCTCTGCGTTCTCTAAATGCTCCTCGGTCCCAGGCACTGACCACCTGGGAGTTTGAAGAAGGTCACCATGTCACCAGCCCACGGGCACCTGCCGTGGGGAAGCCTGCGTCCCTGAGAGCACAGGCCTCCATCCCCTTCTCTGCTGCGATCCTTCCAGCAGCCTCCCTGGGCGCCCTCCCTGTGCCCCCGAGGGCTAGTGGGGGCGGGTTTCGCGTGGAAAGCACACCTGGGTTGTACCCTTGTGGAGCTCACCACCTGGGGCGACAGGCAGCACATCGAGAAGCCACTCGTGTTGCACAGTTTGTAACCTGGGAAATGCCACCAAGAAGAAGCTTTGAGTGTTGTTGACAGTATGGGACAGAGGTTACCTGGGGTCAGGGCAGGAGTCAAGACCAGGTAGGAGGTGGCTGGTCAGGTCAGTCTTCTGGTTCTGGATTGCTTTCCCGCCTTCGGCACTGGGGGTTGAACTCAGGGCCTTTGCACTGAGCTCGACTCTCAGTCTTTATTTGTTTATTTATTTTTACATTTGAGACAGGGTCTCTCTAAGTTACTAAGTAGCCCAGGCTAGGCTCAAACTTGTAATCCTCCCCGACTCGGCCTCCCAGATTGCTGGGACTGCACCACGACACTTGGCAGAACTCTGAAGTATTAGGGCTGTGGGTGCAACCACACGGGACTGTCGCTGGAGTAGCCATGGCAACAGTACCCTGAAGACCAGTCGTCCCATCTGCTGGCAATTGGGGGAGAGAAGCGACTGAGAGGGAACTCAGGGAGGTAGGGTTGGGTGTGTAACTCAGACCTAGCACCCACAGGCTCCGGCGAGGGGGAGCCTCGGCAACCTTTCCCCAGACACTCAGGGTGGGCTGGAAGAGCCCTTCTGGCTCAGGGTCCCGAGGGTAAGAGCACTTGCTTAGCAAGCGCAAGGCTTTGGGTCCGGTTCCCCAGCACTGCGTAAGCTGGGCATGGTGGCTGTGAATTCGGGACCAGCCTGTGCTACTTAGTGAGTTCAGGACTAACCAGTACTATGGAAGAGACCCAGATTCCAAAAAAAAAAAGAAACTTTTCAGCAGCAAGTGAGTGAGTGGCCAGATCTGACAAGCAGACAGCGCCCGGCCGTCTGTCCTGGAGGAGCCCCCAGGCCAGGTGCCTCCCGGAGCAGCCTCGCCCCACCTCGCTCGCCCCTAGCAGGGAGCTCACCCCCTAAGCAAGGCCCTGTGGTGAGACGCTGGGCCTCCAGGGGCGGTTGGTTCTCCTGTGACAGGACAGGAGCCTCTTCTCCGCCCCGTCTCCTTCCACCTTCTCTTTCCAGGGCCTTCAGGGCTCTTAGCCACACATCGCCAGCCCCTCTTTTACTTTCTTTTTCTTTTTTGAGACAGAGTCTCACTCTTCAGCCCAGACTGACCTCAAACCCCCAGCGACCCCTCTGGCTCGGGCTCCCGAGGGCTGGATTTGCAGGTGAGCGCCGCCATGCTCGGCTAATCTCTTTGTGGCTCAGGGGAATCGAATCGAACCCAGGGCCTTGTACGCACCGAGTGAGCGGGCACTTCAGCACTGAGCTATGGCCGGTAGCCTCCCAGCCTCCCTTTTTAAATTTTGAGCTAAGGTCTCGCTAAGTCACTAAATTGCTCAGGTTGGACTCGAACTTGCAGTGCTCCTGTCTCAGTCGCCCAGAGCACTGGGATGACAGACCGGCAGAACCAGGCCTGGCTCCAGCTGGACGCCTGGGGACGGCACTGGGAGGACACCACAGATGTCTGCTGCTCCCTGGCTGTGTGACCCTGGGCCAGCTACTTGACCTTGCAGAGCATGAGTTTCCTGGCAGGAACAATGCCAGGATCACGGCTTCAGGTCCCTGCGAGGATCAGAAGGCAGAAAGCCCGTGAGGACAGGACGCTGCGTCCCCCCAGGAGAAGGCAGAGAGGGCCGAGGTGGAGCCGCCAAGAGACTGCAATTGTGAGTTAGCATCAGGCAGGGATGCGTAAGAGGTCTTGGGAGAGGGCTGGGGACCAGCACGCACAGGGCCGAGCCCCAGGTCCAAGCCCAGACTCTGCCGCTCCCCCAAAAAAGGAGAGACAGAGGAAGGGAGGGAGGGAGGGAGAGGACACAGCGTCCCACAGCTGTGAGAAAAGCCATTTGTCAAAAGCGACGGAAGGTGGAGGATGACGACCTACGTCAGTAAATAACACAGCCGTGTGCAGGCTCCGTGGTGCTGGCCCGCCATTCCGGCACCCCGGTGGGCTGATGCAGGGGAAAGTCAAGCTTGAGCCCAACCTGGGCCACTCAGGGAGAGCCTGTCCGAAATCCAGAGCAAAAAGTGGGCGAGGGTGGAGCTCAGTGTGAAGGCCCCGCCCGGGCTTATCTCAGGACCGGAAAGCAAAACCAAAAAAATAAAAAACAAAACAAAAAACCTGACACGGAGAGAGAGAGGGAGTAAAGAAAGAAATCCCAGCTGCCCTAGGAGCCGGGACAGCCCAGAGCCAGCCCGTGCCAGGAGCCTGGTGGGGCCAGCCCAGGCTGCCGGGTCTGGGCCCCGAGGTGCCCCTCCTGCCGAGGTGGCAGTAGTGCCGAGAGCCTGTCCGTTCCACCTGCGTTTCTCCAGCCTGCTGGACACCAGGCGTGGCTGGGAAGGGGGTCAGTGGCGCGGAGATGCAGGCCCAGCAGGGTCCCGGGGAGATGGTCCTGGCAGGCAAGGCGAGCCAGGGCTCCTGCAGGACACTGCCAAGCGCAGGCCTCCGCCCGTGATCCGGGACACCGGCCTTCCCGGACACCCCTTCTCTTGCGACACTTTCTTCGCCCTCATTGGAGGTGAACGGCAAATCCTGAGCTCCTAAGAACCAGGGCTCAGCTGGTCTGGGGGTGCACGCTTGTAATGCCAGCGCTCTGGGCGGCTGAGGCAGCTCAGGGT
This sequence comes from Ctenodactylus gundi, assembly GCA_004027205.1. Lineage (NCBI taxonomy): Eukaryota > Metazoa > Chordata > Mammalia > Rodentia > Ctenodactylidae > Ctenodactylus > Ctenodactylus gundi. Next base: position 54,511 of record PVKB01002319.1, read on the forward strand.
GAAGACCCCGGGTCCGATCTCCAGGGCCACGGGAGACAGACACAAAGCAATTTCTGGGTGGCCACATGTCTGTGGGGGCTCCGGAGGGACGACTTCTCACAGCTGGCAACACTCAGGCCGGGATGGGTAAAGGAGGGAGAAATGGCTCTTCCATCCTGGCCTTGCAGGGGCCCAAGAGAGCTGGCGTGTGCCAGCCCGGAGCTGGGAGAGCCGCCGCCTGCGCCTCGGGAAGGGCCGCTCTGCAGATCTGCGTCCCTAGGTTTGCCGCTATTGGGGACAGGAATTTGGGACAACCGGGTCTCTGGTTCTCTGTGTCCATCGCCGTCATTTCCCCCGAGCAGGGCCGGCCTGTGCAGGTGACCCACCTGCGTGGGGATGCCAGGCCTGTGCCACCGGGCCAGCTGTTCGTCACCCGACTCCCCAGCCTCATGTCCGGGTCTCCAGATGGCCCTGGCTGAGCTGGGAGGGGACAGGTTCTGCTTGCTGTGAGCCTTCTCTGTCTTGGCAGGCTTTACTCCCATAATGCGGCTGCTCAGGGGGACCAAGGGCTGGCCCTGATGAGGACTCCCGGGGTTCCCCAGGGGCCGCGTGGCGTGACTTCATGGCCAGCGGCGCTGTGCCCCCTCCCTGGTCATCCGCTTGCCTGACACCTTCGTGGCCCACTTCTGTCGACCCTGTTTCTTTCCCGTTACATCTTGGCGGGCAGTGGCCGTTAGGGTGGCGGTGTCGGAGCGGGAACAGAGGGTCCCTGTGAGGAAGGAGAGGAGACCTGGGTTCTGGACCCACTTCAGCAGGGCCATGACTCCTTCTGGGACCTCCTCTGTCTGTGGTGCTGGCCTCACAGCTTATCATAACAACAGGATTCTGCCTGCTGCGCTGGGGACGGGACTCAGGGCCTTTGCACTTCTACATCCCCGGACATCTCTCCTCTTTTCTTTTCTTTTCCTTTTTTTTTACACAGGGTCTCACTAAGTCGCTGAATTGCCCAGGCTGAGCTCAAACTTGTGATCCTCCTGCCTCAGCCGCTCAGAGTGCTGGGGTAACAGGCCTGTGCCACTGGGTCACCCCTTCTAATCTGCCCTTCCCTAGTAAAATAAAAGCAAGAGAATTACCAGGCAGGGTAAGCTACGAGCAGCCTGGGACAGGGCCACGGTGGGCTTGAGGACCCCACCCCTCCCTGCCCCTGGCTGCCTGCGCCCCACACGCGTGTGCGCATGGTCTGGGGAGCGGCCGTTCTCAGTCCGTCTCTGAGCAAAGGGACCCGCACCAGGAACTGTCCTCTCCGTCTTATCGGTGACAGGGACAGGGATGTCCCCGTGTCTGTCCCGCCCCCTTCCTCCCCTCCTTGTCTGCCTCCCCCCCGCCCCCCCAGTTCTGAGTATTTGTCCAGTCCTAGTTGCTGAGAAGGAAGGGAAGGACAGGAAGGGCCAGTGGGGAGGGGGTGCGGGAGGCCGAGGCAGGAGGATTGCTGTTTTCCAGCTCGGTTTGCGCTGCAGAGTGAGCTCAGGACCAGCCTAGACCCTGTTTCAAAAACAGAGGGAGGGAGGAGAATTGGGGGCGGGGAGAGTGATCAGGCGGAAGCTATTGTAGGTCAGTGGTCAGGGCGGCTTTTCTTGAGAGGCAGTGTTCAGGAAACTAGATGGTGGGAGAGAGCCACACGAGGAGACGTGGGGGCCTCGCCACCGCCCTGGGGCCCCGAGCCGCGAGGGCATGGGAGCTGGCACTCGCAGCCAGTGTGCCTGACTTGCTGGTCCTTGCTCCTGGCCTCACGCTTTTACCTCCCTTGGCCCAGCAGTGAAGTTGGGCTGGGCTGCATGGCTGGGGCCTTCCTGGACGCCTGATCCTTCGTGTTACGGTCGCAGGGCGATGGGCTGGAAGACGCACGTGTCAGGCCTTCAGGTGGGCAACAGGGACCATGCCCACATTCAGCCTTAGAGCTCTGGGGTCTTGGCTTTGCCCTCTCAGGGGTCGATTGCCCGGTCCTGCCCAGCTCGGTTGTGCGACAGGGCCCGCATCTATCTCTGGCCTCAAGGGACAGATCTAAGGACCTCTTTCACAATCTCAGTCCAGCTTTTTTTTTTTTTTTTTCTAGTACTAGGGATTGAACCCAGAACTTCACATTGAGCTACATTCCCAGCCATGTTATTTTTTATTTCTAATTTTGAGACATGGTCTTGCTAAGTCACAAAGTTACCCAGGCTGAGCTTGAACTTGTGATCCTCCTGCCTCAGCCTCCCACGGTGCTGGGAAGGCAGGCCTGCACCACTGGGCCTGGCTCGGACTAGCATTTGCCCACCTCCACATACACGCATGTGTGCATCCAGAATTTCTTTTGAGACGGGGTCTCACGCTGCAGTTCAGATGGTACTGAATTTACTGTGTCGCCTAGGGAGGCCTCAAATTCATAGCCATTCTCCTGCCTCAGCTTCCTGAATGGTGGGTTTATAGGCATGTGCCACCGTGTCTGGCTCAGAAGTCCATATATTCTTAACCAGACTTACCAGTTGGTCTCTCTCTCTCTCTCTCTCTCACACACACACAAAACATACTCATACTTTTTTTCAGAGCTATTTGTGAGTAAAGAAACTTGGTGCATAAACCCTTTTGAATAGTTCTGTCCCTCTGAACGTGGCCACCGCGTCCCTCTCCTGCTCACTGGGCAGACGCTGGCATCAGGACGCCGACATCCGGCCAGCGCTGTTCTCCCGCCATGGTCAGGTTCAGGGGCTGTCGGTTTCCTCAATAGTACTTCCTAACTAGTTTTCAGGGTTTTATTGTCCTCATTGTTTTTTTCCTGTTCCGGGAGCTAGCCGGGATGGCCACCGTGCTGGCTGGGCAGCGGTCTCCTTCCGGGACCTGCACAGGGGCGGGCCCGCCCCTCGGGAGCCGGGCAGGCCTGGAGCAGCTCATGGCGCCTCACCACGCTCCGGCTCCGCGTTTCCGGCAGGAGTCCTACTGCAGTGACCGCTGCCTCTGCGGCCCCCTCTGGCCTCGACTTCCCCGGAGCACTGGGACGACAGGCCTGTGCCAGGCCGGCTTTGCTCTGAGCCCTTCTCAGGCGGGGCACGTTCGTTTTCCCGCCGTGTGTTGTGCTGTGCCCTGACTCACTCTGTCTCTCTGTTCCTGTTAAGCTCCAGCACCGCTCCTTGTCCCTGTCCCTCTTCTAACTTTGTTTCTGTCTCTTCCTGGACTTTTCCTCATCCGTCCTCCCCTACTCACCATTCTTCTAGATTGAACCCAGGATCTCTGAGTTCTGAGCTACATCCCCAGCTCTTTTTACTTTTTTTTGAGACAGGGTCTCACTCGCCTGCAGCCCAGGCAGGTCCCGAACTCACTATGGAGCCCAGGCCGGCCTTGGACTCACAGCAGTCCTCCTGCCTCAGCCTCCCGAGTGCTGGGACTACGGGCCCCGTGCCGGCCGGCAGGTGCTCTGAGTGTTGTGCTGATCCTCCAGCACGTTAGCTTTTTATTTTGAGGCAGGATCTCGCGACACTGCTGATGTGCCCAAGAAGGGGCTCAACTTCGTGATCCTCCTGTTTCAGCCTCCCGTGGTGCCGGTGTTACAGGTGTCTCCTACAACGCCCAGGTCTTGGGGCTTCTTTTACCTTAGTCCCATCTCACCTTTCCTCAGTTTCCCAAAAATGCTGCGTTTCTCCCAAGGGCCGAGTGGCTTACACTCCCGCAGGCGAGCCCAGGGCCCGCCTCCAGGATACTCCTGGATTGCGCCTCCTCTTTCTCTCGTCTGGTGCTGGGGACCAAGCCCAGGGCCTTCGCTCTGAGCTCACCTACACCCCCAGACGGTTTTTAGTTTTGATTTTGAGAGAGACTTGCCTAAGCATGACCCACCCTCCCATGCCTGGCGGCAAGGTGTTGGGCTCAAAGTTGCGATCCTCCTGCCTCAGCCTCACAGAGCGCTGGAATGACAGGCTTGACCACTGGCCCAGCTTGTGCCTCTTTATTGCAAGGAGTGAAAGGGAACTAGGAGTGTGCCCTCTGAGGTCAAGCCCTCGGTGGAGCCACATGTCAGGCGCCAGGGCCTTGCCTGCAGGCCCAGGGCTGGCTGCGGGAAGGTGCCTGGCAGGACTGCTCATCCCGCGTTGGCCAGTCGCCTTCCGCCCACCCACAGGTCCTCTTGCAGGGGAGGGTTCCCAGACCCAAACTCCCCTCAAGACCCAGAGCTGAGGTTCACTGGGGTCTGGCCAGGGCTGAGCAAATACTGTCTTCCGGGCAGAGCCAAGCCAACTCAAAACCCTGAGGGTAGCGGGTTCCTCACAGCTTTGGAGAACAGGGCCCGCAGTGGACTTTGTCCACACTCAGTGGTCACTGGATCCTCGTGTCTGCTCTCCGACTACATCCTGAGCCACAGTCCAGAAACTGAAGCCAGCCTCAGCGCTGTACCAAGCCCTCACGGCCAGTGATTCGCCGCTGTTGGTGCTGGACTTTGAATCATGTATCTCCCTTCCTGCTCAGACAGCCAGCCAGCCTCAGAGACACGCTGCTCCCCGCTACGGGTGCCCAGAAGCCCTGTGTGTCTGTCCTGTGCAAAAGGGAGAGAGGTCACTGCCCCTTCAACAAGGGCGCTGGGCTTGTGGGGCTCAGAGTCTCTATGTGAAGGGCGAGGGATGTGGTGGAGAAACTCTGTGACCACCTCCCCCTCTTCTAGTACTAGGGATCAGCCCTCACACTGAGCCACATCCCTCGCCCATCTTTATTTTTGATGTTGAGTCAGGGTCTCTCTAAGTTACCCAGGCTGAACCCAAACTTGCTCCCAAAGTGCTGGGGTGACAGACCTGGGCCACCAGCCCAGCAGCTCACTGCTGAGGAGCTGGTGTTCTTCACCAGACCAGGCCACCTTCCTGCTCTGGCTGCCTTGGTGGCCATGACGGAGACCCGTCTGCGTGTTGGGCGGCCCTCCCAGAGCCGCCCATCCACGTTCTACCCCACGGGTTCCTCTGCAGACGCTTGCCGGGCTCTCTGGATGGGATCAGCATGAGGCAGAAGAGGAAGAAGCATTGTGGGCCACCGGCTTGTCCTTCTGGCCGGCCGGGCCTGGGCAACCCCTCCCACCTCCGGCTGTGCGGCGGCAGGGTCTGCCCAGTGCCCGGTGTGGAGTGGCCAGGAGCCCAGGGCCACCTCTGCTGTGCCTCTCCACATGACACGGAGTTATAGAAGCCTGGGAAGCTCGCACTGTACACAGCCCTCTGGCTCTGCTGGTGAGCAACCAGGGATCCGGGCAGGGCAAGTCGTGGCCAGGCCTGGCAGGGCCGGGACGAATCCCCAGGCTCGTGACTTCCACTTCACCGCCCCCTCGTCCGCCTCCCTCAGACTCGGCTCACAGGTCCCATGGCTCCTGTCACCAGACCTGTTGGCAGGCGGGAGGAATAACTCATCTGAGTCAAAAGCAATTTGCAAACATAAATATTTCAATGCCAGGAGCATTGTGGAAGCAGTGTGGACGAACAGGGGAGTGCGGCCCGTGCGGCCTTCCGCCCTCCCTCCTGGCACTGGCTGGCTGGGGCACCGGGAACCAAGCAGGAAGTGCCTCGGGACACCGGCTGCACCATCCGGGGAGGGGTTCTGCCAGCCGGCCTGTCCCCTCCCTGCCCCCCACTCTCTGTGACTCTGTCGTCCTGTGTCCTCTAGAAGTTCAGGGGAGCAGAGACGGCCCTGTTTGGCGTTGGACAACCCAGGGCTGGGCTTGCGCTGTCCCTCATCCCTAACCCCCAAGGAAGACTGGATGACGGGCTCTTCTCGGTTCTACTTGGCAGTCCGGGAATCAAGCCTGGGGCCTTCACGCTAAGCCGTGTCCCCAAGTCCTTTTTAATTTTCGCTTTTGAGGCAGTCTTATGAAATTCTTAAGTTGCCCAAGCCAGGCTCCAACTCACAATCCCCCTGCCTCAGCCTCCCAGAGGGTTCGGAAGCGCTTGCGCCGCTCTATGCCCAGCTGTCCCGCCATTACTGTGACTGCCCTGTCCCTCCCAGCACGGAGGCTGCCCCATGGGCACGAGGTGACCCCTGGGACCCCTCTCTGACGGGATCATTTCTTCATCCCCCCACCCCACCAACGCGGGGAGCCTCTTTGAAGAGGGTTCCGAGGGTGGTGGGGGAGGGAGTGTGTCACTTTGAAAATCCCGGAGCACGGAGCACACCTCTCAGAAGCCCACCCCAAGAGGCTGCCTGAAGCCGAGACAATGAGAAACCAGATACCGTGGAATTAGCAAAGAATTTCTCAGATGAAACAGGAAAGAGAGGAAATCCAGGGAGGTTTATGGACACCTGGCGCAGGTTGAAAGGACCCGGGGCCAGTTGTTGGCAAAACGAAAGCTCCCCGGTGCGCTGGAAAGGGTCCCAGGCTGGGCAGCCAGCAGGAGAAAGGTGTTCCCGCCAGGTGGCTGTGCTATCCCCCTCCTCCAGTCCCACGTGCATACACGCCCCTGCACGCATGGACGCAGCCCTGGAACGCCCAGCGGGGCTCCAGGCCTCTGCCCCATGCCAGGTTTGGCAAGTGGCAGGCCACTGGAGTGGACCGCAGCGGACATCCAGCTCGGACAGGGGCCAGGCCTTGGTTGATGGCTCCCGTGTGGACCAAACCAGGGAATGAAAGAGTGAGTCCCTGCCAGCCTGGTGGCACGGGCCTGTAGCCCCAATATTTTGGGAGGCTGAGGCAGGAGGATCACAAGTTTAGGCCCAGAGGGGAGACTTAGTAAGACTCTGTCTAAAAAAAATCACCCTCCCCAAAACGCGCTGGGGTTGCAGCTCAGCGTGAAGGTGTCAAGGCTCCATCTTTAGCACCGAAAAAAGAAAAAAAAAAAAAAGCAGGTGTGTGCGTGGTCACATGCAATTCCACACAACCCTGAGCCACACGTGGTGTTTTGAGGATGAGGTGGGTGCCCTGCTGTTGGAAGCCTGTGGCACATACCACCTGGCTGATACATAACCTGAACAGTCGGGCTTCTCTCTGGAACCCTGGAATTCCCACAAGTGGGGCAGGTGAGGATCGAGGGGTGGCAGGACCCCAGAGGGGCCAAGTTGCGTGTGCTCTGGGCTATTGGTAGGGCTGTGGAGAGCTGTGTGTCCCACCGCGGGGTCCTGGGCCTGGGCTGGGCTCGTGAATGACGCCAGTGGCTGCAGCACAGGAGCCAGAGTCACTGCTGCGGAGCTCCTGTCGCACGCGTGGTGCGCACGCTCGTGCACGCAGGTACGGAGCAGGAGCAGCAGGTATCTGACTTTTTTTTTTTTCCTCGACACTGGAGAGCCGACCTGGGGCCCTCACCCTGAACTCTAACCCCAGCCCATACTCATTTTTGATTTTGAGACAAGGCCTTGCTAAGTTGCTAAGTCGTCCAGGCTGGGCTGGTGATTGCTGCGCCCTGCCTCAGCCTCCCAAAGTGATGGGACGACAGGCCTGCGCTCACTGGCCCAGCCGAGGTGTCCGATTCCGAGATCTCTACTCAAGAATTGCACCAGCCATGGGTGTACCAAGATCTCTCCTGTGTGCCCTTGGCCCTCCAGGAGCCCAGAGCTCTGTCCAGGAGGAACACGAAGCCCAGACACACGCACACAGCAGCGCATGCCTGGCTGACAGTGAGCAGTCGGCGGGAGTGAGGGAAGAGTGAACCAGGCCTCCAGAAAGGCCGGAGTAGGGGCTGGAGGAATGGCACAGCAGTTAAAGCACTGGCCTTGCAAGCACAAGGCCCTGAGTTTGATTCCCAAGCACTCCATAAAGCTGGGCATGGTGGCGCACGCCTGTAATCCCAGCCCTTGGGAGGGAGGCTGAGGCGGGAGGATTGCCGTGAGTCCAAGTGAGTTCAGGATCAGCCTGGGCTACAGAGCAAGACCCTAGAGAAAGAGAGAGGGAGAGAGAATAAAGAAATGCTGGAATAATCTAGGACAATTTCCAGAAGAAGATTCCTAAAAGACCGACCCCTAGAGCCCTGGAGAACAGGAGAAGGGCCTTCGGAGCCAGGTGGTCCCAGCTGTGACCTCCTGTCCCCTCCTGTCCCCTTCTCCATGCCCAAGCTCCTTGACCTGGGACAGGTTAGTCACCAAACCTTCATTCCGTCACGAGAAGACCCCCTCTTGGAAGAATGAGACAGTCTGCCCTCAAGTGCTCAGCACAACCTGGGTCACATTCAACCTCGTCATCAACCGGGAAGGAGGGGGCGGGAGAGGAGACCCCGGGGGAGGGGCTGTACTAGAGGCCACAGGAAGGAGCCTTGCTTGTACCCAAGAATAATAGCCTTGATGACATCGCCTCAGAGGAGTGGCTAGTGGAGCTAAGGGCCCTACAGGCCCAGCAAGCTAGGACTTCTGGACTACTCCTACCTCGAAGCCTTCTTGAAGAAAACCGACTCTCCCAGTGCCAAGTCCCCTGACCCTCTGTGCAGCGTCTTCCAGGCCAAAGTCCTGGGGCTGCGTCCTGAGGTGGCTGTCTGTACCAGCCAGCTCTAGAATCAGCAGAAGCAGGTGGTGGCCTCCTGGCATGGAAAAGCCATCTGCCCAACAAGACCTCAGACCTGTCCCCCGGGGAAACTGAGGCCCTGCACAAGATGTTCAGGTGACACCTGGCATGTCCGGGGCACTCAGAAAATGTTAGGCCCCGTCCCTCTACGGGACAGAGGGAATCTTGGACACCCTAACCCCAGCAGCCCCTGGGTGCAGGGGTAGACCTCCCATGGGGTATGCCCCAATTTCACTCTTCCTACCTCAGGCTGTAGGCCTGGTGGCCCAGGAGCACAGCCAAGGGCCCTGCCCCTCCTGCACCATTTCTCAGGGCCTTGGGCACCTGCAGGCCACGCCTTTCCTGGAACAGCTCTGGACAACTGTCCTTCCACCTTATCTCCCCTCTCCCACCCCCCATACCCAAGTCACCAACTGTGCAGACCTGAACAGGGACCCCAAGGCACAGTTTGAAGTTTCGGGTTTCCCTAAATTAGAAACACAGGGAATACAGGTCCGTCTGTCGGTCCCCCACCCCCACCCCCTGCCTGGCATGGACCTTTGTGGGCCACCCCCTGAAGGGTAGAACAGGCAGCCTGCTAGCAGCTGGACCAGCCTCCCCCACACGCTGGCAGGGTGGCAAAGGGCATGGGACTTGGGGGGGGAGAACCCCTCCCTTTAAAGGGGCTCCCTTGGGGAACTGGGGTTAGCAGGAAGGGCGGTTCACCAAAAACAGGGCTAGAAACTTCCAAGCGCTTTTTCTTAAGTCTCTTCCCTTCCATCCTCCCCCTCCGTGCCGGCCTCCCCTCCCCCACCGCCAGCCGCGGTGGCCTGCAGCCAACACTGGCCACTCTGTGCGCATCGAGCTCCCGCCCTCCGGGCCTGGCCTTCCTCCCGGTCTCCTCCCCTCCCTCCCCAACTCTGCCCGTTGCCCCTGGCCCCCAACACTTCCCCACCTCACCCCGCGCCCGTGCTGAACCAGGTTGCCTCCCACTCACCCCACCTGAACTCTGTCCCCTGTCCTGCGCTGGCAGGCGGGAGCAGCCCCGCGCCCACCAGGTCCCCAGACTCGTGGCCCAGCCCTGCTGGGTCACCCAGACCGCGAAGGTAGAAAGTTGGCACAGGATTCTCAGGTCCCGGCTTCCCGGGGGCGCACCCAACCGCACCCCTCACCCCCTCAGGGGGGTTGACCCCTTCCTTAACCCTGGACGCCACCAGCCCCTGGGCCTTGCCACTCCAAGGGGGATGGGTGAGGAGCGCCAGCTCCTTCCCCCCTGAGGAAGTTAGGGGTGGCAGGCCTGGTTAGCCGTCCTCCCCCTCCCCGGCCCCTCCAGTCGGAGGGGCCCGGTGGCTTCCGGGGACAGCCAGGCGGAGACTCTGCGGCTTCCTGGGCTCAGCGGGGACGCGCTATGATGTTTGACTGCCAGGGTGGGGGTCCTCCCGCGGAACCTGTCCCCACGGCCCACGGGCTAAGGAGTAACACAGCTGTCCTGCCAGGGTCGCGCAGTGCCGACACAGTGCCAGCTGCTATCCGTGGGGAAAGGGAGCCTCACTCACGCGCCAGCTCACCCCTGCACTCCCTCCTCCGCCACCAGATCCCAGTTTGCCAGCGCCAGGGCACCACTGGTGGCCAGAAAACTTTGGTGACAGGCACCCCCTCCAGAAGTTCTTTCCAGCCAAGGGCCTCTCTCAACATGGGTGTGCAAACCCCCTGGGCTTGCACCAAGCTTGAGCGCAGGGTGCAGTTGGCCCCCTCCCTGGCGCCAAGGCCGAAGTGGGGTAGGAGAGAAAGCCACCCTCCTCCCTCCCCCGCGATCCCAGACGCGCACCCCAACAGCCAAGGCACCTTCCACATCTCCGTTTAATATTTACATTCAAGCAGGTTACCATTGGAAGCTTATAGTTTAGACTTTCTAGTAGCAGCAGGTTCTAGAGAGCTCGTTTTAGCCTTTTAACAAACTTTTTTTTTGCACATAGAAACAACACATCCATGTGTACAGTATCAAAAAATATATACCAAGGCGACTGGTATCGCAGGTCCTGGGGGCGGGGGATGGTTCAACCGAAACCCTGAGGGCAGGGGAGGAGGGCAACAGAAAAGTGTGTCCGATCTGGAATATAACATGATCTAGCGGAAACTCCATAAATCTAGGTTTTTATATTTCAATATATAAATACCTACAAATAAATATATATATAATATATATATATATCAGCCCGAGTGGGGGTGGTCGGGCTTTTTGAGCTCAAACAATACATTTCCATAATGACACCACGTACAAACGGGGGCAGAGTCAGCACTGACAAGTTAGCACGGTTAAAATATAATACTATAACTCTGAGCCCGCCGCGCGGCTGGCCCGCAGTTCCCGAGGTCCACGGGGAGGGCAGGGGCGGCGGACCGCAGGCACCGAGAAGGTCTGGCGGCCACGGAGCGCCACGTGGCCACCGCGGCTGGGCCCTCCGGGCTCGGGGGCCCCCACGCCGCGGCCAGGCGCTCCGCTTTCCCGCGCCCCCGCTACACCGTCACGTACTCCTTAAACGTGACCGTGAGGCAGTTCGCGGTGACATCCGTGATGACGATATTTCCAAAGAAGGGCTTGAACTCGCCCAGCGGCTCCGCCGGCTCGTCCCGGGCCTCGGCCGCAGGCTCCGCGGCTGCCGGCGCCGGCGCCAGCACCGCGGTGGCCGGGGCGGGCGCCTCGGGCTTCACCTGGAGCGCGCCGGGCGGGGCGCCGGCCTCGCCGCCGCGCGTCTTGACGCAGCGTAAGTCTATGGGCTCGTCCAGGTCCGAGTCCAGCAAGATGACCTCGGGCGGCGGCGGCGGCGGGGCGGCGGGCGGCGGCAGGTCGGCGGCCGGGCGCTCGCCGGGCGCGCCGCCGCCCAGGCAGGTGGGCGTGCTGATGCTGCGCGCCGTCAGCCGCTTCTTGCAGGGCTCGCGCTCGCCGTGGGTCTCTGAGAGGCAGCGCTTGCGCGCGTGGGACAGGTTGAGGCCCGCGGCGGCGGCGGGGTGGTGGTGCTGGTGGTGCTGGTGCGCGGGCGGGTGCGCGCCCCGCGCCGGGTCCCAGGGCGGCAGGTCGGGCTTGGTGGTGAGCTGCAGGGGCCGCTCGCCCGGCGCGTCCTGGGCCGGCGCCGGCTTCCGGGCGCCCGCCACGTCCGGGGGCTGCGCGTCTCCCGGCGCCGGCGCCGCCTCCTCGCGCCGCCTGCACGGGGCTTCGGCCTCCTCCTCCGGCCCGCCGCCGCCCGCCGCCTTCTGGAAGGTCCGCTCGGCGGCCGGCGGGGGGCGCTCGGCGGGGGCCGCGGCGGGCGCGCGCCTCCTGTGGCTCGGCGCGCGCGCCTGCGCGGCCGCCGCCTCCCCCGACTTGATCTTCACCGCCTGCATGCCGTTCTCCATGTACTTGCTCATCACGATCACGATGCGGCCGTTGTGGTTCTTGTTCTTGACGATTTTCATCTTGCCCCCGATGCCGTTGCCCGCCGCCGACTCCTTGGGGGCCGGCGCCACGCCGTTGGGGGGCCCCTTCTCGGACGCCTTGCCCGGAGCCCCCGCCGCTCCGGCCAGGGGCTTCACCGCCCCCAGGTAGCCTTTGGCCGCCGCGCCGTGAGCCCACTTGTCGGGCGGGTGGCCCTTGGCGCCCAGGTCCGGGCAGGTCGGGCTGGGCGCCTCCTTATGGCCAGCCTGGTACTGCAGGTCGTACATCTTGGGGTCCGGCTGGTAGGGGTGGTGCTTCTTGCTGTTCAGCTGGTAGTAGTACTTGCCGCTCTGGCCGGGCGGCGGGGGCTTGCCGGCCCGCTCCTTGCCGTGGGGCTGGTACTGGTGGTGCTTCTTGCTGTTGAGCTCGTACTGATGGCCCTGGCCTTTGCCCTGCGTGGCCAGCTCTAGCTTGGCGCGGCTGTCCGCGGAGGAGTCTTGGAGCCCGGTCAGGACGTTGGAGCGACGGGCAAAGGTGGGCACCTGGGGGAAGGGGAAGTACCGGGAAGAGCGTCAGCCCCACTGAGCGCCACCGGAGCGGCGGCCACGCGGGCCGAGGGTCCGCAGCCACGTCCGGGGGCGGGCCGGGGCGTGGAGGGGCGAGGGCTGCCAAGGGCCCCGGGGTGGGGGCCGGTCTCGGCACTCACCTGGACCACCAGGGGCTTGGGTTTCGGCCCTCTCTTGCGGTAGCCCATCAGCTGTTCCTGCCGCTCCCTGGGGAGGCAACAGCGGGTTAGCCGGGGTCGCCTCCCTGCTCAGGCAGAGCGACGAAGGGCTGCAGGCACAAGGTCGCCCCACGCTGCACCCCCCTCTCAGCTGGCACAGACACCTTTCCCCCCAGGGTCCTCGGGTAAGCCTCTCCCACCCCCGTACCGCTTCTGGGTCGCCCCTGCCCTGCCTCTGTGCTCAGGCGGCTGGTAACGGCACTGGGTCACAGCCCGAGGCCCACGTCTCTGTGTGGACTGGGCATCCACGGACCAGAGCCAGCCCGGAGGCGGCGTGCGCCGACCTCCCCCGCCCCGCCAGAAGCGCAGGATGCTAACGACCTCATTAGGATTCAGATGACGAGGCCGCCGGCGGAAGGCGGGGCTGGTTTCCTTAAAGGCCAGGCACTAAACGGGGGGGGGGGGGGGGGGGGGGGGGGGGGGGGGGGAGGGGGGCGCTGCGCCCTTGTTGACACAGCGGCAAATGAGCCAATTAGAGGCTGGGGGTGGGGGCCGGCCGCCTCGGCTAGGGTTTGCCCAGGTTCTCAGCCACCTGGTGAACCCGCCCCGAACAGAGCCAAGGGGCGGAGCCTGGGGCGGGGCGCAGAAGCCCCGCCTCCTCATGGGAGCCGAACCCGCCGGCCGATTTCCCCATTAGTAATACAGGTGGAGGCGGGTCACTGCAGCCGCCAGGTTTCCACCTTCGGGCTGGCCAGTGACCCATCTGGGGGTGGGAAATGGCCCCAGGTCCAGCCTACCCCTCCAAGGCAGACCGAAGAGGCACTCCTCAGAGGTCTGCCGAAGTTGCAGCTCACCTCCCGGCCAGAGACCAGCTCTCCAGCGACCCCAGTCACCACCCACACCCCACTGCCAACTCGCTAACCCAGGAGAGTCCCGCAATGCGCCGGGGCCCGGGCAGGGGCCTGACTCCAAAGTTGCGTGGCGTTGCAACAGCCTGCGCTCTAATTCTTCGGGGACCCATTATGCAACATGGCATCAGCCGCTGACATGGTTACAGGTGTTGAACTCCCAGGTGGAATCAGGGCAGGACCCCCACCTGGTGCCCCCCGCTGTCGCAAGAGAGCACTCTCCCCGCCAGGGTCTAGCTCGGAGTGTGGAGCAGAGTACAGTTTTAGCGCCAATCGCGCCACAGGAAATAATGCAAAATAAAAGGGGGAGGAGGGATGGAAGGCGGCGGGGTGGCCGAGCCCGAAGGCTGCTGGGGCTCCTCCCCTCCGCCCTCCCCCCCCCCCCGTCTTCCCCCGAAACAGCGAACCACAACTACCCGCGGGTGAATCCAGCTGCTGAAAAGAACAGCATCTGGGCGCAAGAGGACAAGCACCCTCCCCCCCCCAAAAGCCACTCAGCCGCTACCAGGCAGCGCCCACCCCGTGCCACCGGCCAAGCTTCCCCTGTCGGGGACCCTGCCCCACCCATGGCCCATCGAGGGGCGTGAAGGGCAGGGCAGCCTCTACATGCCAGCACCCTCGGTTCACTGGGTCGGGGGGAGTGGGTGCTTAAAGCTCTGCCAACTCTCCTCCAGCCGCCAACAGGTTAAGTTCAGCTCCATGACGTCCGGCGGTTTCACAATGCCAGCTCCTTTGGAGCTGCCCCGCGAGTTGCTGGTGCCAAGCCCTGGCCACTGACATCAGGAAAGCTACACCTGGGGGGGGGGGGCAGGCCTCCACGGCTGCAAAGACGGGGGCCACAAGGAACCAGGCACAGGCCTGAGCTCTCCAGGGCAGCAACAGGGCCACCCTGGCACCCTTCCCACAGTTCCCCCCAAAACATAAGCCTCCTTCCGGACGCCCTGCCCTGCCCCCACTCCCAAGCTCCAGCAACTGCCAAGGACACTGGTAGCGAGGCCGAAGCTGCGGCCTCACCCTCCCAGGCCCCACTGTGTGTGTGTGGGGGGCAGGGTCCCGCTGCTCCCCTTTTCCTACTGCCTCCTGACCCATTCCCATATATGGTCACCCAGGCGAAGGTGGCTGCGTGGGGGCCGCTCACCTGTTCTGGAAGGCGATGAGCAGTCTGGGATCCAGGATGTTCTCCTCCGGTTCCCAAGTGTTATATCTTGCAGGGGAAAAGGGAGGGGGACAAGGGTAAAATAAACGAGCCAGCTTGGCGGCCTCCAGGTGGGGAATGACATAAGGCCCTACTCTGTCTTCGTGAACCAAAAGCTGTTTAGCTGTGCTAGCTGTGGGCTGGGAGGGGAGAATTCTGCAGGCCTGACACGGTCCCCCCACACGGCCCCCCCAGTCAAAATAAACACACAAGGGCAGGAAGAAAGGGGAGGGGCAAGGAAAATGAAACTAGCAGTTTATTTTGCAGTTGTCAAGAATTTTAAGCACCTTACTGCTACACGTTCCAAAGCCACTTTGCTCCCAAGGAACCCCGCGTGCAAAACAGCCAAAATGCAAAGTCGCAGTTCCCCTCCTGCTCTCCCTAGCCCCGGGTCTCCGCCAGGGCTTCAGCCGTTCTGCATTTGACCCCTAATCCGATAACCAACAGCCCAGCGGCCCCCCCCCACACCCCCTCGCGGCCCAGGAGCCCGCTGTCACGGGCAGGCAAACCCCAAATAGTCAGCAACACAAAAATATGCCTCTCTCCCTCTCTGTACGTGTGTGTGTGAGAGAGAGAGAGAGAGTGTGTGCGTGTGCCTGCGCGTGTCTCCATCCGGTGCCTTCGCATTTCAAATTAAAGAAAAAAATTCCCCACCAAAAATCGCCGCAGTGACAGTCCCCAACGCTTTCCGCCCTTTCTCTTCTCTTCCCTGCACCGCCAGGAGGGAGAAGGCACGCAATTGCATTTTCGTCGCTTTTTAATTTTTTTTTTTTTTTGGTTTTGCAATATGGAGCCGTTCGGTGGAGGGAAAGGGGAAAGGAGCCATTTTCTGCCGCACATCAGTCACTGCGCCCTCCCTCCCTCCGCCGGCCTCCCCGGCTCGGCCCCGCGTCTCTCAGGCTCCTCCGGCTGCTTTTAGTGCATAAATTAGTGATGGCATTTCCCGGAGAGCGGAGCACAACACGGCGCCGGGCTCGGGCTCGGCGGCTCGGCTTCCAGTGCCTGCCACCGATCTCCCCACCCCCTCTGCCTCCACCCCCGCCTCTCCGCCTCCCGTCCGCCCCCCCACCCCACCGGCCCGGCGGGTCCTGCCGCCCGGGCGCCCCGCGCCGCGGCCCCCGCCCCGCCCCCGCCCCCGCCGGCCCGGCGACTTACTTGGGCGACCAGCCTCTCCATTTCACCAGATACTCCACTCTGCCCTGCGGGGGAAGAGACAGCCCTGCATCAGCTTCCGCGGGACCGCCGCCTCCCCGCCCCCTCCGCGCCGCTCGCGGGCGGCTCCGGCCGCCGCCCCCGCGCCGCCGCCCCCGCGCCGCCCCACCTTGCGGATCCGCTTCTTCTCGATGCTCTCCACCGCGAAGACGTGCTCCCCAACAGCTGGTAGCTCCATGGCCGTGCCGAGCGCGCCGGGGCGCAGGGGGCTGCACACGCTGCTGGCTGCCGCCCGGCGGAGACCCTCCGCCGCCCGGGCCGTCCGCGCCCTCCGCCTCCGCGGTCGCCCCGCACGGCCCCGCCGCCGGTCGCCGATGCCCCGCGCCCGCCCGGCTCCGGCTCGCGCTCGCTCAGACAACTGAGCCCGGGCCCCGGCTGCACAAGAACTCATGCAAATCCCGGACGTCAGCGGGCGGGGCCTCGCAGGGCCAGCGCGGCGTCAGGGGGCGGGCCGCGGCGCCGATTGGCGCAGCCCGGCCTACCGGAGGCCCCGGGCCGGGACGGCGAGGGGGGGCGGGTAGGAAGGGCGCGGAGGGGGCCGGGGAGGTGCCGGGGAGGGATCGGCGAGCGGGGGAGGGCGCTGGGGCGGGCGCGGGGCCGGGGCGGAGAGGTGCGCCGGGCCGGGCCGGGGCAAGGGCGGCGGGGTGGACGGCGGGGGCGGGAAGCCCGGGCCCTCCCCCTGCCCCCCCGCCGGCCGCTTGGGCCCGGGGTGCACGGCCCCGGGACCCCGGGCGGGGGCCACGGCAGCATCCGCGGCCGTTCACTGTTGATCCGAATTGCGTCACGGACGGCTCCGGAGGCCCGTGGAGCCGCCAGCAGGGGGCGGAATCGGGGCGGGGGCAACTGGCAGTCCCACCCTCAGGACCTGTCGCCCCGCCCCGTGAGGCCCAGGACGTGTAGTCAGGCGTGGAAGAGCTAGAAAGGGGCGGGGAGAAGGCGAAGGCGTGAAAGGGGACCGAGGAGCAGCCCGCCCCCGGGTCCCAGCGATCGCGAACCTCCCCGGGAAAGGACCGTGGTCCGATCCCGCGACGCTCCCAGTTCACCCCCGGCAGGCTTGTGGCGGGGCGGGGGAGGGCGTGTCCGGAGCTCAGCAGCCCTCGGGGCGAGCAGGACCGAGCGTGGACCCTCCGGGGAGATCCGGGTCCGCCTGGGGGATGCCGTGGGGTCCTGTAGGGGCCTCGAAGGAGGGGCGGGGAAAGCGGGGGAAAGGCAAGCGGCGCGAAGGGGCGAAGAACGGCGTGGCCGGGAGCCACACCCTTCTCTCGAGTTCGGGTCCCCGGGTCCCCAGCGGGCTCGGCCCGAGTCGCCTCCGAGCGTGAAGTTTAGCACCTCCGGCTGCGGCTACGCGGCGCGATCTGGCCTGTCGCCCCAGCGTCCGGCTGAGGGAGCTGCTGCGCCCCACGCAGCCTCCCGAGGACGCAGCCGGCGGGCCGAGAGCTCCGTGGGGTCGAGCTGGGGGGACCGGGCCGGGGACAGGGGCGCGCCAGGCCCGCGGCTCTCGAAGGACGGGAGCGGAAGCTTGCGCAATCCGCTTGGCCGCGCGGCCTCGGGGACAGAAAAACCCAAGAGCCGAGAGAGACTGGGACGAGCCCGGGCAACGGCGGGGAGCCCCGGGATCGCCGCGCCGCCCCCCGTCCCGGAATCCCCGCGGGGACGCTCCGGAGCTCGGCGAGCCCGGGTGGGGGGGGGGGAGCAAGGTGCAGCGGCGAACCCCCAAGGCCACCGGGGCTCGCGTCCTCCCGGGAACCCCTGGGCGGCCTGCTGCTGCTGCTGCGCACGCTGGCTGCACGTCTCACCGCCGCCGCGCAGCGCCGGCGGCCACACCGGCTCCTGCTGCCCGGGGCCTGCGCGGCTGTCCCCGAGAGGGGCGTCGCGGGTGGGGTCATCTTCCCGAGGCAGCCGAGGGGAGCTCGGTGCGCAGCGACCGATCTGTGCCACCTGGGGGCGGGGGGTGGCACAGGAAAAGGGTTTTCTCTCGCCGCGTTTGGCTTTTTCGGGACGCTTCCCCACGGAGAGAAGCTATTGTGTAAGGCGAGTCGGCCTCCGATGGCGTTCTCGAGCGAAGGGCTGCCCACGCGAGAGCCGCTCGTCCGCTCTGGGACGCTTTGGCAGTCCACCCCGCCGGTGGGTCGCTAGGTTTGCAGCGACCTTGTCCGGCCAGTCCCCTAGTCCGGGAAGGGGCTGAACTTCCCGACACTCTACCCGCCCCTTACTCGAAAATCCCCTGGAAAATCTGTTTGCTAAGGGTGTTTCCGAGGCGTCCCGGGCAGGGGCGCTGGGGTGAGAAGGTGAGAGGCCTCTAGGGGCGTCGCCTGCACAAGCAGCGATTTGACTCTCTGGGCTCAAGTCCCTCTGGGGTCCGTGATGGGGACCTTGGGGCCACTTGGCCGGAGCCGGTGACCCGACGGCGATTTTGCGCAAGAGCCGGTTAAGCTGGGTCGGAAGGAGGCTTCCATACTCCAGCACGGCGGGTCTTTTCCGTAGCTGCTGCCCCGGTGGCGCCAGGAGCCTCCGGGACTCCCCAGGACTGAGGGAGGGGTCGTGGGGAACGTTTACAGAGGTGTCACCTCGCCCTCAGGTCCTGCCCCAGGCCTTCCAGTGGACAACCAGGAAAGTGGCCGAAACACAGAGGCAGGGACTGGCCTTGCCCCCTGGCAGGGCTGTTGGTCTTCATGGAGAGTGGGCACACAGGGAGACAGGTCCACTCCCGCACCCTGTCCTCACCTGGGCGCTGTCCCTAGACCACCCCTCACTTTCTGGTGGGCGTGGGAAGGCTACACAGGACCCCTGAGAGCACCTCAGCCAGCCCCTCCTGGAAATCCTCCCGTGGGGCGCCTAGTATCATCCCAACCTTTGTTCTGTTCCCTCCAAGGGAGAAACTGGCCCCAAACACGGGATTGCAGGAGCACTCTGCTGGGGCCCCATGCCCGAGCTAGGGTGCCTGAAGCCTCCCGAGCGACCTTGGTGACAGTCGCTCGCCTGCGTTTGACGCTGTCCTCTCCCAGCCCGAGTAAGCTCACGTCCCGGGATCTGCAGCTGGGCAGAAGCCCCACGATGTCACCCTGGTCTGGGGCCCCCAGGGGCCTGTAGGGGCCCAAGAGAAGACGATCCTCCCCGGCCCAGCCGCCGGATCGCGGGGTTCCGGGGAGCTAAGGAACCGGCCCTGGAAAGGCAGTTAACTTTTTAATGGCCGTGGAGCCGAGCGGGGTTGCTAAGCACGTGGTCTCGGAGAAGGCACGACCCGCTTCAACCTGGGGAGCAAACGATCTCCCCGAGGGTCCCTCTCCCCGAGGGGGCTCTCCGGGCACGGAGGCGGCTCGCGGCGGCCGTGGAGCCCGCTCGGGGCTCTGCTCGGGAAGGGCGGCCCGTGGCTTCCGGGACCAGCTGCCCCAGGTGGGTGTCAGATCGCCGAGGGCGGATTCGCCGGTGACGACTTCGCGGACGGCCCGTCCCTCTCGCCCTCTTCGTCGCGGATCGGCGTCGGTCGTGCTGACTCTGTGGCGGCTTAGGGGAGCCGGCCCGGGCGAAGCGGCGCTGGGGTGGGCCGCCCCGCGCCCCCTCCGCCCGGCGGGCGCGGCGGCTTTGTCGCTGAGGGCGCCTCTCGGCCGCCGCGTCCCCACTCCCGAGGGTCTCCTCTTTGTCCCCCCTCCCGCGGCGGGTCAGGCCCCGCGCGCTCCCGCCTCCGCCCGCGAGGGCCGCCGGGTGGCGTGGCCGCGGGCGCGGGGGCCCCGAGCGCGTCGAGGCTGTGGCCCTCCGGCTGGGCCCGGCACCCGGGGCCACACCCGCGCCTCTGCACTGCGGCACGCCCGGCTGGCGGGCGCCGGAGCGGGCCGCGCTGGGGACTGCGACGCCGGCCCACCGGTCCCCACACCGCCCCGGAGAAGCCCACTCCGCCCCCGCCCTGCGCTCTGTCGCCAGTTCCCCCGGCCCGGCGATCCGCGCCCCCGGGACCATATTTCACTCGAGATCCTTGGAGCCGCGTCGCCACCGCGCGCTCACAACGGTCTCGGCGCGCCACGGGGGGCTTGATGTTGCTTCCGTGTGCCCGTGGCCTCGCCGAGGGTCTCCTCTGTCCCCGGGGTGCGCCCCTCCACGCCTGCCCCTGCGGCTGGCTCTCGGGTGGCCCCGTCGCGCGCGCAAACACAGCGGGGCCCACACACAGGGGCAGATTGCTTTCTTCCTTTTTTTATTTTTTATTTTTTTTCCTCCCTTTCCCCAACCCAGAGCTAGCTGCCGCAGCCAGCCCGGGAATGACGTGAAAATCTCTCGGCGGACCCCGAGGTGGTCGTCAGCCGCAGCGCCGGGCCACCCCGCCCCCACCGCCGCCCCGCCCCCGCCCGCCCCGGACGCGCGCGCGCCCAGGGCGAAGGCGCGCGCCCGAGAGGGTACTTGGCGTGGAGGAGGGAGGGGGCGCCCGCGCCAGGAGGGCGGGGAGGCCGGGCTCGAGATCGGCCCCCCCGCCGCCCCGGCACCCCGCCCTCCCTGCTGGCCCGGAGCCCGGGCTGGCCGCGGCCCGGGACTGCGAGGACGCCGCGCGGCCCCGGCGGGGAGGGGGCGGAGGCTGCAGCCGCGGCCGCGCGTCGCCGCCCGCCGATCGATCCCCAGGGGCGGGCGCGCGGCCGGCCCCGCTGGACAGCTCGGGAGGGGCCGCCGGCGGTGCCCGCGGGAGCGGCGGCCGGCCGGACAGGGGGCTTGGGTCCCGGGGCCGCGGCTCGGCCGGAGCGGGGCGGGGGCGTGGTGACGCCCGGGCGCCCTCGCGGACCCCATGGTGTGGGCGTTGAACCGGGCTTCGGACGCTTCCGGAGCCGAGGCGGACCGCGAGCCCGCTTCACCGTCGTCCCTCCCGGTCCAGGCCCGGGCCCGACCCGGCCCCAACCCCGCCCGCGATGACGCGGTCCCGGGACGCGGCCCCCGCGCGCCCCTGGGCCCCGCCCTCCCCCGTGACCCCTGACGTGGGCGGGCATTCCCTCGACCCCGCCTCCGGAGCGGGGTCCCGGGGTGCCCACGAAGGCCCCCACCTCCGCTTCCAGGGATGGCCCGGGACCTTCCCGGGCCTCCCCCACCTGCCGGCTGGGTGCCCGGGCGGGGCCGGGGCAGGGGCACCGGGAGCCTGCAGTCGCGACGCCCTCCTCCAGGGGGCGGGCTGCCCCGGCTGCCGGCGTCTGCGGTGCGGGCCCAGCCGGGGTCAGGGACTGGAGAGGGGGCCTGGAAGCCCCTGCGTCCTGGCCTCTGCACGCCCACCCGCCCCCTCCGGGCTGAGCTGCTGCTTTTCCATGGCTTTGCACCCGAGGGTTCGTGCACACTGGGGACTCAGTGCCTCCCATGGGGGAGGCCGGTGTCCTGGGGGGGGGCCTTTCTTGTTCAGCGCCTTGGGGGCGGGGTGGCTGAAGGACAGACACTTTGTTTGAGGTGTTGAAGGGCAAGGTCCAGAGCATCACAGGCCCCTTTTTCTGCCATCAAGGAGCCAGTAGGAGGCCGGGTGGCACTACAGTGCTCTCCCTGGAGAGCCCATCCCACAGGCCTTGCGGTAGGCACGCGGCCGGCCCGGGGTCCTGCCATCCAAGCCCCAGTGGCGACTGTTTTCCCCAAACTGGGTTTCACTACAGAGAAAGAAAAGAAAGACAAAAGACCGTCGGCTGATTGAGAGCAGTTTTTACAAGTGCCTGCCCAAGTGGCGCTGGTGGCACAGGCCTGGCATCCCAGCACTCTGCCAGCTGAGGCAGGAGGATCCCGAGTTCAAGCCCAGCCTGGGCGACATAGTGAGTTGGTGAGACCCTGTCTCAAAACCAAAACTCAGAAACGGCCTGGGAAGGTAGTTGAATGCAGAGCCTGGGCTCAGTCCTCAGTAGCCCCCCAAATTGTGTGTGTGTGTGTGTGTGTGTGTGTGTGTGTGTGTGTGTATGACATGCACCCATTCCAGTGCATGGTTGGGTGGCATTAGCACTGTCACCTGTTGGGCAGCCTTTGCCACCGTCCCCTGTAGAATTGTTTTATTCTATTCTAAAACCTGATCCCATTAAACAGGAACTTGACACCCCCCTCCCAGCCCCTACAGCCCCTTCCCTTCCTCCTTGGACTGGACTATTCCAGGGACCTCTTGGAAAGGGAATCAAGCAGGGTTGGCCCTTTGGTGACCCTCTTCTGTCACTGTGCCTGGTGTCCCCAAGGGTCTTCCCCATGATGTCAGAATTCCTTCCTGTGAGAAGTCTGGAAGATCCCCCACTGGATGGAGATACCTGTTTTTCTTAATATTAATGTGTTCATTATATGCCAATTTAGGTGTGAAATATAATCGTGAATACTTTTATGTGGAGACAAGGGCTCACATAGGCTGATGTGCCCATGAAAATTACAGTGTAATCAGGTGTGGTCATGCATGGCTATAATCCCCGTGCTCTGGGAGGCTCAGGTAGGAGGTTCAGGCCTAGCTGTGACAACCAAACAATATAGTGATACCCTGTCTCAAAAAAAAAAGAAAAAAATACCTGGGATGTAGCTTAGTGTGAAGGTTCTAGGTTCAACCCCCAGTACTGTGAATGAAAAAAAAAAAAATCAGAATGTGAGAATACAGTCCTGCGTATGGAGAGGTCTTGGGGAGGCTTGGGGTCACCCACACTCCCTGTGTGGCCTTCATCAGTATCAGTGGGTGGCCCTGGACTGATGGCCCTAGGAGCCTGGGTACACCGGCACACGTGGGCTGACGGGCAAACTTGCTACTCCTCCTCCCTGCAGAAAGGTGGTTTTCCGTGTGATGTAAAAGCCAGGCAGAAGCAACAGGGATCCAAGGAAGGCCGCAGGCCTCCTCTCCTCCCTGGAGTCACGCTCGGGTGAGTGGGTGGGGGCTGGGCCCTGCTCCAGCCCTCGGGTCCCCGGATGTCCATCTGGCCTCTGTCACTGAGATGATTGCCCGGGGATGTGACAGTAATGACCATAATGGGGTGATTCTGTATCCTTTGACTCATTTGGATTGAAGGTTCAGCAACAGACCTGCGTGTCCGCCACGCCCCACCCCCTCCCCTTGCTTGAATCGGGTGTTTTCTTTGATTTGGAAGAAATGGCACAGTTCACTTGAACAGAGGAAGGGCTCTTGGGTCTCCGAGCCTACCAGTGACTCCTGGATTGTATTTCTCTTTCAACCTGGAGACCAAGAGCTGCCAGCTCAGAAGCCGAGACACGATGTGGAGGGCGGGCTTGGGCTCGTCACTGAGCAGCGTGGGGAGAGAGGGTCTGTCCTGGAATTCTGAACAACAGCTCCAGCTGTTCGGTGCGCTGATATCCCGGGCACTGGCTCCCTCCCATGCCAGCTGCTGCGACTTCCCGCCTCCTCCTCCACCGCAGAGATACCTTCCGGTGTGCGTCAAGCCCGACACCACCTTTGTGCCCACTCAGGCCTTGGCAGATGTGCATGGACAGACAGGTGGACGCAGGTGTGCTAATGCTGCAGATGTGACTGCTGGAGCCAGGGTTGCTGGCCACAACCTGCTTCTCAGCTGAGCCTGGGAGCCATGCCTACCTACTGGTTTTGCACGTGGCAGGGGTTTGGAGGAAGCCCCAGGCTCTGTGATGCCACCTGTCTGTGTGTCCCTGCACCGGGTGGCTCTGGTCTTCGCAGGGGCAGGGCCAGCCCTTGTGGACGCGCCTGTGGAGCTGCACCTGCCGCCTCTGAGCAGCGCGCACGAGGCCACCATTTGTCATGTGTTCGTAACGGCCTGCCTAGCAACGCAGAGCTCTGATCACCACCCCGCAGCCCCTCCCGTCCCCAGGAGGGGCAGAGCCGTGCCCACCCCCGCTGCCCCAGCCCTGGCCAGTACAGCCTCACCGCCACGCTTCTGGACTGGGCCTGGGCCTGAGGGGGTGGGGATGCCTTGGCAGAAGGGGAGCAGTGCGTCCGGCAGGGCCGGTCCCCCACATCTCCAGTGTGTACTTGGCCCTGTCTCCTTTTTGGGGGTGCTGTGCTGGCTGGAAGGTCTGGAGATGTTCCTTTAAGGCCAAAGGGACGCCAGGAGGTAGGCGTGCTGAGGAGGAGCGGGCTCCAGGTTGCCAAGGTGAACCTGTCAATACAGTATTGAACAGGCCCCGGGACCAGCCGTAATTGTCTGTTCAGGCAGGCCATGCCTGGCCCGGAGAATCGGGGCGGCAGTGAGCCCAGCTGAACCGTGTCCCTCCCGAGGACACCCTCCCTGACCCGGGGAACCCTGCCTGTAAGGGACCCATGGATGCATTTGCCTAGCCCAGACAAGTCCAGGGGGCTGTTGTCGGTCTTGCAGGACAAAATGAAAACAGGGATCCACTTGTTCAAAGATGATGATTTGAAGATGGCGGGTAGGAAACTGGTGTGGGTTTGGCAGCCCCGAGTGTCTGTGTGGCTCCCACGCCCTTGGAAGTAGCCTATCCCTCCCCTGGCAGCCGCTTACTGCCCGTCTTGGCTGGATGTGACCCAGCTCCTGGGTGTCCCCGATTCCCTCAGTGCCGCTGCGCCCCAGCAGACCAGCTCCCTGGAGCAGAGTCCTCACGTATGAAGAGCTGTCCTACTCATCCATCGTGGGAGACACGGTTCAGACCCAGCGAGAAGACCAGGCTCCCGGGGCACAGGAGAAGGCTGTGTGGGGCCCAGGGCAGCCCCGCCTGCTGTGATCCCCTAGGGGTCCCCACAGTCGTGTCCCACACTCCCACTGCGCGTGCCCCTTCCCTCTGAGAGGCTGCACACCCTGCCAGTGGCGGCTTGGCCTTCCTCGTGGGTGGGGACCCCCTGCAGCTGGCCTGTGACCCTCTGACTGCTGCTGGCTCATTCCTGGCAGCTGCTCTCCAGCCCCATTGTGGGGTTGTGGGTACCTCCTCGTGCCCTGGGTGCTGACGGCCCCTGGGTGGGGGTCCCCCGTGCCTCCTGAGCCCCCACATCCGAGATGCTGAGGGTCAAGGGGTCTTGGTCCAGAGGATGCTCACACATCCTTAACCAACCTTCCTTTCTCTCTCTCTCTTTCATTTTGAGACAGGGTCTTCCTAAATTACTAAGTTGCCCAAGCCGGGCTAGAACGTGGAATCCCCCCCGCCTCAGCCTTGCAGAGTGCTGGGACGACGGCCTGCACCGCTGGGCTGTTAGTAATGGCATCTTTGCTAGCCCAGGTGAGTCACTGAAACGGTACAGTAAAGCACGGTGAAGCGGGCACCGGGCCATCCTGCGGGGTGCTTTCCCGCCGGGCCGGCACTGGGACCCGACAAGCCACAGGCTGCGTGTGCCACGGGGTGGCCGGAGGACGGGCCCAGTTCCATGTGCGGGATGTCGCATCGGTGGGTTGCAGTCTGCCCCCAGGGGAGTTTTTACACCACCATAAACACCGCGAATCAGAGCTGATGGCCCTGTTGATCGTCTAGCTGTGAGAGAGTGACAGAAAAAAATGTTAATGGCGCAGATCAGACTGGGGGACGTGTTGTGCCTGCATCTGTTGCGTGGTGGCTGGGGACAAGGCCTGTGGGGACATCCCCTCCAGGTCAGCAGGGCCACGCGTGATTCACTGCAGTTGCTCACAACCTTGAAAACAGCACGCAGGCCCTGTTTCTTTGTTGTCTCATTTCAGGTTCCTGGTTGTGTGTGCATGTGTGTGCACGTGTGTGTGTGTGTGTGCGTGCACATGTGGTACTGGGGATCAAGTGCAGGGCCTCCACACTGAGCTACACCCCCAGCCCATTTTTATCTTTTTAATTTTAAAACAGGGTCTTGCAAAGTCCCTAAGGTGCCCAGGCGAGGCTTGAACTGGAGACCCTCCAGCCTCGCCCTCTCACTCTGCCACTACACCCGCTCAGGGTGGCTCTGATTTAAGAGCTGGGTGAGAGTCACGGACAGGGCTCAGTGACCCACGGGCTGCGTGGTGTTCATGACAAGGAGTCTGGTCGTTTTGGTGGTGTTTCAGTCACGTGCTGCACCCTAAAGGGCAGCGCGTTCACCGTAAACAAGAGGACGTGCGAGAGGGTGCGCCGTGTCCCGGAGACCCCAGGACGTTGACTAGCGCCTCCTGCGGTGGAGCGCCCTGACAGGCCTGGTGGTTGCCATGACCTGAGTAGAAGGAATCCGTTTCATAAAGTGGGGCTGAGGGGACAGAGTCAGCGCCGCGGGTAGCTGGACCCCCTCCCTGGCAAGGGAAGGACCCAGGCAAGACCCCTGCCAGAGGAGGAGCCCAGGTCGGGGGAGACGGGCGGAGTGAGAGCTGTGGCTTGGCAGGTTAGGCCTCGCGGTGGCTCCGGTCTCTCAGAACCATGTCCTTCAACTATGATTTCAAGGGCATCAAGTTTTTGCTTTTGGAGACAGGGCCTTGCTCCGTCGCCCCAGCCGGCCTCAAACATCCAATCCTCCTGCCTTGGTCTCCCGAGTGCTGGGATTGCTGGCCTGCGCCGTTGTGCCTGGCTTCCAGGGGCATTTTGCTCCTCCCTGTGGGCTGTGTGCCGCCCAGGGGCACCAGACTTGGGCCATTATCCTGAAGGCCTGTGGCTCCGGGCCCTGGAGAGGTGCCCGTTACCCTTGTGGGGCCCAGTACTGCCGGCCGTCTGTCCTTCCGGCTGCTGGGGAGCCTGCTGCCCTGCGCCTGGGTGGCACCGCAACTCCTCCGGCCTCTGTGTGTGCCGGGGGGCCCTCCCCCCACGCTGCCCTGACCCTCCAGTTGGCTGTTGGGAAACAGGGGTGAGAGGAGGGGAGGGGCAAAGGGGAGCGATATGCAAATTAACACAATTAAAATAAATTTTCAGAGATTCTTCTTGTTTTGGTTTGATTTTTAAAAATGTATTTGGGTGATGCATATTTTATTATTTATTTATTTATCTTCACTGTTTATTTATTAAGACAAAATCTGGCTTTGTAGCGCAGGCAGGTCCCAAACTCACTATGGAGCCCAGGCTGGCCTTGAACTCAGTAACAATCAACCTGCCTTAGCCTCCGGAGTGCTGGAATTATAGACATGCGCCACCATAACCTGGCTTATGTGGTGCTGGGGAATCAAACCCAGGACCATGCACTTGCCGGGCAAGCGCTTTAACTGCTAAGCTATGCCCCCAGCCCAGTGGGTCAACTGCGCCTTACCTGGGATGGGTGGGGAAGGCTGTGCTGAGGGAGCCGAGCTGTGGTGAGGATGGACCAGCCACTATCTGAAAGGGAGTAGGACAGCAGGTGCAAAGGCTCTGAAGCAGACACAAACTGGGTCTGCCTGAGGACCCGAAGGAAGGCAGGGGAGGGGCCGCGTGGGCTGGAGGACGGCAGAGAGAGCAGAGCACCGCGTGGGAGACAGCTGGCCCCAGGGAACATGACCGGACGCCTGACTGAGTGGTCGTCGCTATGAAAGCTTTTGGACCCCGCAGGTGGGAGGTGGGGCGCCAGAGATGGGGGCCACAGGGAACTCCCAGGCCTTGACCAAGAGCCTGAAGGACGAGTGCTGCCCGTGGGTGGACAGCACCAAGGCCACTGCCATCCTGGGTGCTTTCTTACTCCCTGTGGTACCAGGTCGAGCCCAGGGCCTTCACACGGAGCTGCATGCCCAGCCCATTAAAAAAAATTTTTTTTTTTGACGTTAAGGTCAGGCCTCATTGGACGGCCCCGGCTCCTTAGGGCCTCGGCCTCCGTGTCCAGGCACTTGCTGTCGGGAACACAGAACTGAGCTGGATGCACAGAAGGTTTGAGAAAGAAAGAGATTTGCTAAAGGGAAAAGGGCACCAGAGCAGGAGCTGCGAGTGGGGCTCCCGGGGCTCCTGGGGCCTGGGGAGGGGGCATCCCGGCCGCCGGGGGGGTGGCAGGCAGGGCCACAGCAGCACGAGCTCTTTGGAGGAGGTGCGTGCAGTGGCGGCCCACATCCGGCGCTGCGGGGATGGGACACAGTCGCTAGGACAGTGAGGCTGGGCAGGCCGAGGCCGTGCACCTGCAGCTGCGCGCAGCCGGGGTCTTGGGCGGCAGAAGGACCATCTGGAGTTCGCTCCTGCCATGCCGTGACGCACTGGGCCGCTCTCCGCACTCGTGGGCCACGTCAGCAGAGCTGAGGCTCCGTGCCAGGCCACCGGCCCAGCCACGTGCCCACAGGCAGACGTCACCCCAAAGCAGGCCCCAGTGTCCATCCTGGTGCCCGGGCCTTGGGGCACCTGGGTCAGGCTGTGCTTTGCACTGAGTCAGACCCCATATCTGTGCTGAGAGGCGCAGGTCTGTCATCCCAGCACTCTGGGAGGCTGAGGCAGGAGGACAGCAAGTTCAAGCCCAGCCTGGGCAACTTAGTGACTTAGCAAAACTGTCTCAAAATCAAAAATCAAAACTAGGCTGGGGATGTAGCTCAGCATGGAGGTTTGGACCTCCATACCACGCGAGGCAAAGCAAAGTCGGACAGAACCGGCCCAGTCCCACGGTCCCATGGCTGAAGAGGAACAGGAGAGGCGTGTCGAGGCGGGGCTGGCTGACGCCACGCCTCTCCCCACCCCCAGCTTGGCGAAACTGAGGCTGGGGTTGGCACCGACACAAGAGGACACGAGGGGCACAGCGTTTATTCATATGGGGGATAAATAAACAATAAAAGGGGGCTGGGGCCATCGTTCAGGGTGAAGGTCCTGAGTTCAGTCCCTAGTATTTAAAAAATAAAAGTGGCTGCCACTCTTGCCATCCACGGGAGGCGGTGTGGGAGGCGGCGTGAGCGGTGCAGCCGCGTGCTCAGGGGCCCCGGGACTGGAGGAGGCCCGGCAGGAGGCCCTGGAGGGTGGCGTGGCCCAGGTGACGCCCGTCTTGGAGCGGGAAATTCTAGGATGGTGAAGGAACCCAGTCTTCCCGCTCCGGGCTGGAGGCGGGCTACACCCTGGCACGGAGGTTGAGCTGGGTGCAGTGACGCTTGCCGACAATCCCAGCACTTCGGGAGGCTGAGACAGGAGGATTGCAATTTGAGCTCACTCTGTCACAAATAATTGTTAAAAATAAGTAAGCCTGGGGATGTCGCTTTTTTCTAAGGTCCTGCATTCAATCCTAAGTGCTGCCCCAAAAAAGCATTTGCCAACTTAGTGGTAGAGAAGGGCCCCTCCCTGGCGGGCACTGGCCACGGCCACGTGTGGGCAGCTGGTACGCCCAGCCCGCGCAGCCTCCCGAGCTGTCCTATGTTTAGAGGAAGGGACCCGTCAGACATGGCTGTGGCAGGGCACTGAGGACGTGGGTCCGGGGCCCTGCTGGCTGCCCCCTCTGTGTATGCCAGGGTCCCCAGGCCCACAGGAAGCACGGATGTGGAACAGAGGATTGGTTGTGCCTTGGCAGTGACAGCAGTGGAGGCCAAGGGGCCTGGAACCTGCCATCTGCGGAGCCGGGAGGCCGGGCCTGTCCAGGCTGGAGGGGGCGGGGCGTGGTGTGCCAGGCAGGAGAAGGCGCCAGCTCACGACACCAGAGTGACGGTGCCTCTTCTCCTACCGGAGGCCAAACCCAGAGCTGCCTCGCGGAGCTACGTCCCCACCCTTCCCTATGTTTTATTTTGAGACAAGATTTTGCTAAGTTGCTAAATTGCCGTGACCGGGTTTGAACCTGTAATCCTCCTGCCTCAGCCTCCCAGCGTGCCGGGATGACAGGCCTGTGCCCCACGCCCAGCCCGAGCACAGGATGGCTTCTTGGCCTCGGTGACAACAGCGGCCTGGTCTCTGATGCGGAGCTACCGGGACTGGCAACTGCTCTCCCTCCCGTCCCAATTTTCCGGAGCCCAGGCCGCCTACGCTAAGTCATTCAGTTCCCACGCTGTGCTGGAACCAGCAGTACTCCTGCCTCAGCCTCCCAGCGTGCTGGATGACAGACTCGCACCCCAGCCTGGCTCTGACATCTTGCGATGAGGACGCTCAGGCATCTGAGCAGACCTGGCAAATGGCCGTCCACCTCCTCTCTCTGCACCTGTCCTGTGCGCCAGGTGTGGCGGTGTCCAACGTCTGCCCCTGCCCCCGC
Source organism: Ctenodactylus gundi (assembly GCA_004027205.1). Lineage (NCBI taxonomy): Eukaryota > Metazoa > Chordata > Mammalia > Rodentia > Ctenodactylidae > Ctenodactylus > Ctenodactylus gundi. The sequence goes on from PVKB01002319.1 coordinate 84,329, forward strand.
TGGCCCTGCCTGCCCCCAGGAAGGCATCTGCCCGCCCACTATGCTCACCCCTGCCGCCCTGGTGTTGACACTTCATCACCTGACGGGCAGTGACAGCTCAGCCCTTTCCCCGTGTGAGCACGTGCCTTATCTCCTCCACTGCACTGCAAATTCCGCGCTGGTGGGACATGCCGACCATCTCCCCGGCGTGTCCCTGTGTCCCCAGCCCCCGGCAGGTGCCCCTGTGGCACACAGTGACGCTGGCCCGAGGTCGCACTCCCCTGGGCAGGCCCCTGCAGGGTACAGGGGTACCAGGCCCCTCCAGCCTTTGCTTGGGGCTCGGCGCCTCAGTTCTCTGAGGGACAGTACAGGCAGGGCTCCGCTTCGCAGATGAGGCTCAGAGAGGCCTGGCAACCTGCTCGGTGATACCCAGCAAGCGGCAGGTCCAGCTCACCTCTGGGCAGTGCACTTGTCTCCATGTAGAGGTGGCCCAGGGCACTGCTGGGCACATGGGGCATGGCAGGGACAGGTGTCTCTGTGACGACGACTATGGTGATTCTGAGTCAGAGTCCTACTGTGTTGCCTGGCTAGCCTTAAACTCCTGGGCTCAACAGATCCTTCTGTCTCAGCCTACTGAGTTGCTGGCACTATAAGCAAATACCATGATGCCAGGCTCACCTAAGTGATTTAAAATTTTGTAGTAGACACATGGAAAAGTAAGAGAAAATCAATGCACTGAACTTAATGCTGTGTTTCACACAGCCCAAGATATCTAAATATTGTCACTTCAGCACATGGTCCAGATAAGTATTAGGGGGATCTCTCTCTCTCTCACTCTCTCTCTCTCTGAAACGGGGTCTGACTCTGCAGCCCAGGCTGGTCCTGAACTCACTGGTCTAGCTCACACTGGTCTCAGACTCTGGACAATCTGCCTGCCTCAGCTTCCTGAGTGCTAGGATTACAGGCGTCCAGCTTTATGGGGTGCTGGGGAATCGAACTCAGGACCTTGCGCTTGAAGGCAAGTGCTTTAACTGCGGTGCCATCCAGCTCATGTTCTCTCAGTTTTATTGTTGCTGTTTTTGTGCTGATGGCCCCTCTGTGCTCGACACACCACTTGCTTTATTCATGTGGCTATTTTGTGGAACTGGGGATCAAGCCCAGCGCCTTTGCTCTGAGCTACAGCCCTCAGCTTATTTTTATTTATTTTTGAGACAGCGTCTTAGTAAGTTGCTAAGTTACCCAGGCTGGATTTGAACTTGCGATCCTCCTGCCTGGGCCTCGCAGAGTGTTGGGGATCCAGGCCTGCGCCACGGGGCTGGGCTAACATTTGAAGCACTCCGTACGCCCGTGGGGCTCGCAGCCTCCAATTCTGGACGGTGCGCTGGACAGAGACATGACGGGACTCTCCGCTCCGGCGTTGAGAAGATTTTCAGAAACTGGCCTGTTAGAGCTTTATGTGCTGTGATCAAAATACGTGGTGAATGTTTCAGTATTGACATTTTATCATAGTAAGAGGCACGCGGCCTTGGCGCTCCTTGGACCTGCCCGGCGTGCGCACCCTCCCCCGCGTCCTGGCTGCCTTTCCTGGGTATAGGGAAGAGCAGTAGGATCAAAGCTCCAGCCCCCGCTGCTGCTGAGCGTCATTCAGAGCGAAGTCAGGCCCTCGGCCGCCTCAGCCTGGAAGCTGGCTTCGTACCCCGCGGCTTCTGGCCCTTTCCCCAAATCAAAACGCCCCCAAAAGGTGAATGTCAAGAAGATTTCCAGAACCGCTTCAGCAAGTGACAGAAATGACGAGGGATTTCGAGGCTGGGAAGGGATTTGGGGGGCTCGGGAGCGTGCGTCCTTTACTGTATGATGTTTAAGTTTCTTCAAACTTAAACATTCACCCCGGGTTTCAGTCACACCTTGTGTGTGATGGCCCCCAAGCCCCAGGGATCTGGCATACCAGGAGAGCGGGGGTGGGGGTGGGGGGGTGGGGGTGGGGGGGACACGCGGACCGCGCCAGTGTTTATGTGACTGTTTCCCGCACAGGGCGGCGGCCCGGCCTCAGGCGTGGCACGGGGCTTCCGAGGGTCCCAGCTTGCGTGGATACACAGTGGCCAAGATCAGAGGAGGAGATCAGAGGAGCACAGGAGGTGACCCTCACGAGGCCCCTTGGGCTGTCGAGCTGGGTCCCAGGCCTGGAAGGTCACGTCAATAACATGTCATCTGCTCCCTGGGGCTCACAGCAAAGCCACCCACCTGGGAGACAGCAGTGTCCTGCTGGGCAGGCCTCTCTGGCTGGCCGGCTACAGGCTCGGCCCAGCTCGAGTTTCCACGGGAAGGGCTTCCTCCCCAGAGCCCGGCCAGGGCTCGGCGACAGGCGGGAGCCGCTGATGTCAGCGGGCTGTGGAGCCTCTGGGAGGCAGCGCCTCCTGCCTGCCTGCCCCGGTGGGCTTATCTCTGTCCGGGATTCCGGCGGCTGGCAGCCGGGGTAATTACGGGCTGAGTCCTGGAGGACAGGTCTGCGCATGTCTGTCTCGCAGGGCTGGTGGCCTGCTGTCAGCTGTCCAGTGAGATGTGAAGGGCTGGGAGCTCAAGCAGCGCCGGGCAGAGGATGCCCTCCAGAGGCTGTCCCCGCGGGCTGGCCTCTGCCTTTGGCCCCCAGCAGCTCTCCGCACCCCTCTCTCCGTCTTCCCCCTTCTGGTACTAAGGGCCAGTTCCAGAGCCTTCCCACTGAGCCACTCCCTGGACCTTTCTGTATGGTTCCTTCTGCCACTGGGTCTCACTCAGGTGCCAAGCTGCCCAGGCTGGGCTCGAACTCGAGATCCTCCTGCTTCAGCCTTCCAGAGTGCTGGGGTTAGAGGTGTGCACCACCACGCCCAGCTCCGTCTCTTCTCCTCCCTCCAGGTCCCGCCCTCCTCCCCGGGCCCAGCCCTTTCTGGGACATTTCCAGGCTCGTCCTGCCAATGCCCCATTTGAGGTTTCCTATTTTTCGGCCAAGTTCCAAGGCTGGGCTTGATAGAGTCCCCCGCTTCCCAGTCTGTGGCCATCTGCACTCTCAGCAGGTGACCTGGTCTGGAGATAAGAGCCTTGACTCCAAGGCCGGGCTGGAGGAGCGGCAGGAGGAGGCGGGCGGCACTATGCTCTAGCTGGGCCTGGCGGCTCAGGCCTGTAATGCTAGCGTCCTGGGCCACTGAGGCAGGGGGACCCCATGTTCAAACCTGACCTTAGTAACTTAGTGAGGCTCTGTCTCAAAATAAAAAAATAAAAGAGCTAGCGACGTAGCTCACTGTGAAGGCCCCGAACCGGACCCCAGTGCCACAAGGGGGAAAAATATTTCTACTTTAGGATAGAAGCACAGTTATACCTGGTTTGGAACTTCTGGGCCCCAAAAAGGCGAGAACACAGTTCTGCTGTGCCAGTTCCCCGCACCTGTCATTGTTTGAAAACAGCTACGGCAGCCCCTGGCCCTCGGCCCTGCAGGCTACCCAGGACGCGGTTGGCAGGGTCCCTGATCACATACACATTTTTTCAGAATTGTGGTCTTCAGCATTTCAGAGAATTTCTTGGAGCTCCTAGCTGAGCCATAGCCCCGTACTTGACAAGTGACGTCAGTGTCAACTCTGCCCCTTTTATTTTGTTTTTGGTGGTCCCGGGAATCGAACCCAGAACTTTCAAACTGAGCTACATCACCAGCCTATATTTTTTTTTCAAGTTTTGATTTTGACACAGGATCTTGCCGAGTTGCTAAATTACCCAGGCTGGGTTCAAAGTTGCCATCCCCCTGCCTCGGCCTCTCAGAGTGCCGGCATGACAGGCCTCTGCCGCCGGGCCCAGCAGCACGTCTCTTGTGACGTGCCCCGAGTCCGCCGCAGAAGGTGCGGAGGGCAAGAGCAGGCAGACGAGATGGGCACGGGTCCACCCAGGGGCCGGAGCCAGAGGTGCAGGTGTGGGCTGTGCCCGAGACAGAGGGCCCTGGCGCGGTGGGGAACACCGGCCGGGGGGGCGGCCGGCGGGGAAGGAGCAGGCGGCAGGACAGTCAGGAGCCGTGGGGGCTGCAGCTGGGACGCTTCCAGCCCCTCCTCCAGTGCAGCCTGCCTTCGCGGGCCGGGCCTGAGGATCTGCAGGGGCAGGGACGCGCAGGAGGGACGAGCAGGTGACCCCCGTGGCTCCATGCTGTCATGAGATGGCTCCAACAGGCTGGATCACTCCGCAAACCACAGAGGAAAGTGGAGCAGCGGCTAGGTGGCCCTCGGGACGTGTCCAACCCAGGGCGGCCGGGAAGAGGTGGACACAGGATGGTGACAATCCAGAGAGGCTCGAGAAGAGAAATCCGGGGCCAGTGGCGCAGGCCTGCGGGAGGCCGAGGCAGGAGGATTCCAAGCGGGAGCCCAGCCTGGGATCGCTGAGTCAAGAGCTTAGTGACTTGGTGAGACCCTGTCTCCAAATCAAAACTAAAAAGTGAGCTGGAGATGGGGCTCAATGTGAAGGTGCCGAGCTTGGCGCCAGTGCCACAGGCACACAGTCAACAAGGAGAGGGGCTGTGCACACAGGCACAGGCCGACTGCCTGCCACGGCACCGCTGTCCAGCACAGACGTGGTGGGGACGGGAGGGCAGCAGGGCCAAGCCACTGGCTGGCAGTGCCTGTGGAGAGAGGCTGGCAGGGAGCCGGAGCGAGAGGGAGGGCAGATGCAGGGGGAAGGGGGCTCCAGGAGCTCGGACGTGGTCCCCCAGGTGGGGGAAGGGTGGCCACCCAGGGGCTGGCTGGGGAGACCCTGGATGCCAGAGAGTGGGGAGGAGAAGGCCACGGCAGGGCTTCTGTGGTGCGGAGGTCAGGACCCTGACAAGCCCAGACCTCACAGGCACCCTGGGGAGGCGCGGGCCAGGGCCTGGCCCCGGTGAGGCAGCCCTGCGCTGGCGGTGGAGTGCACCCACTCTGAGGTCCTGGCCGCATCACTTTGGCTGCAGTCCTAATGGAGAGTGGTGGGCACTTTCGGTGGGTTTGGTTTTGTTTGATACTAAGAATCGAGACCAGATATTTCATGCCAGGCTATATCCCCGGCCTTTACACTGAGCTACAACCCCACACCTTTTTTTTTTTTTTTTCCTCGAATTGAATTTGAGTCTCACTAAATTACCAAGTTGCCCAGGCTGGGCCCAAACTTGTAATCCTCCTGACTCAGCCTCCCAGAATGCTGGCTTACCGGTGAGTACCCCGTGCCTGGCAGAGATGAAGTACTTCGTAAAGGTATGAACTGGGGAGGGAGCCCAGGCCCATCTAATACTCATTTATATTGGTCCCTCTCGCTCTCCAGTGGGCCTCCAAGCTGCCCTTCCGTTGGAGCCTGGCCAAGTCCAGCGGGCCGGTGGGCAGCTTGGAGGGGGTGCCAGGCCACAGGGAGATGCCACCTAGTAGGTGGCACTTGGTTGGCAAACTCTGCCCTTTTCCTGCTGTGACATTCATGTGGGCTGGTTGAAAGTGGCCGGTGGAAATATTTACACCACAGGAACTGGCAAAGGGTCAAGTCTACCTTCCCCAGAGCCAAATATTAAGCCCTGACTAGGGCTGAGGCGCAGCTCAGTGGCAGAGACTTTGCCAGTGGGCTGGAGCGCTGGGGTTCCATCCTAGCTCTGAAAAAAAAAAAAATCCCCAGCATGCCACTAGTTAAGACCACAAGGTTGGGAGGAATTTCTGGTGGGCAGTGGGCTAGGAAAGTCCACACCCTGGCTGCCCTAGGGGATCCCTGGGGAGCCTGGACCAACCCCAGTCCCGCAACTTGCACGAGACAGGGAGGGAGGACCCGCCAACCACAGTGGGCCTGGGTGGCTGGGGGCAGGCCGCCCGGCCCAGCGGTGACCGCTGCAAACAGAAGGTCCTTTGAGCGGGAGGCAGGGCCGGGCAGAGGAAGAGAGCAGAGGCCGAAGTCCCAGCAGCAGCGGGGAGGGGGAGGCCTGGCGGGTAGGGTTGGAGAGAGCAGGGCAGAGCGGACGGGGGTGCGGGGATCCATTTCCAGCCAGATGGGTTTGCGGGTGGCTGCACTGACAGCCCCTCCTCCAAGTCCACCTGCCAGGAGACTTGCAGGGTCACAGAGACAGGAGCTGAGGGCCGTATAGGGCCTTTGGCACCAGCAGAAATGCCACCCACCGCCGGCTCAATCCAGCGATGGGCATGGGTCAGGGGAGGCACTGCGAGGATGTACTGTGTTTGAAAAACATTGCATGTGGTTGTAAGCAAATTTTAAAACACCAAAAAGCAAAGTAGGGCCTGGTGGCATAGGCTGGTCACCCCAGCTTCCAGAGGTGGGGTGGAGGGGGCGTGTCTCGGGTTCAAGCCCAGACTGAGCAACTTAGCGACTTAGGTCCTGTCCGGAATCAAAGCCAAAAAAACGGACAGGGATTCAGGTCAGCGTGGAGGCCTCGGGCTTGAGCCCAGACCACGAAACACAAAATAGGCGGCGGACACCCGGCACACAGTGCTGACCTGCCGCCCGGGAGTCAGGCCCGCTACGAGCACCTGCTCAGCCCTCACCTTGGGCGTCTGTGGTGCAGCCTGAGGACCCACACAGGCAGGGACAGAAAGGGGAGGCGAGCAGGGCCACCTCCAGCCACCCTGCTGGACATGGGCTCTCAGCCCCAGACCCTGATCAGGCCCAGCTCTCGCCCTGACCCCTGCCCCTCTCCAAGTGGTGGGGTGCAAGCCTTTGCAGGGGACAGTGTAGGGTTTTACAAAGCAGACAAGAACCTTGAAGGGGCTGGGGGTGTAGCTCAGCAGTTACAGCACTTGCCTAGCAAGCACTGGGCCCTGAGTTCAATTCCCCAGCACCACATAAGCTGGGCATGCATTACACCCTTGTAATCCCAGCACTGAGGCAGGAGGACTGTTATGAGTTCAAGGTCAGCCTGGGCTACATGGTGAGTCCAGGAACGCCTGGATTACAAAGCAAAACTTAGGTCTCAAAAGCAAAACAAAATAAAAGAGATGAGGGGCCATCAGAAGCAGACAATGACCAACACAGAGCCATCATCAACGCTGACCCTCTTACATCCACACAGAGGTCGCCAAAGAGTTCCAAGTCGGCCATTCCATGGTTGTTTGGCATTTGAAGCAAAGTGGAAAGACGACCAAGCTACCAAGCAGGGCCTCCTGAGGCACGCTAAGGCCATTTTAAAGTGCCCTCCTCTACACTACAACGCAACATGTCTCGTCAGACTGCGACGTGGGCGAGCGGTGGACCCGACACCCCAGCCAGCGACAGCTGGTTCATGACCTGGCCGAGGTGGACCAGATGCTTCCCAAAGCCAAACGCACTGCGGAATGAAAAGCCGGCAGCGGCGGTGCTTGGCGACACCTCGCCCATGGAGAGGCCCCGGTCTGCTGGCCATGCCTGCTGCAACCACACAGCAGTGCCGGAAGTTGAAAGAATTGGACAGGGGAGTTTCCCAAGGAGATCGCTTTCCAAGGGCTCATCTGAGGGCTGGCTACATTTCAAGCTCGCCTTTTTTATTTTTGAGACAGGGTCTCGTTGTGTAGCCCAGGCTGGCCCTGAACTCACTATGGAGCCCAGGCTGGTCTTGGACTCACGGCAATCCTCCTGCCTCAGCCTCCTGAGTGCTGGGATTACCCTGGCTTATGTGGTGCTGGGGAATTGAACTTGACGTAGCACTTGGTAGGCAAGCGCTTTAACCACTGAGCCGTTTCTCCAGCCCCCAAGCCCACTTTTATTTTACTTGAAACAGGATATTGCTATGTTGCCCAGGCTGGGCTCAAACTTGTGATCCTCCTGCCTCAGCCTCCCACGATGATGGGATGATGGGTCTGCACCTCCAAAGCAGACTTTGACACTACACGAATAAAGCAACTTATTTCTTGCTGGCAAAAATATGTTGTCATACGGTTCCTGTTCTGCTGAATGAACACAGGTTTGAGTCCAGTTATCCTGAGTCAAAACTCACAGTTCCACACTGCGTGTACTCAGGACGTGGAGGGTCTGAGCGTCGGTCCAATAGGCCCCTCCCCTGGGAAGCCCTCTGGGACAGCGGGCCATTCCCTGACCTTGCAGGGACGCAGAGGCCAAATGAGGCACCTGTGTGTGGACCCAGGACTGGCCAGAGCGGGGATCCGAGGCTGCACCCCGTGAGCGCCCGCGGTGGCCTCTCTGGCCGGCCAGCCACAGAAAACAGCTGGGCCTGCTGCCACACACATGCCATCCCAGCACTCTGGGAGGCTGAGGCAAGAGGATCGTAAGTTCAAGCCCAGCCTAGGCAAACTAGTGACTTTGAAAGCGAGGTCCTGCCTCAAAAATTTTTTCTTTTTTTAAAAAGGACTGAGGATGTAGCCCATGAAGCCCCCAGTTTCCGTCCCCGGACCACGAAGAGAACAGGAGGAGGGAGAGGAGGGGAAGGGGGGACAGCAGCGGGTCTGGCCAGCAGGGCAGGCGGTGGCGGCAGCGAACAGATAGTTGGCAGTGAGGGTGGAAACCGGAAACTATTAAAACAAAATCAAGCTCAAGAACTCCAGAAGCTGCTAGGATGAGGCGCGGCCGGCACAAGCTCTGTGTGCTCTTTGCGGGCCCAGGTGCCACCTGAGCCCCCGCCATCTCAGGCATGCCGTCCTTGCGAGGAAGCCCCTTCCGGAGGGCGGAGGGGCGCCCACAGGACGTGTTCTCCGCCTTCCTTCCGGTGTTCTCCAGTTCCTTCCGGTGTTCTGACCCTTCCTTCCGGTGTTCTCCTCCTTCCTTCCGGTGTTCTTGGCCTTCCTTCCAGTGTTCTCGGCCTTCTTTCCGGTGTTCTCCGTCTTCCTTCCGGTGTTCTCGGCCTTCTTTCCGGTGTTCTCCGTCTTCCTTCCGGTGTTCTCCTCCTTCCTTCCGGTGTTCTCCGTCTTCCTTCCGGTGTTCTCCTCCTTCCTTCCGGTGGTCGGTTCCCAGCGCGGGACGCGCGTCTGGCGGCTGCTCCGCCTACGTGGGGTGGCCGGGAGCTGCGTGGGACGTGTACCCCGCCTGGCACCACACGCAGCTCTGTCATCCCGGTGCTCTGGGAGGCCGAAAGGGGAGGATCCCAAGTCTGAACCCAATTTCAGCCGCCCGGCGGCGTGTCCTCGCCCGCGTTGATCGTGATGTCTGCCTTGCCGGCCTCTGGTTCTTTCCCAAGGTCAAAATAAGCAAGAAAGGGAAACTTTTTCTTTTTTTTCCCCAAATTGTTTTTTTTTTTGACATGCATTTGTTACACATAGTGACGTGACGGCTCCCCCGTTTCCCATCCCTCACCCCATCTCCTCTCCCTGCAAAGTCCATCTTCCCATTTTCTTCCATTAGTCCTTTATTTCGCGCTTTTTCTTTTTTTATACGGCGCGTTTCTCGGGAACCACGCCCTCTCCGACCCTGATTCGTTTCTCTGAGCGCCGCAGTCGTCCTTCCTTACGGCAGAGTAGTACTCCGCGGTGTAAGTATACCACAGTCTCATTACCGGTCGCTTCGCTCGGGTGAGGTATTGGCACCAGTCGTCTGCTTCCTTGTCCTGTGGTGTTGGTGGCCACCGCCCACCTGGTACGGGGCGGCCCGTGGCAACAGGGCAGTGGGTCCCTGCTCTGCCTGTCCATGATCTGCCCCGCCCTCCCTGTGCTAAATCCGCAGAAGCGTGGCTTGACCGGGGACATCACTCCCGGGGCCAAGCCAGACGCCGCTCTGAGTGCGCGTGAGCGAGCCAGCGTGGGCCGGGAAGCTAACGCCCGCCGAGCTCGGGCGTGGGCGGCCAGGGAAACCCGTCAGCCGGGAGGCCTGAAGGCCGGCCCCCTCCGCAAACCTCTCGCGTCCTCCCGGCTTCGTGCCCCGGGGCGGACCCTTCGGGGCCTACTCGGGAAGGACCCGGAGGCAGCTGGTACATCGCGATGAAGGACGCTCAGGAAAGGGGCCTCCCGGGAGACGGAAGCCGGGCGTTCCGATCCGAGGGGCGTTCGTGGCCTTGCGTCTTTCACTCCAGTACTTTTTAAATGTCAGCATTCACCAGGTTTGATCACAGGACATAACTGTCGTGAAGTGTTTTGTGGTTGTTAGTAGTACAGGTGCACTGCCGGAAACCGGAAGGAAGGAGAGAAGAGGAAAATGGGGAGGGAGAGCCGCGGGGGTCCCCGCCCTGTGTTCCCGCGTGCGCCCGCCTCTCGGGTCTCTTCTGGTCTTGGTTGGTACCCGCAGCTGGGCCCTTCTCGCCGTGGGAAGAGACGTTAGAAGCACAAATAATAGAGCCGGGCGTGGTGGTGCACGCCTGTCATCCAGCACTCGGGAGGCTGAGGCAGCAGGATGGCCGTGAGTCCTAGGGCCGCCTGGGCTTCATAGTGAGTTCAGGGCCAGCCTGGGCTGCAGAGTGAGTCCTTGTATCAAAATAATGATCATAATAGCAGTGTGTGTGTAGAACTGTATTCTGCTTCCCCCGTAACTTTGGTGGGTTTTTATTCTGCCCCTCATCCCCTGCTACCAGGAGTTTCAGAAAACCAAAACTGAAATCTCCGTGACTTGACATCTCTCGGTTGAGGTCGTCACATTGCCGAATAAAAGTGGAGCACACCCACTGGATGGACACTCCGGTGGACCTTGCCCCCAGCACTGGTGTTTGAGCCCCGGAGATCGGCCCGGCCTCCACTCCCAGCTTCGTCCCTGGCCTTCTTCATTGTTGATTTTGAAACAAGGTGTCATTGGGTTCCTAAGTTGTCCAGGTGGGGCTCAAATTTGTGGTTCTCCTGCCTCCGCCTCCCAGAGCCCTGAGTCCACAGGCCTGGGCCACTGGCACCGTCCCCACGCCCTGTTCAACTCAAGGGCGGCTGAACACAGTCCGGCAGCCTGCCCTTCCAGCTGCTGTGTGGCCTCGGGAGGAGGAAGCAAGCCTCTGGGCCCGGACTGCCGGCCGCTCCCCACGACACGGGGATGGGGGTTTGCCCCTTGTTGTCCCTTTAGCTCCGAAAGGTGGACAGCTGGGACCGAGCCTCAGCTGGGGGTTCTCAGCAGGAAGAGGTGTTGGGCCTGGCGCCGCCTCACTGGGGCCTTTTCAGAGTGAGGAGAATTCAAGGAAGCCAGCCAGGGGTCTTTGAGGTACTAGGGTGACCTTCCCTTGGGTGCCCCCCTTCCTCCCCCAGGATGGCGGGCCTGCACCTCTGAGGCTTAGAGAGGCCCCAGAGACAGCTGGGGACCCACGGCCACTGGACGCGAGGTCACCAGGTGCCCCGAGCTCAGGGGTCTGGAGCTGACGGCAGCCACTTCTGTGCCCTCAGATCCCACCCCCAACCTGTGTGTGGTGGGGTGTGGCCCTGTCACCCCACCTCCGGGAGGCCAAGACAGGAACATGCCAAGTTCCAGCCCCGCCCGGGCAACTCAGCAACTTGGTGAGATCCTGTCTTGAAATCAGGAATTTTAAAAATGGGCTGGGGCTCAGTGCGAAGGCCTCAAGATGAACACCCAGTACCCCCACGGCGGGGAGGGGCTCCAGCGTGGGGTCCCACGGGAGCCAGAGCCCGGCGGGGGACAGCGGGGCCCTCAGGAGCCTTCAGAGCTGCCGCCCCTTCCCTGGCTGGAGCTCTCGCAGGGCTGTGCCTCAGGCCGCTGGCAGAGGTGGGTGTGGAGTGGGCGGGAAGGTCCGCAGTCCTAGTTGGAGACTCCCAGCAGGTCCCAGCCCGGGGCAGGAGACGCCCAGCCACATCCTGGCTCTGCCCATCCCGGGATGAGGACTGGCCATGCCGGCACCTCCCATGGGAACCCAAGCGCCCGGCTTCTGGGAGCTGCCAGGAGGCAGGAGGAGCGGCCACCTCTGCTGTCCTTGGCTGGCGCAGGTGGACGCCCTGGGAGCCCTGGGAGCGGCAGCTGGGAGGGCCCTCGGCAAGCTGGGAATCAGGTGGCCAATGGCTGGCTCCCAACGAGGGTCAGCCAGGGACACTGGGCCCAGCCTCGAGGCCATTCGGCCTGCAGGAACTCGATAAAATGGGGGCTGTTTGTGGCACTGGGAATCAAGCCCAAGGCCTTCACGTGAGCCCCAGCGTCAGCCCATTCTTGATTTTGAGACAGAGACTCACTGAGTTGCCCAAATGATCCTCCTGCCTCAGTCTTCCTCAGGACCGAGATCAGAGGCATAGCTACCACAGTCAGCGGCATTTTGGAGTTTTAATTAAATAACCCCAAACGTGGCCAGGAGGAGGTATGAAACTGGGGTGCAGAGGACCAGGAGACCTTCGAGCTCGGCCCCAAGTCAAGGTGTGGTCTAAATGCGCCAGAACATCCCCAGATTCCCCAATGCTCCCTAAGGAATGCCTGTGACTGGCTTTGCAGGAGAACATTGACCTCCTGGGTCCTCTGCTGTGCAGCCCGAGGCTGGCCCAGGACACGGAGACACCCACCAATGCATGGCCAGCGCAGGCTCACAAAATTCACCAGCTGCCCCAGGCCTGGGTGCTGGGCTCCAGGCGTGGCGGATCTGTAAGAGCCCCTTGCATTCGCGTGCAGTTCGGGAAGGAAGGGGTCCTGCAGGGCCGTGTCACAGGCCTCCCTCCCCCCAGGGAGAGCCGCACCCGGCGCCGTGGACCAAGAATGTCCTCAGACTGGCGCTGCAGCTTTCAGAGGGCCACAAAAAAGCGTAGCCCCTCTCGTCCCTAGTGGATGTGTGTTGGCGACCCAGCCTTCAGGTGACCTGTCCCCTTGTGCCAGGTCTCGCTGCCCCACCCCCAGGACTCTGCAGCCACCTGTGCCCCTGCCGGCCAGGTGACTGGGGACCTCTGGGGGCAGAGTCCAGTGGCCCTGGTTAGCGCCCGCTCTCTCTACCCTCCAGTCCCTGTAGCACGACCAGGCCCCGAGCCTCTGGGGAGAGCAATCACCTGGCGGGAGTGCCACCAGCTGACCTCGGACACAGCCACGCCAAGTGACAGCTCCGGAGGCCAGAGAGGAGCACAAGCCGCCCCTGCTGTGCCGTCCTGAGGGGCCCCAGGGGTCCGCCACCCACCTAGCCTCGAAGCACAGAGAGTCACCGAGGTGGAGTCACCAGAGCCTTGGGGACGGCCACTGACAAAAGTCTGCTGCCCCTGCCGGTGCTCTGCGCGGCCCCCTGGGGCTGGGTACCCGTTGCCATAGCGATGCAGGGCTGGGAGCATCCTGGTGCTGACTCAGCGCAGCCCCTCCCCGCGGCCTGTCCCGCTCCCCTGCGTCGGCGTCCTGGCTTTTCTGAGCAGTGCCTGGGCAGGAAGCAGCCGGCTGCAGATCCAGAACAGGCCGCGACTTGCTGGCCATGGCCGGCGCAGGTCACGAGGGTGCGGGAACGATGAGGAGGATGTCGGTTCTGTGGGGTGGGGGGACAGGGCCGGCACAGCTGACGTTTGGGTGGTCAGGGGGCCGTTTGATTGACTGGTTGCTTGATTTTAGGCTGGAGATGGAACCCAGGGCCCTCGCGCTGAGCTACACCCCCAGTCCCTTTTAGCTTTGATTTTGAGACAGGGTGTGGCTAAGTGGCTGAGTTGCTCAGGCTGTGTTCGAATTGGAGATCCTCCTGCCTCAGCCTCCCAGAACGCTGGGACCACAAGCCTGTGCCACTGGGACCGGCAATTTATTTTTAAAATTAGCCTCTGTATGTTGAAATACTTGCAGATGTACATGGCCGTTGTAAGAAATAACAGAAGCCGCCTGCCCCCGCATGGCACCCAGAGGTGACCCCTTGCGGGACCTCAGGCCAGCATGACAGAGGCATTGATGCCTCAGGCCAGTCTGCGGCCGCTTCCCATTTTCCATGCATGTGTGTGCGTGTGTGCACGTGTGTGTGCATTTTTGTACAATTCTGTTACCCTAATGGCTTCCTGTTTTTCCTTTTTTTTTTTTTTTTGTTAAAGAGGAGTCTCACACTGTAGCCCAGACTGGTTCTGAGCTCACTGTGTAGGCCAAACTGGCCTCAAATGACAGCAGTCCTCCCATCTCTGCCTCCCGAGCACAGGCACCACCACTGCAGGTTTGTGTGGTGCTGGGGAATCGAACTTGGTTGCTCAGCACTTGCTAGGCAAGCGCTTTACCCGCTGAGCCGTTCCTCCAGCCCCCAGCCTTCCTGTGTCCATCGTTCCTTCCCTGTCCCCTGACCCCTCCTGGTGCCCTTCATAATCATATCCCCTTAGTTGGGCTTAGTGGCGCCAGCCTGCAGTCCCAACAATGGGAGGCTGAGGCAGGAGGATCCTAAGTTTAAATCCAACCTGGGTAAATGAGCGACTTAAGGAGACCCTGTTCAGACTCAGGGCCCCCCACTCACCCCCCAGCCTCCCACACCCCACCCCCGGGGCCATGTGTCTGTGATTTGCGCATACCAAGAACACCTTTATAAACGGAGCCATGCGCTGTGTGGCTGTGGCCGGGCAGGATGGGCTTCGACATCACGATCCCCAGAGGCCCCCGCGAGTCGTGGTGAGGGGGCGCAGAGGCTCTTCAGGCTCCACTTGGGTGACTGCTCAACCGCACTGGGCACTGGGACTGTGGCTGTACAGCGCTCCGTTTCCACGGGGCGATGGGCAGGAGGCCAGGTCCCGAGGCTGACTGTCCTGGAAGGCTCAGTTCCTAAGAGGTGACCAGCCGGCTCCCCAGGGCGGCTGTGTCCTTTGAGTTCTCACCGGCTGCGGGCCCTGTGTTCATGCCAGCAGCTGCTGTGTCTCTGGTTGTGGTTTCTAGGGGTCCTGGCGGTGTCTCCCTGGGTGGCGAGGGCAGTCCCCAACCGCCCAGCTGAGATCTGGTCGCCCTGATTTGCTGCCTGGGTGTGCCTCTTTTGGAAAACGTTGCAGTGAGTGCATGAGTCTGCTTGAAGTGACTGGGACCAAATATCTGAACAGTAACTTTTTTATTTTTTTGAGACAGGGTCTTGCTCCGTGGTCCAGGTTGATCCTGATACCACTATAGAATCCAGGTTGGCTTTGAACTCACGGCAATTTGCCTGCCTGAGCCGCCCAAGTGCTAGGATTACAGGCGTGCACGCCACGCCCAGTTCATGTGGTGTTGGGGGACTGAACCCAGGTCCTCGGCATGTGAGGCCAGTGCTTTAGGCTCTGAGCCTACACCCCTAACCCTGATTTCGAAAACTTAGCGGAGGAGATGTTTATAGTAAATATGGCTTGAGAGGTTCCAGATGTGTCCAGCCGGCTCCCAGCCAGAAGCAGTAGGACAGAGGTCGTAGTAGAGGACGCAGGAAGCTCGGGCCGAGGGACTGAACCCGGTCCACGCGGAGCTACAACCCTAGTCCTCTTGCATTATTTAATGTTGAACCAGAGTCCTGCCAGGCCACTAAGTTGCCGTGTTGGGCTGGAACCTGGGATCCTCCTGCCTCAGCCTCCCAGAGTTCTGGGGTCTGCACCACCCGGGCCAGGTTCAGCACAGATTTCTTGGAGCTGATCCCACCGGGGATTTGCTCAGCTTGAGTCTGTAGATTTCTGTCTTCTGCCAAATTCAGGAGGTTCCCCCCGCTGCGGTCATGGGCCACGTGTATGGCGCTGGTCCCATGACAGAACTGTGCTGAAGCGTTCTGGTGCCCTGGCAACATCACGGCCTCACGCCGTGGCCAGGTCCAGTGACTGCGGTGGACGAGGACGTGCCGCCGTGATTTTACGAGCCTGTCTCATAAACTCATTCAGGAACGAGGCCTGGGGAGGCGGCAGGGGCGCGGGCGAGCGTGTCCGCGCAAGGGCAGGATTTGAACGCGGGCCGGCGCGCGCCCCCGAAGCCCCGTATCTGGAACTGTGTTACAGGGCGGCGGCGGCGCAGGGGCGCAGGGCCTGGGAGGGCGGCGCGACCTGATGGGACTGGGGGTCGCCGGGGCAGAGGTTTCCGTTGTGGCTTCTGCCCCGGGACGGGTGAGGCGGGGCACCTGGCAGCGTGAAGGGCTTGAAGGAAGGAGGAGGAAACGCGGCCGCTTCTTCCTGGGAGACCTGCCGCCCGCGCCCGCCTCCGGGGGCTGACACCCCCGGCCAGGCCGCGGCGGCGCCCGGCCCGGAGCGCTGCGCAATTAAAGTCTTAAGAGCCGAGTCCCGGAAGCGGAGCGGGAAGAGCAGTGCCCCCTGGACGTGTCGGAAGCTGCTCACCCGAGAGCCCCAAGGCGACACCGGTGAGCGGTGGAGGCCGCCTCGGCCCGGAGGCGGGGCGGGAGTGGGCGTGTCTGGGGCGGGGCCACGCGCAGGGCCACTCCCCCTACACAGCGGAGGGGAGGAGCCGGGGCCAGGGTCTCCGGTGAACGGGTGCCCAGGCCGCCCCCCAGCCCACCTGCCCCCTCTGCTCCACGCCCGCCCTGCAGCCTGGGTCTCCACGCTGGACTGGGCGGTGGGCGTGGTCCCCACACCTGTGTATTGGGTGCGTGTACTTGTGGGGGGTGCACGTGCGTGTGCACGCACATGTGTGCGTGTGGCACACACCATGTTTAATTCCCACCACTCCCTGGCAGCGCCTATGGAGCCGAGCACACGGGAGACCCTGGCTTCCATCCCCCACAGCACTAGAGTAAGAAAAAAAAAGAATACGTTTCATTAGAAACATAAACAACTCAATATAAAAATAGTCGGTGGATAGGAGTCAGGCACAGTGGCTCTCAGCACTCACCCGGCCCCCTGCGAGGTCGAGGCAGGAGGATGGCAGGTTCAAACCCGGCCTGGGCAACTTTGCCACTGTAAGTGAAAATGAAAAATGAAAGCGCGCAGGCCTGTAACCCCAGTACCGGCGGGCTGAGAGGCAGGAGGATGGCCCCGAGTCCAAGGCCAGGCCGGGCTCCATGCCAAATTCAGGACCAGCCTGGGCTACAGAGCCAGACTGCCTCAAAGACAAACCAGCAACCAGGAAATGGGAAGGAGCCACGCCACATGCCCTTGGAGAACACGGCGGGGTGTCCTCCTTGGAAGGGAAGGGATGGCGTCTGCACGCTGGCTGACCCGGAAGGGAGTGGGTGGAATCCGTGTAACTGGCCCGAGAGGAAATGGGGCTTGTATGGTTTGATGCCCAAGCAACAACAATGGGCACCGCCCGCCTGGAAGCTGTGGTACCGAGGTGGGAAACCCACGTGGCCACGAGAGGCAGGAGGGGAAGGGGCCGTGGTGGCGCAAGAGGGATCTTTCTTCAGTGATCGTTACTGTTTTTGTTAAAATGAGACTTCTTTGTGCAGTACTGGGGCTCCAACCCAGGGCTTCACCCTGAGCTGTCTTCAGCCCCGTTTCATTTTTGATTTTGAAACAGGGTCTCACTAAGTCACTAAGTTGCCCAGGCGGGGCTTGAACTTGGGTCCTCCTGCCTCAGCCTGCCAGAGCGCTGGGCTGATAAGCCTGTGCCACATGCCCAGTTTGCAGATTATTATTATTTTGAGACCGGGTCTCGCTCTGTAGCCCAGGCTGGTCCTGAGCTCACTGTGTAACCCAAACTGGCCTCAGACTCAGAACAATCTGCCTGCCTCAGCCTCCCAAGTGCTGGGATTACAGGCATGTGCCACCACACCCAGCTTTTTGTGGTGCTGGGGAATCGAACTCAGGGCCTGTGGTTGCCATTCCTCCAGCCCGTGAATATTACTTTTTACTTTTATTATGACTTTGCTGTTTCATAATTGAGCTACAAAATGCACATATTTGAAAGGCCTAATTTGATAATGTGTGTGTGTGTGGTCCTCAGACTGAGCTACATCTCCAGTTCATTTTTTTTTTTAAAAAGTTTTATTTATTTTTATTTTGAGACAAATTCTTGCCAAGCTGCCCAGGCTGGGCTTGAACTTGTGAACCTCCTTCCTCAGCCTTCCAGAGTGCTGGGATGACAGGCCTGCACTGCCACGCCATCTTCTCTACTATTTAAAACGCTATTTTACATTTTTAGTGATTATTATGTTTGAGGCAGGGTCACCCTCCCTCTGTAATTCCGGCTGATCTTGAACTCATTCTGTGGCCCAGGATGGCCTCGAACTTATGGTAATCCTCCTGCCTCAGCCTCCCAGGTGGCTGGAATTACAGACACGCACCAGGCCCAGCTCAACTAATTGTTTCCTTTAACAGTTATTAATCTAATCAAGTACAGTTCGTATACCACACCGCTGAATCACTTAAGTGTGCATATTGCTCAAAGATCTTTTTATTCTTATTTTTTGTATATTCCCCAACATGTGGAGACCGTCGCGATGATGGTCGATTCTGGAGCTTCTTGTCCGGCCGAGGAGGAACCCGGCCTTCACGAGCAGTGCCAGCCCGTGCCCCGCAGCCGTCCTGGCGCCCAGGCGGCCCAGAGGACCGCTTGCCATTTTAATGAATTTAATTTCCCAGTTTTTCTTCTTTCTCCTGTTCTTCTTAAGGAGAGCTTGGAATTATAATATTTAATTTACCAACTCTCCTCCTCCTCCTCCGTGGCCCTGGGCGCCAGCCCAGGTCCCCACACTGCGCTACACCTCAGCCCATTTTATGTGTGATTTGGGGACAGGCTGAGTGGCCCAGGCTGGGCGCTGTCGTGCGATCTGCGTGCCTCAGCCTCCCCGAGTGCTGGGATTTCCTGTTCTCCTCCTCCTGTCTCCCGATCACACTTCTGTGGCTGCAACAGCTGCGCCTCACTCAGCCTCTCAACGCTGAGTCCTTCCTCCCAGGGGCCCCGTGGCCTTGGATTCTACACGCGTGTCCGCCCACGGGTCCCGTGCGTCACTCTGTGTCTGGCATGTGCGTGGACTACAGGCCTCTTCAAGCCTGCTCCGTTTATGGCATGACTGCTCTCTCTCTTCGGAATCGTTTTTGTACCTTTGTAAAAAAACGAAACAGTCACTTGCGTCTCTGCGCGTCTCTTCCGAGCTGTGGATCCCTTTGCCGCCGTAGCGTGAGCCCCACCCAGTCCTGCGGACACAGGCATTTGGGGACGGGCTGTGCCGTCACTCTCCAGCTCTGCTTCTACCTCGGGGTTGCTTTCGCTGGTCGGCCTCTTTTTGTTTTTCCGTGTGAGCTGAGTTTACTTAATTATATTCATTGTTTATTTTGAAGTGAGTCTCACCCTGCAGGTCATGCTGGCTCGGAACTCACTATGGAGCCCAGGCTGACCTTGAACTCTTGGCAACCCCCCTGCCTCAGCCTCCCAGGTGCTGGGATATAGGCGTGCGCCACCGTGCCAGGTGTGAATTTCAGCACCAGCCTCTCCGTTTCTCCCAGCAAAGTTCCGTGGCGACGTGGGCCGGGATCGTGGCTTGGGAGAGCCGGGCCAGCCGTGGGGTGGGCTGGGGTAGAGGTCTTCATGATGCCGTGCCTCCCGAGGCCTCGCCCCACACGTGCAGGTCTTCAAGTTCTCTCAGCAATGGTTTGTAGTTAGCGTCGTTTGTGTGATTTTTTTTTTTTGAGCATTTCGTATTTTTGGTGCTATTGTAAATGGTATTTAGAAGTTGAAAATTTGCATTGTTATTAGCTGTGTCACTTTCCGTTGCTGTGACTCAATAGCCGACACCCACACACTTAGGGGAGGAAAGGTTTGCTTCAGCTCACAGTTTCAGAAGGTCCCAGTGCACTCGGGGCGGCCGGGAGCAGTGGAGGTACAGAGGCTGAGGTGGAGGCGGCTGCTCGCGACATCACAGGAAGCCACGTCCCAGCAAGTGCAGTCTCTCCCCACAGAAAAAACTGTAACAATCTTTCTTCCTTTCAGGAGTTCCCAGTTGGGCCTCCCCCATCCGGTGGGTATGCCGCCCCCTTTCTCTGGCCCATAAATCACTCACAGTCTAATCCAGGCTGGTTCCTAATTGCCTCAAATTGACTTAGTCTCTCCAAGGGTTGCATTAGTTTATAGAATAAAACTGTTTTTGTGTGTGTGTGTGTGTGTGTGTGTGCTGAGGATTGAACCCAGGGCCTCAGTTAGCATTGTGGCCCCAGTGTTATTTTCATTATAGAGGCAGGGTCTCACTGAGCTGCCCAGCTGTGACCCCCCGCGTCAGCCTCTCAGCGTCCTGGATGACAGGTGTGTACCTGCAGGCCCCGCTACATTAGATTGCTATATATGCATGGATACCTTGCTAATTTTGGACAGTTCATTTACTAATTCTACCAGGGTTTTTGCTTGTTTATTTGGTGCTTGGGGTTAAATTCCTGGTTTCACACAGGTGAAGTACACACTCGCCCCCTAAGTGACATCCTCACCTCCTGGCTGGGATTTCTGTGTTACATTTTGTTAGATTTTCGACCCCTATAAATAGAGGCAGTTTCCCTCTTCCGGTGCCATTGGACGCATGGGGCAGAACCTCCAGGACAGGCCTCAGCAGAGGGAGGAAGATGTTCTGTGTGGCACCTGTTGGCTCCGGGAGGGCGTCATTGTCCCGCCATGCCTGTGACCGCTGACGTGGGGTCTTCACACGCATCCCCTACCGGGGTGAGGCCCAGCCTTTCCAGCCTGGCTCCTCTGGGGACTGCGTTTCCCCTGGGCACGAGCCGATTTTGTCAGATGCTTTCTTTGACATCGCTTCTGAGCCCAACACGTGGTTTTCTTTTCTACTGTGGCTTTTTCCAGGTGCCAGGCGGGCCTCAGGTCCTGGGCCCACTGGCCCGAGGTGTCTTATGTTCTAATCTGTGGTGAGGCGTGGCTGCTCCAGCCCCAAAGGGTGCGGGCGGCATCCTGTCCCTCCCAGGAGAGGAGACCCCTGACTCCATCCCACCCAGGCCAGCGCGCCCCTCTCCCTGTAGGAAAGCTGCGGGGGTCCCTGCCCTGCCATCGGGACACCCCTCCTGGCCCCCACACAGCTCGTGCTCCACCGGTTGGGGTGAGGCTGCAGATCTGAGCTGCAACCAGCGTCTTACCCTCTTCCTTTGCAGGCGGGTCCTACAAGCTGGAGATCTAATGGCTGTGTTGCTATGACGATGTCTGTGGAAAGGCAGCGCGCGCTGGGTTGAAGTGACGAGGGTCGCCATTTTAGATTTCCCCTGATGTCCTCTGCCCTGTCCACCTTCCCTGTGTCGCTGCTCCGTGACGCAGTGACTGATACCGTGCCCCCACCCCCATCAGGAGTCCTCCCCAGTTGGGCACAACTTGGAATTCAAATCACTGCTGGCTTCCTGCCACTGTTAGTTTACTCTCCTGTAAATCCACTGCTGATTATTCTTCCCCACTTCCCTTTTGTTCCGGCGATCCTTCCCGGTCCTGTGGGTTTTGCCTTATAAGCCCCGTCCAATCCCCCCCCCCCCCCACACACACACAGCTGCTTGGACACTAAAACTCTTCTGGGCATGAGCCTGTTCTCACTCTGGGCTGATAAGGACTCCTAATTTTTCCTCAACGCGTGGTGCTTCCCCTGAGTGGTGTCGTTTCTGTCAGCTACGTTTGGACGTCCCACTCGGATTGGAGAAGCCCAGCCCAGGAGGACCTCGCTCCGGTCCTCCCCAGGGTCAGCTAGGCTCACGGGGGAATCGCCAGCCTCGGGAGACTCGGCCCCGCCTGGGCAGCACTGGGCTGACTTCGGCCGGCGTGGGGAGTTTGCCGTGGGCCTCTGACTGCTGTCGGCTTGGCTGGCGCGGCCTGGAGCGGTGTCTGGGCTCTTCTGTGAGTGTCAGGATCCCTGCAGAGGGACGATTTCTCCCCACGGCGTCTGTGAAGCCCCATGCCCCAGGGCGTGCACGACCCCATCCATCTTCTGCTGCAGGGAGACCCGGCTGGGTTGGCCCCCTGCCCCCCGTGGCCACACCTGCACCTGGTCCGCCCTCGGGCCCGCCCTCCCCCTTGCCACATCCACCTCGTCACCCCAGGCCCACCCAGACCGCGGCCACTCTTGGTGGCCACAACTCTAAGGTGGGGCCTTCTGCAGGAGGCGCCGGTTTCTCAGCAAATTGGTGCGGGTGTGAGGAGAGGGCAGGATTTCCCCTGGGATTCCCAGCAGGAAGCACCCCGCTGTGGCCCCTTCTCCTGGCAGCTGGCACGTCCTCCTAGACACAGGTGGGATCTCCTGGCCCTGCCTGGGCTGGATTCAGAAAGGACCCGGGGTGGGGGACTCAGAACCTGCTCCTTCACGATCCTGTGCATCCTGGACGCCCATGGGTCCCTCCTCCCTCCCTCCTTGGCCTCCATTCCTGAGATCAGGGTCTCCCAGAGACCCTGGCTGCGGGGCCTCCTGCCACCCTGGGCAAAACCATCAGGGGACTCCATGCTCCTCAGCCACTGAGTCATTTTGCCCAGTTTTAGTTTTTTGTTTTGAGACAGAGCCTTACTTTGTTGCCCAAGCTGGCCCCAAGCTCCTGGGATCAGACAATCCTCCTGCCTCAGCCTCCCCAGAAGCTGGCCCCATAGCATGCCCCACTGTGCCCAGCCACGCTGCCCACTCTGCAGGAAGCCAAGCCAGCTCCTGAGGGCAGCTCCTGTGCCATGCTGGGCTGTCCAGTGGCCACAGGTCTCCTGGCGGCTCACCCAGCCTTCGCCTTCCTTCCTTCCTTCTTTTCTGCAGTACTGGGGACCGAGCCTGGGACCTTCGCAGTGAGCGACATCCCCAGCCCCCTCCTTTAAAATTTTTTAAAGAATTTTTTGACTTCAAGACAGCATCTTGCCAACTTACTCAGTTACCCAGGCGGGGCTGGAACTTCTGATCTTCCTGCTTCATCCTTTCAGGGCGCCCAGGGTGACAGACGGGCGCCACTGGGCCCAGCTTTTGCATCCATGGCCTTGAGGGTCTCCGCTTTGGAGACAGACCCTAGCCCTCCAGGTGGGACTCCTGGAGGAGCCAGGCCTGCCTCAGCCTTCTGCCTTAAGCACAACCCCCAGGTGTCCCAACACCCGTATGCTGCTCCCTCCGGGCAGTCCTTCCTTGCCCAAGATGCCCCCCCGTCCTCTGTGGCCAGGAGTAGCCAAGTGACTCAGGTGGCACCTGTCTCACAGGGACTTTCGCTCATAAGGCCGAGCCTGCCTCCGCCAGCCAGGAGGCGACACCCTGACCACCACCCCACCTTCCCTCAGCTCCTCCACTTGTTGGTCCTACGTTTACCAGCAGCAGATGTGTGTCTGTCTACCCGTGTTGGTGGGCACGCTTGTGTGCCTGCTGGCAGGTGGTCCGGGAGGTTCCAGGGAGCAGTGACCTTGGAGGGCGGCTAGAAGGGGCTGCAGGAGCCGAGGTTCTGGAATCATTTTGGCACGAAGGCAGGCTGCCAGGTGCTGCTGGTGGGAAGGCGGGGGCTGCGCTCGGGCACGTGGAGGCCCCGCGGTCCCTCTTCTCCCAGGGTGCAGGGTGGAGGTGGGCAGGGGCAGGTCAGGACAGACAGGAGGCTGGGGGTGCTCCGTGGGGCCCAGAGCCAGGCCGGGCCGAGTGCCAGCCCTGCTAGGGACACCCTCCCAGCCTGGCCAGTCCCGGGCATGGGGAGGAGTCACGAGCCGCAGCTGCAGCTGAGCAGCCCCTCAATGGCAGGCATGGGTGCCAGAGTGACCTGCGTCCTCCGGAATGAAGGAGGTGTGCCAGGCCTGCCCAGCTGGTGATGACCCCTGGCCTGCTGCCCGCTGGCCGGCCGAGAGGAGCCAGCCAGTGTGGGGCTCCCTGCCAGTCTGCCCGCCCCACCGGCCCTGCAGCATTCCCTCCCCAGGGAAGGGCCGGCCCCTGGCTGTCCCCCTGAGTCACGCGTCTGCTGGCCAGGGCTGGGCGGCAGGATAGCTGCGTCACCCTGAACTTTGGTGTAGATGCTCCTGGCCCCAGCTATGTGCACTTGAAGGAGGGAACTTCGTCTGACTTCGCCCAGATAGAGCCACACCTCCCAGGGGCTGGGCGCTGGTTATTTCCTTCCTCAGCCTTCTAGCCACACCCCCCTGGGCAATTTTTTTGTTTTGTTTTGTTTTGAGACAGGGTCTCGCTCAGTAGCCCAGGTTGGTCCTGAACTCACTATGGAGCCCAGGCTGGCCTTGGACTCACGGCAATCCTTCTGCCTCAGCCTTCCAAGTGCTGGGATTACAGGTGTGCACCACCACACCTGCCTTACGTAGTGCTGGGGAATCGAACTCAGGTACTTAGTGCTTGACTTAGGTTTTTGGAACCCCATGTTAATTGGGTGGCTTTCATTGCCGATACACCATGTTTTCTGATTGGATGTTTTGGCTGACCGGGCCTCGTACTGATTCAAACCGACATTCCCGGAACGAGGCGTGTCCCAAAACTTTGTTAATTTTCCCCCCGTATGGTAACCTTGGGGACAAGCTGCATATTGAATTTAGCGCTTGCCTGATTTTTCACAGCATTAATTTTACTTTGCATGTTATCACAAATTCCGAGCAAGCGATTTTTAAATTTTTTCTGTCTGTGGCGGATGTTGTCGGTGCTGGGCTCACCACCAAGGCCAGGCGGGTCTCTGAGGGCGCTGTGTGCCTGAGACAAGCAGTAGGGGCCTATGGCCGTAAGGCTGGGGAGTCTAGGAGCTTGCCTCAGTTTCCCTCGTGTGTCCAGCCGGGATTGCCGGCCTCTTTGCAGGGGAGGGGGTGGCCTAGGGTCCCTGGAAACTCCTTTCCCTTGCAAAGGGGCTTGGCACATCCCCAACACACCCTGGCAGGGCGATTCCCAGGTGTGGCCTGTGTGCACACGTGCTGTGTGTTGGGCACCTGCCAGTGGGTGGTGTGCACACGAACACACCCACTGATGCAGTCACGGGGCGCAAGCCGTCCACACGTGGGGACACGTCACCTGGGGAACAGGGTTCCCTCTGCAGAGCTCTCCCCTGGTTTTCCTGTTCCTCTTGGGGCCAGGCGGCTCTGCCACCGTCCCGCCTTCACCCAGGGCCCTGGTGGGCAAGGGATGGCGGGAGCTCGGAGCTGACCGGAGTATGTGGGGCTCGGGCTTGCTGGGACAGGACCCTCCAGCCGGCGCAGAGCGCACCTGCCTCCCTGCGGTACCTGGGTAGGGTCGCAGACCCATCTCTCAGCGTTCAGGGCCTGCCCACCACCACTGTGCTCCTGGGGATCGAGCCCAGGACCTTCACGCTGAGCTCCACCCCCTGCCCTTTTTTAGATTTGATTTTAACACAGCGTCTCACTAAGTCGCAGAATTGCCCAGACTGGGCTCGTGCTGTGACTCTCCTGCCTCAGCCTCCTAGAGTGCTGGGATTAAAATCTCACATTTTATGACAGCAGTATCAGGAGGGGGCACCGTGCAGAATGAAGCTGATGACTGCCCCGCCTGGGGCCCAGGGCTCTGGGAGTGTGGCGGCCACCCCGGCGAGGCCTGGCCAGGCAGCGGGAGGGCAGGCTGGGGGCACAGCTGCGCGAAGGCGCCTGTTCTGACTCTGGCACATGGGCTGCTCCCTTCACCGGCAGCTGCTGGCTCCCTGCCTGGACCAAGTGGCCATCCTAGAGTCCAGGAAACCACGGGCCGGGCCCCTCCCTTGGCCCTGCCCCAGGGGAAGCAGTCTGGCCCAGGCCCCCGGAACTGGTCTGGCTGCACCTGGCAGCCCGTCCAAGAACACGCCGGCCCTTCCCGCTGACCTCTACTCACCCTTCCACGGTGGCACCTCGCCAGGCCTGGCTCCCGAGGGGGCAGTGCCAGGGCCCCACCTGGTGGCGGAGGGGCCGTGTCTCTTGGCCCTGCACCCCGGCGGGAGCCACTGCCTGCTCCAGAGCCACCCCCTTCCCAGCCTGGATTTGGGAGGACCCCGCAGGGGCCCAGGGGAAGCACCCGAGTTGCCGCAGGGACACCCAGCCCTATGGGCCTAGCAGTTCCACCTGTGTCAGTGACCCAGCCGCCGTGCCTCGGTTTCGCTGGAGGGAAACATCCTGTCTCCCAACACACTCATTGGTGCCCTGGGCCTGGCCATGGCACTGAGCTGGCTGGCACTGGGAAGGGAGGGGCCGCGTGGGTGTCCCGCTGTCCTCCTCCCTTTCTGCTGCGGTGTGTGAGGATTCCGGGGCGCGGGCGGGGTGCGTGGCCGGCTCCGGTCCCGCGTGGCCCTCCACCGCCCCACCCCACGTAGGTGGCATGTCTGCGTGCGTGGCGGTCTGCACTGGTAGCTGCGTGGCCACCTGGCAGCCTGCCACCCCAGGCGCAGCCCTCACGGAGCCCTGAGGGGTGAGGGGTCCCTGCAGGGGCACAGCCGTCCTTTTTCTGTGTGGCACCGAGTGTGGGCCAGGGCCTTTACATTGAGCTACAGCCCCAGCCCATTTTTATTGTTTTTCTTTTTTTGAGACAGGGTCTCGCTCTGTAGCCCAGGCTGGTCCTGAACTCACTGCGGAGCCCAGGCTGGCCTTGGACTCGCAGTAATCCTCCTGCCTCAGCCTCCCAAGTGCTGGGATTACAGGCGTGTGCCACCACTCCAGGCTTAGGTGGTGCTGGGGAATCGGACTTGGGTACTCAGGGCTTGCTAGACAGGTGCTTTAACCCCTGAGCCATTCCTCCAGCCCCCAATATTTTCTTAAGAAGGACAAGCCTGTGCCCCGGTGGGCAGGGCAGGGTAAGGCGAGTCTGACCCCCGCCACTCCCCATGCCCCCGCAGGGCCCCCTCCGTCCCAGGGTCCCCCTTCCCGGCCCTCCATCCTGCACCCTCCTCCCTTCACCATCGGTTCTTTCCCGGCCCTGCCGCCCCCAGCTCCCCCCGGCGCCCGGGCCACCTCCTGCTGCCCGGGGCGGGTGGCCACGCGGCGATGGCCCCGGCTCCTCCTCGCCTAACGCCAATTTCAGCACGTTCCCTCGGAATCAATTTGCTTTTATTGCCTCAGCTGCTCAAGAGCAATTTTTCAAGAACAAAAAGGTCAGTGCGCCCAAGACTAATCAATTCTCGGAGAGCCCCCGCCGCCGCCGCCGGGGAGCCGGCCGGGCCTCCCGCCGCCCCCTTCCACCCGCCGTCCCTTTATGGCCTCATGATGCCTGTCATTAGTGGTGTGTTGGCAACACCCCCCGTGTCCTTACCACAGGGAACCGGGCAGCGCGGGCGGCCACCGGCCATCAGGATTGCAGCCACTGGGCAGTGCGTCGCTGGGAAATGCAGGTGGATGGACACGTCTGGCCCCTTGCTCGACGCTGGGCAGCAAGGGACACCCTACGATGTGGCCCCGCTGTGCCCGGGGAGGGGACATCCTGTGGCCTAGGCCACCAGCCGGCCGGTGTCCCTTCCAGAGACCTCCCTTCAAGGCCACTGGTCTCTGCTGCTGGGGGCAGGACACGCTTCCTGGGAATCTCCCACCGGCCGCCCAGCTCAGCTCCTCCACTTCGGGGGATCTGCCCGGCCTTCCACAGGCCCCTGTGGGGCAGGCCGGCCATCCCAGCACTCTGGGAGGCTGAGGCAGGAGGATCTCCAATTTGAGCAACTTGGGCCGGGGGTGTAGCTCAGTGAGGGCCCTGGGTGCCATCCCCGGCGTCGCACAGAAAATATGAGATACAGCTCGGTGTCGAGGGCACCGGAAGGGGCAGATGTGTGTGGAACGGGTAAGTGACCTTCCTGAAATCACCCGCCTGGCTGAGCCCAGTGGGTCACAGCCTCCTGACCTTCATCCTCAGAGGACCAGCCACTGAAAGGCACCGAGGCTTCCTGGCAGGCACCGGGCTCAGCACACCTCGTCGTGCCCCCTTACCCTCGGGACCTGCCTGTGAGTGCCCGGATGTCCATTTTGCAGGTCAGGAAACGGAGGCGCCTGGGAGGCTGGAGTCTGGCTGTTGGCTCTTTGCTCCTTTCATCTCCTTAAATTTGCCACAGGGGAGTGGGCGTGGTGGGTGGCACCCCTGTCACACAGCCCTCGGAGAGGCTGAGGCAGGAAGGTCACAGGTTCAGGTCCAGCTGAGGTGCCTTGGTGACTTAGGTAACCCTGTCTCAGGGTTAAAAAAGTCTTGTTTTTTGAAACAGGTCTCGCTCTGCTGCCCAGGCTGGTCCTGAACTCACTATGGAGCCCAGGCTGGCTTCAGACTCACGGCAGTGTTCCTGTCTCAGCCTCCAAAGTGCTGGGATTACAGGTGTGCGCCACCATACCTGCCTTAGTTGGTGTTGGGGAATTGAACCCAGGTACTTAGCACTTGCTAGGCAAGCGCTTATAACCACTGAGCCATTCCTCCAGCCACGGTAAGGAACATTCAGAGGGGCTGGAGAAGTCGTTCAGTACAAAGGCCTTGGGTGCCATTCCTAGGGTAACGTCAAAAAAGGACACAGTACCCAGCGTGGGTCAGCCCCGTGGGTCAGCCCTGGGTGGCCAGCAGGGACCGTGGAGAAGCTGCAGGGCCACAGCGTCCTCCCGGGTGGTGCGGGAGGGCTGCGTGGTGCCGAAGACCTGCGCCCTTCGAAACGGTCAGCTTCATGTCACCCCATATGTCATTTGGGAAAATAAAATCCCAGATGGCTCAGGGTTTCCTGTCACCTGTCTGGCAAGGAGTTGGGTGACCTGCCACTCCCGTGTCCAGCTGCTCTGCAAGGAGCCGTGGCTCTTAGACGTCCTCCTAGTGGCAGGAGGGCTTCTGCCACCAGGAAGCCTTCCTGGCTGGTCCTGCCTGCCTGGTGGCTCCTCCAGGCTGCAAGCTCCGGGGAGGGTGCTGAGGAGGGGGCCAGGCACGCACACACTCTCTCCCGCAGCTTCTCTTGGCTCCTGGGGTGCTCCCTTGACCCCCACCCCCCCAGGTGCGAGCTGAGCTCTCCTGACCTCAGGCCTCCGGCCAGAAGTCAACTCCAGCAACCTGTGAGCAAGGCCTGGCCATCTCATGTGGGTCGTGAGGACGGTCGGCGAGATGGCCAGGGAGCAGAACACCAGTCCGGGGGCCGCGCGTGCACGGCGTGGGTTAGCAGGGGAGGGGGTTGCTGGGCATCGAGCCCAGCGCCTCCATCCTGAGCTGCATCTCCAGTCCACTGTGGGTTTTGATTTGGAGACAGGGTCTCGCTAAGTCACTCAGTTGTCCAGACGGAGCTGCAACTTGGGATCTTCCTGCTTCGGCCTCCCAGAGTGCTGGGATGACGGGTGTGTGCCACCAGGCCCAGCCAGTTATGGTGTGAAATGCGGATGAACCAGACTGGGGTCGATGTGCAAATGCGGGCGCGGAGGACCGGAGGCAGGAGGCCTGGCCCAGGTCCTGTGCGTGGCTGGCCAGTGTCCACCTGTGTGGTGCCCTGGCTTCCGGCTTCTGAGCTCGGCCAGCTTCCCTGCCCCTGCCCCGGCTGCGCTCCTCTGCATAGCCCTGGCCGCACATTCTGGGACGTCCCTCCTGGGGCCGCCAGTGCCCTGGGGGTGAGGGGACAGGGGAATGGCAGAGGCCCCCAGCCCCTGCGTGGGGGGCATCCTGGGGGTCGGGCTGTGCCCTGAGGCTCGGTTCAGGGCCACACTGTGGGGACCCCTTCAGGTGGGCAGGGCCGCCCAGGTAGGCTGGACTTCTCCTGCCCTATATGCAGACCTCAGGCCCTGGACAGCCGGCCGCAGGGGTCACGGGGGCTGAGCCCAGCCTGGACACTCGCACAGGTGACCTGTGATGGCTGTGGTCACTTCACATGCGAGTGGACTCAACCCGAGTCCTTCCGGCGCTGCACGCACATTCTACTCCATCCGAACAGAATAAAAAGGAGCAGAGACAGCTCGCCAAATCCTTGTGGCACGGTGATGTGGTCTCCAGGTGACCTGCGCGTAATCATGCCCAAGCCAGGTGTGTCCATCGCAGCCGGCAGCGCGGTCGCCCTTGATTTTCGCAGTTTTATGACTTACACACACGAACTGTACTAGGTAGTTCAATTTTTATATGGCCCAAGATCCTCTTCTCTCTCAAAAAAAAAAAAAAGACAAAAAAAAAGGCAGGTTGTAGGTCGGACACACCTGTTACACTTCCCTTCGAATGTCCGGGGGCCCCCACCTCCCCCTCTTTGCCACCCACCTCCCAGCCCGCACCATGGCCCTTCAACTCAAGGGCCACACGGGCACTTGGACAGACCAGTCACAATGGGATCCATTATAGTTCCAAAGCAACTAAAAAAAAAAAAATAGGGCCGGGGAGGCGGGGGCCGGGGCGGAGCCCCCAGGATCAGGACAGTCGCCCATTGTGGGTTAGAAGTTCCCCGCCAGCGATAAGCAGCCCTGCTGCCTCCGCACTGATTACAGAGCAGACTTCTGAACGTTCAAGGCCGTGAGAGTCCGAAGCCTGCTCGGGGCAGCCCTCCCGAGACCGCCCCCGGGGCCCCGCACTGACCAAGCTCCCGGCCAGCAGGCCAGACAGGTTCCTAGGCTCCTCTGCGGGGCCTCTAGGAGGGGGCCCGCTCCTTGTCCCCCACCCCCACCCCCGGTGGACCCCTGTGCCAAGTGGCTTGCTACTTCTTTGCAAAGCAGCTGCTGCTGGCGAGGGCATGCATACCCCACTGGCAGGTGTCACCATCCTTGCCCTCATACGGGCAGGGAAACTCAGGCACGGGGCAGGTGGCAGGTCTGGCCTCGGCGAGGCAGGCCGGCCTCAGGTTCGTCCCATTACGCTGTCCCCACTTGTCTGGTGCCGCCATGCCCGGGGCCACACTTTGTCCTGTGGGGCTTGCAGGGAGGGTTGTGCCGTCCCGGGCTGCCTCTGGCTGACTCCCACATGCCTGGCACCAGGGGTCCCAGCAGGGGCAGAGCCCCCCCTTCCACGTTCCGTCCCACCTTGAAGCCGCCCTGGCCCTAGCTACGTCCCCTGTGTTATCCACGTGCCCAATTTGAACCCGAATAAGCCCAGGTGTGCCCTCAGGCCCACCCTCGACCTCCCGCTGCCTCCGCCTCCTAGTCTAATGGTGGTGATGGGCAAGGGTGCTTGGCTGGGTCTCTGCCGCACTGCAGGCGCCCAGACAGAACCGGTCTCAGCTCAAACCCCCCGCTGCGTAGACTACTCAGTGTCCCAGAAAGTGAGAGTTGCCCCTTATTGGGAACCTGACGCTCTCGCCATCTTGGGGGTTACCTTTCAAGGCTGGTTGGAGCATCGCACCCTCTGCCAGGCTGGCAGCCAGCAAGGCCTGTGCCGGATACAAGCAGCAGATACAAGCCACCGCAAGGCGGGCCCTCCAGCACTGCCGCAGGGGGTCTGATCCTGTCACCGCAGCGAGCCTGGGTCCAGGGACAGCGCAGCCTGAGGGTTGCCAGGGCCTCAGCGGGCCAGGACTGGTGCTCCCTGCCTGGCCAGGAACTGGGCCAGGGCTGCGGTGTACCCCCCTCCAGCCTGGGGCGGCCATGCTTCCTGCCCAGGGACCCTGTACCCCAAAACGGCTGGCGCTGTTCCCTCCACTGCTGGCCACACTCAGGCCGAGTGACCACAGCATGTTCCCAACTCTGTCCCCTCACCTGTTCACCTGAAGAGCCACCCAGGAACTGCTGGCCGGAGGATGCTGTCCCCGCTGGACACACAGTGGAGAGACCCGTCCTGTGTCCCGTCTCCACCCCCACCTGTGGTAGGACAGTCACCCGAGCCCTCAGCAGGGAGACCCAGAGACGGGACAGGCTGGGACCCAGGCTGCACTCACAGAGGTGAGTCAGGAAAAGCACCGGCCCGCCCTGCCTGTGGAGGGCTCACAGCACCTGGGGCCACCCACGGGTGTGCCCTGACTTTCTAATTTCACGCTGACTGCCACCCACCACCTCCTGGGCCAGCAACACAAGGCTCACAGGGGCCGAGTGACCTGTCCGAGTCACACGGTGCTGGAGAGCCCGGGACCCGCGTGCAGGCAGGACGCGCCCTCTGGCTGCTGTGGGCACGGGCTTCTCGCCTGCGTGCCCACCCAGGTGACCCACAGAGCCGCTTCTGCGCTCGGCTCCAACCTTATCGGCCTTCGGCTCTCGTTCCGGCCTCTGTGGTCTGCGTACACAAATGTGTGTCCAGGTTGACAGCTCTGGTCCCGCATTCAGACAATATTTGTCGAGCATGAGGTGGGGCCCTGGTTTATTAATTTTTTATCCAGCAGATACTTGAGAGGCTGCCGCAGGCTGGGTACTGCGCTGGACATGGGGAACGTGTGGGTGCCGTGCTGGGCCCGAGACGCTCTTGGGGGAGCCAAGGCTGTGTGTGGGGCCAGCGGACAGCCTGAAACTTGAGTCCCAGTGGTCACGGCCAGGCTCCGAGAGCCAGAGCCTGTGCGCCCGTTCCAGGCCCAGCACAGGGTGTGGGGGCTCACATGCAGGCCCCCTTCCTCCCTGGCTGTCTTACTTTTCGTTGCTGTGACTCAATACCCGACACCCACAAACTTAGGAAAGGAAAGGTTTATTTTGGCTCACAGTCTCGAAGGTCACAGTCCATTCTGGGGTGGCCAGCAACAATCGAAGTACATGGCAGAGAGAGAGAGGTGGAGGCAGCTTCCCCGACAAACAGGAAGACAAGCTGAGGCTAGTTGAGACTAGACCCCCATCCTCCAGGAAGGCAGGTGCAGCTTATGTATCCTTTCAGGTCTCCGCCCAGTAACCAGTCCCTCCTGCACCCAGGTGTGGCCACTACACACTGTTAATCCTAACTTAACTGCAATCCACCCCTCCACACCAGACCCCAATCCACCAACATCACATGGTTCCATTAAAATACGTGAGACTTTTGGGGGACACTCCAGATCCTAAACACAACATTCCACCCCTGGTCCCCAAAAGACTCATGCCCTTCTCACCATGCAAAATGCAGTCAGTCCTTCTCCAAGAGTCACCGAAGTCTTAACAGTTTCAGCACTGCTAGAGAAACTCCAAGTCCATGGTCTCTTCTGAGATGTAAGACAAACTTTTAGCTGTGAGCTCCTGCTCAAACCAAGAAGTTAAGCACTTCCAACATGAAATGGCACAGGGTAAACATTTCCATTCCAAAAGGGAGGAATAAGGGGATAAAAGGCAATAGGACCAGAACAGTTCCTAAATCCGGCAGGGCAGGGGTTAAATCCTGTAGCTCCGTGTCCAGCAACTAGGGTGAATGCTGGCGAGGCACGAACTCCAAGGGGCTTGGGTGGTCCCACCCCTGTGGCATTGCTGCTGACTGCAACTTCCACCTTCTCTCCTTGGGGCTGGATCCACTCACGGCCTGCTGCGTTTCTCAGCTGACAACCCATGCTCCTGGCTTCTCCAGAGTTCCGGGCTCTCCACTGGACCTTAGGCTTCTCCTTCACAGTTTCACACACTGCCCTCCCAGGGGCACACTGCTTGGCCTCCAAGGCCTTCCTCTGAAACCTGGGTGGAAGCCTCCCTGAACCCACAACTCTTGGGCTCTGCCAGCTTGTAAAGCCGGGACCGCGTGGACGTCTCCAAGATCCGCCACTGGCTTGAGCAGGGATCTGGCTCCTTTGTGCCACGGTTGCAGTAGCTTCTGAGTGCCTGGGTTGCTGAACTCTGGGAAGCTGAGCTCCAGCAAACACTACCCTCTTTGGCCCTACAGGGAGTCCCGGGGCACTCTTCACAGGACAAGATCTTTTGCCTTGGCACTGTTTAGTTGGCAAAGGGTGAAATCTTGCCAATTTCTGAGTCACTGTGAAGGCCTCCTTCTTACAGTCCTGATTCCAACTTCTCGGTTTCTGTTTGGTGTTAGTCTCTTGAACAACCACATGCTTTTCCACTCCAGACTGCGAGCTTCCTACATCAGTCCTCTCTGCCACTGTCCCCTGTCTTTCACTGTAAAGCTGGCTAACAGCCGCCAACAGCAGCCATGTAGCAGTTTTAACGTCAGGCTTGAGATCTCCTCCACCAGAGTAGGCAGTCCACCAGCCTTAATTTCAGCTTCAGGCAAAGTCTCTGGACCAGGGCAAAACGCCGACAAACTCTTTGCCAGAGCGTAGCACATGGTCTCTAGGCCACTTGCCGATGCAGTCCTCCTTCCCATCTGAAACTTCTTGAGCCTGGCCCTTCCAATCCACACTTCTATCAGCATTCTGAACTTCTGAGCTCCGACCAGAATCTCCCCGCAAGCCCGGCTCAGAGCACTCAGGCTTCTCCAGCTTGCACCCCCAAACTTTTCCAAATTCCTTCTGCAAACCGGTTCCAAAGACTTCTGAGCCACATCTTCAGGTAAAGTACAGCAACGACCCAGTCCTCTGGTACCAATTTCTGTCCTAGTTACTTTTCGTTGCTGTGACTCAATACCCGACACCCACAAAACTTAGGAAAGGAAAGGTTTATTTTAGCTCAGGGTCCATTTAGGGGCGGCTGGCAACAATCGAAGTACATGGCAGAGAGAGGTGGAGGCAGCTTCCCCGGACCAACAGGAAGGCAAGCTGAGGCTGGTTAAGACTAGTCCCCGCCCTCCAGGAAGGCAGGTGCAGCTATGTATCCTTTCAGGTCTCCGCCCAGTAACCAGGTGTGGCCACTACACACCGTTAATCCTAACTTAACTGCAATCCACCCCTCCACACCAGACCCCAATCCACCAACATCACATGGTTCCATTAAAATACGTGAGACTTTTGGGGGACACTCCAGATCCTAGCCACAACCCTGGCAGACACCCCTCGGGCGGCAGGGGCCTCAGCCCTCCGACGGGAACACATGCTGCGCAGGAACCACCTCTCTCTCTCTCTCTCTCTCTCTCTCTCTCTCTCTCTCTCTCGTATTGGGGATAGGACCCGGTGCCTTCACCCTGAGCTCCATTTTTATTTTTGATTTTGAGACAAGGCCTGAGCCACTGAATTGCCTAGGCTGGACTTGAGCTCCTGCCTCCGCCGCCCAGAGCGCCGGGCTGACAGGCCGTGACAGCGGCCCGGCTGTTCCTAGTCTCAGCTTGTTTTGGAGGGCAGCCCGGGAACAACTTCTACAGAGGGAGCGGAGTTCTCAGGGGGCCAACGCAAGACGCCAGACGCCCGCCGGCATTCCCCGTGCCGGGGCGGTCCCTGGAGGGCAGCGTCGCCCTGCTCAGGTGAGGCCCGCACCCAGGCCTGCCTGGGGCGCGGAGAGCTGGAAGGCAGAAGGACGGGCCGCGCGGATCGCGGGGAGCTTGGAGTGGCCCCAGGATCCCCAGCTTCCCGCGGGGCCGCTGCCACCGGCCGTACCCAGCAAGGCCCGAGCAGCTGGCTGGCGCTCCGGTCGCCTCCGAGCCCGAGGCGGGGGCGCACTGGAGTGCCAGGCTGTTTCCCGATCTCTGGGTCACTCGGGCTCCACGCGTGTTGGAATCTGGAGCGTGTCACGCCCCTGGATGTCACAGGGGTAAACGGCGCTGTCGGGAGGTGGGGCCTGGCTGGAAGGGGCGGGGCCCGAGGGGCGGGGCAACGCACGGAGCCGCGGGCCGGGGTGGGGGTGCGGGGCTCCGGCGCCCAGGGCAGGCGTGTGCTACCGACTTGGGGGGGCCGGCAGGTGGGGCGGGGTCCCAAAGGAAGGAGACCCGGCTCCAGCTTCCCCTGGGACGGCTCTGGCCTTGCCATTCTCGCCCCCTCCCGCCTCCCGCCCCTTCGGCTCTCTGTCCTGCCCAGACCTTGGCCCAGCGCTTCCCCGCTGCTGGCCGCCCAAGAATGGACTTTGTGAGACCCCAGACAGTAAGCTACAGATAATTTTTATTCTCTTGAGTTGTGGATGTCAGGTGTTCGGTCCCAGAAACAAGTAACTAAGACCCTCGCAGTCCCCTCCCTTCCTCCTGCAGGGGTGTGCCCGGGAGCAGGTCACAGTGTCCCCATGAGCCAGGGCTTCCTGGCTCTTGCCCGTGGTTGAACTTTATTATTCAGACTTAAAACTACCAAGACTACTAGACCGGGCGCTGGGGGACTAGCACCGGGGTTAAAGTGCTTGCTCAGCCAGCGCAAGGCCCTGAGTTCGATTCCCCAGCACCACATATAGCTGGGCGTGGTGGCACGTGCCCTTATTCCTGGCACGTAGGAGGCTGAGGCAGGAGGACTGCTGTGAGGCCAAGACAGCTTGGGTATATAGTCGAGGGCAGATCCAGTTTGGACTACAGAGCGAGACCCTGTCTCAAGAAACAAAACAAAACAAAACCCTGAAAATAAAAAATGGACTGAGGATGTAGCTCAGTGTGACAGCCCAGGGCTGCACCCCCAGTACCTTAAAAATACATTTAAAAAATCCTTCCTAGCCCTGTGTACTCACCCCCCACAGACTGCTTTCTAGTGTCTATTCACGGGCCAGCCCGCTCATGAGCCGCAGCCGCTTCCTGGCTGGTGTGCCACACCGGGTGGGAATGGGGCAGGGGTTACGCCTGCTTCAGCCTCCCCAGGAGGAGCTAGCTGCCAGACTCAGCTGGCGGCTGGCGGTTCCTGTGCACCACACCCAATGTTAGCCTCCAAAAATGGACTTAGAAAATGACCGAGCCACTGCCACAAAATACACACTGTGTCAAAATATCCAGCATCCTTTGCGGTTCGGGGTTGAAGAGCTCCTTACTTGCCATATTTTCAAGCCCCTGTTAAATGATGGGATACTCACCCAGGAGCCCCAGGCCTGGCGCGGAAGGGACGTGGCTGGGGACGGGTGGGCCAAGAGCAGCCATCCCGTCTGCCGCGTGGGCATGCCACGATCTGAATGTCACCTCAGGTCAGCGGTAGGGGCCTTTGGGACTGCACAGCAGAGGGAAGCCTCTGTAGATCTGGCCTGTCTGGTGCACAGTGGGCTGAGAAGGGGGCTGGCCTGGGGTCCCCCATTCTGGAGTGATGTTGGGGATCGCCCACCTGCACAAGCGCCGCATGGCTAGCGCCAGAGCCCTAGCCAAGGCAGGGCCAGGCCTTGCTGGGTTCTTTGAGTTCAAACCGAGGTGTCTCAGCTGGGTGTGGCTGAGGCAGGAGGATTGCAGGTTCCAGCCCTGGGCTCTATCCCCAGCAGCTCCACACAACAAAACGCTAAAGAACAAAAATCCCCACTGCCAACCAGGGCCAGCAGCAGAGAGCCCAGCGAGTTTCACGTGAGACCCCTCCCAGGTACATGAAGGAGACCAGGCTGGGGTGTTCCCTGCTCACCTGACAACTCCAGGCCTAGCCCCTGGGGGACTGGGAGCGGGTGCAGCCGGGCAGAGGCGGAGTCCCTGTGCCCTGAGGAGACGTGGGTATGCCCTTGTCCCAGCCATGGGGCAGCCACGTCTCCTGCAGGCTTCCCCAGAGGGGGTCCGGGGCAACATGGACGCGATCCCTTTGCGGGGCAGACCGAGGCTCAGTCAGTGCGGGCAAAGTGCTCACGTGCCGAGCCTGAGCTGGATGGGACACTCCAGCCACACGCTGGAATGTTCTCGTCTGTGTGGCCTGCGAACGCATGCCCTCCACAGGCGCAAGAGCCACCGTGGGCGGATACCTTCGGCTGCCCTGTCCCCCAGGAGGACGTGCCAGACAGGCTTGAAGGACCTTGCCCGGTGGGGACAGGTCCTGTCTGCGGCCCAAAGTTAGGGCCTCAGTGGGCCTCGTCCCCCTGCAGGTCTGACCTGTGGCCTCTCTTCCCACTCAGCCACCATGGATACCTCCAATCCCATGGGGACAGCTGGGCTTGGGCTCAGGAAGGCTGGGTATGTGGCACTCCCTCCCAAAGGGGCAGGGGTATCTGTGCAGTGCAGCGAGCCACTGTTTCTGATGCCCTCGTACGGCACCTGCCCGCTTGCCTCTTAGGGACAGCCCCTGGCACACAGGGTACAGCAGGTGCTCACGCTCACATATCTGTGCCAAGGCCAGGTGGGTTGGGGGGTGAGAGAGACCCGCTGTGGGACCTCTCCACGCTCCCTCGCCAGCGCAGGGGCCAACACGCCCACCTATCCCAGGCTCTGGAAGCCTCCGGAGACCCCAGGCCGTTGCCCACCACCTCCATTACCTCCCCCGCAAGAGCCTGCTTCCTGGCTCCCGGGCCTGGCAGGAGAGCAAGGTGGGCAAGTCTGCCGCCTGAATTTCCCTTCTGACTCCACCCCTACTAAGGTCACATTTACCCTGTCAGCCTCCTTTAAAAAAAAAGCTCATAGATGCCAGACACAGACACAAGACTTTCCTGGAAATGGAGCCCTGGCAGTGAAGACTCAAAGAAACACTGCTTGCATTTCCACACAGTGGCCTGCCGGGGAACAGAGACTCGGGGTTCCTGGCCCCTGCCAGCTTTCTGGAGCTCCCCATCTGTGCCCGGCCCCGCGCGGCCCTTCCTCCTGCAACCTGCAAGGCCTGCACCCTCTGGGGCCTCCACCGGCCCTCCGGGTGGCCTCCCTTCCCCAGCCCGATCTGCTGAGAACACGGTGGGGGACAGGCCTCCCTGGGCTCCGGCCCAGCACCTCGGCCCACCGCACCCAACCCTCCCTAGAGGCGCTGCACGGGTGCACTGGTTGCCGATGTGATTTTATTTACTCTGCAGTGGGGCCCACGGAAGCCAGAAACACTGTTGGGACTTCGGCTCCCAGAGATGCCCGTGACCTGCCCTGGGCCTGGCCAGTGGGTGATTGTATTTAAAAATCGAAGCGGACCATGGAGAAGGACTGACTTGCCGTAGACACCCCGAACCTCTGAGTATTGGTGGAAATTTGTGAGATGTCCCCCACGGAACCCCTGACCCCCAAGAGCGGCAGACAGGACGGGCGGCGGCTTGAGCGCTCTCCGAACTTGATCATTCAGTGCAAAGCATTTCAAAGGCCAGACGTGGGTGGGCCGTGAGCACAGGCGGCCACCTTCCGGAGGGCAGCCTGGCACACGCACTTGCACGCACCGCCTTCGTCCGGCCTGTTCCGTGGGGTGTTTCTTCGTGGCGGGAGTGAGGCGGCGAGGGGGCAGCGCTACAGGAGGCACAGAGAGGTCGCCCTTGACAGAGGACACGCGGCAAGGTGGATGTGTAGTAGGGGCGCGGGTGGCTGAAGACTAAGGCCAGTGGTCTCTTCCCTGAGCGGCAGGCGGCATCCAGGGCTGTGGCAGGCGATCGGTATGGCGGTTTACACAGGACAGGGTATCCTCACAGCTGCCCTGAGAGGCGGCCCGGGGGCCTTCTTCTCAATTCAGAGGTGGGGAGACTGGGGCTGGATGTGGGGGAGAATCGCCCCCCACAGGTGTGGGCAGTCCCCCGAAAGCAAGGACCGGCCAGGTGGAGGCCATGTGCTGCGTTTGGAGTCCTGGGGCTACATCCAGGGACAGCGGGGGTCAGCAGGCCAGCCAGCCACCTCTGGCCCGGGGCCCAGCCCTGCTGTGTGGCTTTCCGGTGGCAGGGCGGCCTCCAGGGGGTCTCTACAGACACAGGGGAAGGCCGTAGTCTGCTCAGCAAGTCCGGCGTCCCCAGTTCTGCTGGCCTCACAGGGAGCAGAGGAGGCTGGGCGGGCTGGAGACTTCCACGTGGCACAACCCGAACAGGTCCCGCTTCCCTGGCACCCCTGTCCAAGTTACTGCTGCCAGGCAGGAGCCCCGACTCCCGATCTACACGTCACCCCCATTTCCTTGGGACCGTGTCCCGTCGTACAGGGCCATCTGACAAAGCAGGGTGCCACAGCCCGGGCAGGGGGAGCCCGCGTGCCTCACGTGGGCCCTGGCCCAAGTCTCCCTAGGGGGTCTCACCCCTCCCTCCGGCCCGAGGCTCCTGCTGGGCCGGAAGATGAGGCGCTCCCACGGATGGGGCCAGGCCTGCGGCTACCTCGGGGACTCCAACCCCGGCTCTCCTGCTGGGCCACAGCTCCTGGGTCCTCCTGGCTGGGAGCCGTGGGGAGCAACTCTGTGCCCTTCTGTATCCGGAGGTCACCCGTGGGCCTGACCACAGCCCTGACGTTCCCCACCCGTGCGTGCCGTCCTGACCCTCTCAGCTCCACCCGCTCTCCCTGGCGGACTGCGCTGGAGCACCCAGGACCTCCTGGGGGTGGGCATCACGCCTCGCCCACTGTCCTGCCAGTGCCAGCAGACACGTGCTCAAGGCGCCCTCTCTGGTCCCTGAGGCCCTGGATGGCATCACACGGTGCTGGCGGCCCAGATATGGGCAGTGGGCCCTCCCGAGCGACAGCTTTTAAGCATGCGCGCGCACGCACCGAGGCCAATCACGTTGTCATTTTAAAAAATGGGTCACAGAAGCGGCACGCCGAGGATGACCCTGATGGCGGGTGACCCGCTGTGGTGGTGGGAAGGCGGCGCGTCTGATGGCTCCCTTGTCACCCTAAAGCCTCCAGCTGGCCGGGCAGGGTCCCCTTGGGACTGCATTCCTCTGCGTCCAGATTAAGGAAGCCGCGCAAGGCCTCACCACCCCTCCAGAGTCGGGTCCTCCTGGACCGCCTTCCAGGGGCGCCGATGTCACGTGGGCTGGCCCACGGTGGGGTGGGGGGGACACGGTGCGGGGTGCAGCTGGGTGGCCTGGGTCAGGGCTGGGGGACGTGAGGGGACGGCCTGTGGGAGCCAGACTCGGGACAGATACCTCCCACCCCAGGACCCTCGGCAGGATGTGGGTCTCCAGTCCCACGCCTCCCACCCAGAACCCTCGACAGCAGGGGCCCAACCTCTGGGCTGCGCTTGGGTGCGCTGGTCCTTCTTGGAAGGACTAGGCCACGAGAATGAGCTTGGAGTAGGAGGAGCGCTCATTGAAGCTCCGCCTCCCAGCGGCTGCTCCTATCAGGTTCTGCTGCTGCTGCTGACTGACATGAGGTGGAGCTTCGTTCCCCCGCCCCTCCTCCAACAACCTACTGCAGAACCAGAGCCCCGCCCACCCCCGGCCTTGGGGGCGTGGCCTCCAACTACACAGGCCCCTGGGTCAAAAGGTCGGAGCCAGCTGCTCTACAGGGCACGGACCCGGGTCCGCTCCCCCTACCCACACAGCAGCCCGAACGCACAGGGTGTCAGGGGGTGCCCTTCCTCTCCCGGGCAATGGCTTCGGACTTCCGGGAGCTGGCAGGCAGGTTCTAATGGGGATCTTAACCCTCTCCTGAAGCTCCAACCTTTGGCCTGTGGCAGTGCAGAGGGGATGCCGATGCAGGAAGGTCTGCCCGGTCTGTGCTTTTCCGCCAGGACACCACGCCTGGCCACGAAGCTTGCTCTGACCACGAGGACGGTGGCAGGTGTGGTGTCTGCCAAGGCTCGGCAAGGAGGGCCTCCCTGTGACTCCAGGTGTGAGGACCCAGAGCTGAGTAAGCACAGCCAAGCCCCGGAGCGCAGACTGCCAACAGCAGGTGCATGTGCTGGCATT
The DNA here is from genome assembly GCA_004027205.1 of Ctenodactylus gundi. Classification (NCBI taxonomy): domain Eukaryota; kingdom Metazoa; phylum Chordata; class Mammalia; order Rodentia; family Ctenodactylidae; genus Ctenodactylus; species Ctenodactylus gundi. The sequence continues at coordinate 125,177 of PVKB01002319.1, forward strand.
TGTGGGTCATCTGTTACGCAGCATTTCTGTGGAAAGGTACAGCTCGTACATCATGGGGTCTGGCTTCCAGAGGAGGGTCAGGGCAGAGGGACAGGCCCAGGTAGCGCCAGCCATTGCCCCGGGGGTCAGATGCTAATAATCCTCTTCTTAAACAGCCCATTCCCAAGGATCACTGTAGCTGGGTCTTCAGAATAGCATCCCCTACAGCTCCCTGAACAGAGGGAGCCCAGACCTTGGAGGAACCTGCAGGGAGGACTTGGGCTCTTAGAGGACAGAAAGGCGGAGAGGGAGGACAGGGACCTTCCTCTCTCTTGCGGATGAACATCTTTAAAAAACAGTGGCACTGTCCAGCAGCACCCACTTTTCAGGGAGAGGGCTGGGTACAGAAGGATGGCCCTCAGCTGTAGCTATACGACAGTGGGCACTCACCCGGCCAGGGCTCGGGCTCCCCATCCCACCCGTCTCAGCTGGTCACTTGACACACATCCCCTCCTCCCTGGGACAAAGCTGGCTCTCTTCGGAGGACCGAGCATGCACGTGTGTGCCCCCTGCCACCACATACACACAGACCCCTTGGCCCACTCAGTCCCGAAGTGGCCACTGTGTTCCATGAGGGTGACCATAAACACTGTGGCTGATCCCCAGCCAAGGGGCACAAGAGGTGGCACCTGACATGTCACCAGCCTCGGGCTCCAGCATGGACAGCCTTTCTCTTCGTGTGGGTTCCAAAACCAGGCAGCCCTTCCTGGTTTGGTGAACGTCCGGGAGGGTCTGCCAGGAAGCACCCCTGGCTGGCAGAGGCATTTCTAGGCCTGGGTGGTCCCCGCTCTTCTGTGCCAGTGCTAGGGAGTCCAACAAGGTCTCCTGTCCCCGCGTTTCCTGATGCCTGGCACAGAGGCCTCCTGGGCCGTGCTGACACCACCACAGTGGTCCGGGTGCACGTGTCCTGAGGGATCCCTGGCCTCAGGATTCGGGTTCTGGGTTCAGGGTCTGCGTACCTGCAGGGCCTGACTTCTGTCACTTGAGGACTCTGATTTAGGTATTACTATGAAAAGACTCCTCACATCGCCCACAGCGGTCTCCTTCGGTTTCTCCTATCCCCTGAGCCCTCTGAGCCCACCCCCAACCCCTCCCACACCAGGCGCTCTGGGGAGGCCTCCCTGCCTGAGCAGCAGCCACCTATCTGGGGCAGCCAGATCCTTCCTGCGGTAGGCTCCTACTGCTGTCTCCAGGAGGCCGGGGTGAAGGCTCTGCCCCCAGGCCCCCGTAGGGGCAGCTCTCAGAGCCTGGGTGGTGGCCGGTACACTCCACGGCAGGCATGTACCCACTGTCCCACATGCCGGTCCCACACAGCTTACAGAGGTCGTGCAGGCTGCAAGGGATGCAAGGCAGGAGGCGGAACTGGTACAGCAGACTCCGGGCCTGCGGAGGGAGGGCGGGTGGGTCGGCGAGGGCGGCCAGGAGGCCCGGGTCCCCGGGGAGCGGCTGAAGAGCAATGATCAGTGCAGGGGGTGGGGGACGGGCACACTTGTTGTGTGTGGCTCAGGGCACGGCCCTGCCTACCAGCTCCCACCGTGTGCCAGCACAGGAGGCCTGGGCCTTTGGTGGCCTCCAGAAAGAGACTGGCAAGGCTCCCACGTGGCTCGGGACGAGAATGGCCTTCATGTAAGGGCGGACGGGGCCAGAGGCACTGACTGCCCCTACCCACCGTCCCGTTCTGTCAGCCCCCACACTGACTCATCCCCACCTTCCATCTGGGCCACCTTAGGGCCTGTTTCAGGGACCCCCTTTGGAGCATCAAGGGACCCTCACCCTTCACTGCTCCTCCAAGAACCGGCAGAGAGAGCAGATCCTGCAGCAGGGACGGGGAAGTGCGAGAGGACACAGAAGGCCGAGGCCCGTTACCCCGCTAACCTGGGCCTGGAAACAGTTCCCGCCCACCTCCCAGGCCAGGCCCCCTGTTTTCCCATCTCCGGGCTGCGATCTAAGAGCCCAGGGTGTGCACTAGCCGGGGGAGTCTGCAACCTGTGGAGACCCCTGCAGACACAACTCCAGCTGGGGAGGACAGGCTGCAGGTGTAGACACTGGGTCTCAGTAGGAGGGGCCTAGAGCAGGGGTGAGGGCAGCGCCCTCGGACAGTAGGCGTGGCTTTGCATGCTGGGGAGGTGATCTTATATACTGGTGGGCGTGACCCACGTTTGGGGCCGGGGCCTCCAGCAGCTATGGGGACGGGCCACTCACCTTCCTGAGTACCAGCTCCCCGTTCATGTGCATGGCCAGGTTTCCAAAGTGCAGGAGCATCTGGTCCGTGGCCAGCTGCTGCTCAATGACGTCGTCCCCGTAGATGGCCACAATGGCCACACAGATGAAGAGGTGGAAGTAATCGGTCTGCAGAGAGACGGCGGGGCTCAGGCGAGTGTCATGTCCCCAGGGGAGCGGCCGAAGCGTCCCCACTGGCATATGGGGCCGGCATGACACCCAGCCTGCTGTGGCTGCAGGGTGGGCCCTCTGGGTCAACTCCTTGGGAGGTTTCTGATGGGGCACAAGTGTCTGTCCTCCACTGGCTGGGCGTCAATGGCCAGGGGCTGGAGAGGAGGTGCACAGGGCAGGTCAGAACGCCCTTCTGTGGGTGCAAGAGCTCTGACTGCTCTCGCTCGCATGGGCCAGGTGTCTCCAGCACCTGACCCAGCCTGTGCTCTGTCACAAAGTCGGAGACACAGATCCCCATGGAGCCGCTGCCTGGAGGGCGGACATGACCTCATTGCCTCCAGCCTTCCTCTGAGGCCAGATCACGGGGACCATCAGGGTGACATGCAGTCCTAGCTGTGAGCATGTGTGCTGTCCCACCTGGATACCTCGAGGCACGCTGCCTCTGACACAGTGGCTCCCAGAGCAGAAGGACCCATGGGAACGCCGGGAAGGGGAGTCGCCTGACATCTACTCCCCCCTCCACCCCAGCTGCACTTGGTGTGTGTGTGGTCCTGGGGATACAACTCAGCCTGTTTTTAGTTTTGATTTTGAGACAAGATCTTGCTAAGTTTTCCAGGCAGGGTTCGAACTTCCGATCCCCCTGCCTCATCCTCTGAGTGCTGAGATAACAGGCCTGCGCCCCTGGGTCTCACTGGAAATAGTTTTTAAAAGCCTGATGGATTCAAAGAGCGTGGCCCATCTTCTCACAAGGCCAGCTCGTCCCTAGTGTGGCGTTAAAGCCGTATGAGAGCCAGCCGTGTGCCTGGAGGGCACAAGGGCTGGGCAGCGGGCGGAGGAGGCACTGACTGTGGTGGATGGAAGGTGGACGCTGGCACCAATGACCGAGGCTTTCTGAAGGGGCTTCCAGGCAGGACCCGGTAGGAGAGGGGCGGTGTGGGACCCCAGTGCGCGGCAGAGCCGTTCCCACGGGCGTGGGGGAGGGGCTAGCAGGTGGGCACCGGCACCCCCAGCTGCCCTAGCCTGCCTAGACCAGATGACGTCTCTGCCACTGATCAGCTGTGACAGGAGGGATCTCAGCCCCAGGATGCAATTAATGAGCCCAGTCAGTGGGCAGCCGGCATTGATTTCGGGGACATGGGAGGCGAGGGCTGTAACCAGCCCCGTGGGGCTAGAGTGCGGAGGCCAGTGGTGGCCTGTGGGTGGGTGACCCCTACCCCCCGCTCACCTGGTAGTGGGCCCAGCAGGCCTCCCAGATGCGCAGCGCCTCGGCCTCGGGGAACTCGCGCTTGAAGCAGAGCAGCAGCCAGCGGTGGCAGAAGAGCATCTGGAGGCCGTCCTCGCCCAGGGCCGCCAGGTGCTGGTAGAAGCGTGGGTGAGTCAGCCGCAGCAGCTCCCGCAGGTACAGCTGGGGACAGCGGGGCCAGGACACTCAGCGCCACCCCCCGGGCCTGCCCGTGGGCCTGGGAAGCACCCGCCCCTTAGCTCCAGCCACGGCAAGCACGCATGGGGGCTCTCTGCCCCCTGAGGTCACAGTGGCACTGGAAATTCTACCCTCCCTGCCTCCGTCAGAGGAAGGTCACAGCTGATCAGGGATACAGGAAATCTCTTTCTTTCTTTTTCTCTTTTTCTTTTTCTTTCTGAGACGGGGTCTCTTTCCATAGCCCAGGCTAGCCCTGACCTCCCTATGGAGCCCAGGCTGGCCTTGGATGCACGGCAATCCTCCTGCCTCAGCCTCCTTACAGGCATGCACCACCATGCCCAGCTTGTGGTGCTGAAAAGTGCAACTTGGGCACTTAGTGCTTGACAGTTGCTTTAACCACTGAGCCATTCCTCCAGCCCCACAAAGAAATCTTTTCTTAAATATAGCTCAGTATACTAGGGCCGTAAGTTCAAGGTCACGAGCAGCTGTGCTTTTGTACGTGGCTACCATTAACCCGTGAAGAGCAAGATTTTTGTGATAAGACATGTTTAGTAGGAAGGGCGTGTGGCACTGACGGTGCAGGAGCCCCCACCCTCCAGGCTTCGGATCGCTCACTGCAGGTGCTGGAGCCAGGCCAGGCCCGAGGCCCGCAGACTGGGCCGCACAGCAGGAGGCGAGCAGCGAGCGGAACAGGAGCCTCGTCCCTGAACAGCCACTTCCCTTCGCTCCCACGGCCGCGGGGAGACCCACCTCCTGCCCCAGCGGTGGTGGCATTAGATTCCCCTAAGAGCGAGACCCGTCCCGTGAACTGCGCATGCGAGGGGTCTAGGCTGCAGGCTCCTTATGAGACTCCAGTGCCGGCATACCTGCGGTGGGGCTGAGGTGGGAAGGCACCGTTCCTCTCCCGGCCTCCCCCAGCCCCTGTCTGTGGAAAACCCGTCCCTCGAGCCAACAACACTAGACTGCCGTGATAGTAGTCTATGAAAGACACCCGTGAACGCAGGTAAATACTGTTACGTTCCTTTGTTTAATAATTTCTAGGTTACAACTAAAAACGGGCCTATGAACCGCAGTGTGTTAATTTTTTCCCACTTCAGCACACACTAGTATGCGTGCGTCTCTTGGACACACGTGACCTCTACTCTGATTTTCTGGACTGGGACTGAGCACGGTCCCTGGAGGATGACGCAAGGCACCGTCGCCCGGCCCACATGACGTGTGGGGCTGTTTCCAATGCCACCCCCAAAAGGCGAGGGGATCTTCCGGGGACCTGCCCGGCCCCCTCCCCTCTGCCTTCACAATCCACTCATCGTGTCCCAGAGCTGACTCAGCGCACAGGGGTGCGTCTGAGCCACAGGACACTGGATTCTCTGGTGTAAGGTCGCCCCCTGTGACGTGGGACCGGACGAAGGCTGTTTGTGGCTACAGCCACCCTGGACTGCGGGCTTCACCAGCCCCGTTGGAAAACCCGTCTCCTGCAGCTGGTGAGTCACAGGCTGTCGGCTCTGCAAAGCTCTTTAATTGCCTCTGCAGGAGCTGTGGGGACCCAACGTCACGAGGCCATGGGGTGCATGGGACAGGGGCAGGCTGGCTGGGCTTGGGCACTCTGGAGATCAGAGGTGGGAGTCTCAGGGGCTCTGTGTGGATCCTCACAAGGGCCACTGTTCCCATGGAGACAGCAGCCACATCCGCAGGTGCTTCCCCCTGGCATAGTGTCTCCACTCCATGACCTAAGCAAGGTCAAGGCCACCAGCGTGGCTGGCAGCGAACCCTGCGTGGGTGACCTCCCCGGCAGGTGGCCCTCCACACCCAAACTCAGCCCCTGCTGCTAGTCTGTGGCATCCACCTCATGCCGATGCCACCCCTGGCATTACGGCCCTGGGACACCTGCTGTCCTCCCTGTGCCAACACTGCCCCCACCCCCCAGCTTCCTCTGCTCACACTGTCAGTTTCCAAGCTGAGGCCACATATCAGGGCCTGGCATGGGTACCCAGCAGGTGCACGGCCCGCCCAGGGGGCCTGCACTGGGAACAGTGGAACCTTGCTGATTGCTATGGTTTGGATCTGGAGGAGTGTCCCCCTGAAACCTCCCGCACTGGGATGCAGTGGGAGAAGCGCGGAACCGTGTGTTCCTGGGAGGTAGGGCGGATGTGGGGCAAGCTGTCGGGGTGTGTTGTGGACTTGCGGGGCAGGCAGTGAGGAAGGACTCCCAGCCTGGGTGTGCAGGGCCCAACTTGAGCTATGCACAGCAAGAACGTGGGCACAGCTTCTTTCAGGGAAAGCGCTGGCCTTGTCCAGGTACCAGCTGGCACTCGCTCGGCTCCTGCCTCACTTGGCTTCTGCCTGCAGTGGGGTGAGTGGGGTGATCAGCCCCATGTGCCTCCACCATTGCCGGCTGCCCATGACCGGACTATGTGAGGCCTTGTGACGCTGTGAGCTAAATAAACCTTTCCTCCCTTAAGACGTGGATGTTGGGTGTTCTGTCACAGCAACGAGAAACTAAGACACTGGCACAGCCCGGCTCATCCGCGTGCCCTTTCAATGCAGCCTGCTCTACGCAGAACTCATCTTCTCAGGAGCCTCTGGAGGGGGGCAGCTGGGCCCCCAGGAAAGGCCTGCTGTTCTGGGGGGTGGGATGGGAGAACAGCTGTTGACGCAGGTTTGGATCTGCAGCCCAGACCCCCCTGAAAGCCTGCCTCACAGGCCGATAGTGCCACAAGGGGGATGGAGCCTCCATTCCCCGCCCTGCCAGGGAGGACGGACCGGTGGGGAGCCTGGCCCTTCCTGTCAGCAGGGGCTAAGTAGGCCGTATCCCCTTGTCAACACCTGGCCTGGCTTTCTGCTGTCTCCTTGTGCTGGCCTGGGACAGCACAGCCACCCCGCCCCACGGCTGGCCCCACCCCAGCAGCACGCATGTACATACACCCTTGGCCCTGGCCCTCACCAGCTGCTTCTCCATGTCCTCATCCCGGGGAGAGCTGACAAAGATCGTGTTCTGCATCAAACCCACGAAGCACCAGAAGGTGTCCGACTCGTCCAGGACCTCGGCCAGGATGGGCGCCACGAGGTCCGACATGCCCTGGGAGTAGCCTATGGCCGGGTTGTACACGGCGTAGTTCAGGAGGATCCTTCTGCGGGCAGTGAGGGGAGCAGAGGCCCTGGCTGCCCTCTCCGTGGCCAGCTGCCCGGGACCCTCCTTCCCCTCCATCTGACTGGGGGAGGAGGCATCTGCCACCCTCTGGGTCGACACATTTGGGCCTTGCATTGCTGGAGGTAACCGCCAGGGCCGGCAATTAGCAGCCCGCTGGGCCGAGAGCCCTGGCAGGGGCGAGGGAGGAGTGTGGGTATGGTCAACTGCCTGTGACAAAGGGTGGGCCGGCAGGGACATTTTTATGGGCTGTTAATTTTGTGCAATTACTTGCCAGGCAGCAGTGGAATGTCAAAGATGCCAGCCTCCGGTCTGGGTGGCTCTGTCATGGGAGGACCACCCATCAGGAGGTGGGGGGGGACACACGGGACGTTTGTCTGTGTGGCAGCGAGCAGGCAAGGACGGGTCTGAGGGTAGTCAGGGCCCTGAGTCTGCTGCTCAGCCACTGAGGAAGCACGCCCTCTGTTCCGGACTCCTGGGGAGACCCCGCGGAAAGGCGCGCCCAGGCTGGTGTCTGTCCCGGAGGGCCCGTGCGGCCTGGGGGGCGGGGGCGAGAGGCTGCGCCCGGGTACCTCATGCTCTCCACGTTGGGGTTGCCCTCGCCTCGGAAGAACTGTTTGCCGCGATCTGTCCGCACCACGTCCTTGTCCACGGTGGACTGCACGTTGCGCCAGAAGGCCGCGTGCTCCTCGGGGGACATGGCAAGCCTGGGGGGGTGGCACCGGCCTGCGGTCAGGGCTCAGCACGCAGCAGGGCGAGGGTGCCCGCGTGGCGGGCTGCCCCGCGGCACCTGCTTCCCGGGAAGAGCTGCTGGAGGCTGACCCTCCGGCTCCCACAGACGTGGGCTGGCAGGTGCAAGCCAGGCTGCGGCAAAGGCTCAGCGCAGGGGGTCCCAGCAGCCAGCGTAGCGGCCCCCCGCGGTGAGGGGGCCACGCCGGCCCCACCCCAGGAGGGCAAGCTGCGCGCCCTGCCCAGCCCGGGGCGAGGGAAGTCCCTGGAGGACGCCACGGCGGCGACACGCGACCGAGGACCACGGGCCCCAGACCGAGCGGGCGGCAGCAAGCCTGCGCGGCCCACCCGCCGCTCCCGGTCCCGGGAGGCCCGTTTCCCACGGATACCTCCGGCGCTGGATGTCCTCGTACTCGCGGCGCCTCCGCGCGCGCAGCGCCTCCCGCTCCCCGGACGTGGACTCGGGGCCGTAGCAGCGCAGCAGGAAGGGCCAGACCTCCCCCCGTATTGACACATCAATGCCTCCGAAGAAAATGGCCTGGAGGGGGCGGCAGAAGTTGGGGAGGAGGGACGCGCCCCGAGACGTGTTCCGGCGGCCTCGAGCCCGATTCAGTCCCAGAGATTTGCACATGTTTACCGGGAAAGCGCCGGCCCGCCATTCCCATACAGGGCACGGACCGGCTCATTTCAATGTCAAAGCCCCCCTGGGGCGGCGCTCCGGAGGACGTGTCGCTCTCCCGTCAGCGCCTAATCCCCGCGTTCCCAGACGCGGTCCCGGCCCACTCGGAGCCGCTCCCAATGCCGCCGCGCGGAGTGGGCCCGCGCGAGCCGCAGCCCGGGCGTGGCCGCCCACCCCGGGCCGCGGCCGTGGCCGGCAGTGCGCGGCCTCCGCTCCCCAAGGCCGGGCGGGCCGGGCCTTACCTTGCGCAGCCGGTGCTCCTCCTCCACCTGGCCCAGCTCGTTCAGATGGCCCAGCCAGGCAGACGCGTCCAGCCGGCGGGCCGAGCTCTCCTCGGGGTGCGTCTCGGAGGAGGGCAGCTTGGGCCGCAGGATAGAGAACTGCATGCGAGTGCGCGGGCTGGCGGCCTGCGGGACGGGAGGGAGACTGGGCCGCGTCAGGGGCTCCCCGCCAGGCCGTTCCCAGGGCTCGCCAGGCGGCCGTCTCCCTCGGGGACAGAGGGAGGAGGGGCCGGCGCCTCCCCCCGGCACACAAACCCTAAATGGCTAGTGTAATTAGACGCAATTAAAATGAAAATACCTCCGTGGCCCTAAAATCGCTTTCCCTGGGCGGCTCTGGCCCACGCCGCCCCCCACTCTGTCTCTCTCCAGCCCCGGCCGCAAAAGAACCCGGCATGAATGCCCCTCGCGGCCCAGCTTCCCCGGCCGGGAGGGCCTGCAATAAATTACATGTGATTGGCCACATACAAAGGGATCGCTGTTCTGCGAGCAGGGAGCCGGCCGTCAGATTGTCTCGGCGAGCAGTCACGAATCCAGGGCTAAACTGCAGCTGACATTTAATTCAGAAATCAAAGGTTGCCCAGCGGCGGGGGGAGACGCCTGCTCCCGTGACAAGGGGCGCCAGCGGGGGGCTCGGTGGGAAGGACGAGGGGTTTAAAGTCAGCCCATTTCTAATAAGCACATACAGTATCTTAAACAGATAATTAAAGAGCTCTTATTACAGTTGTATGTAGATCGAGCAAAATATGGCAGGAGGCCTTGTCAAAACATGATTATTTTTTCAGTGCAGGCAGCTGATTTCACGGAGCCTGGGGGACGTGGCTGCGACCCCGAGGGCTGGAGCACCAGTCCTCCAGACTTCAGGCCGAGGGTCGCTCTGTGAGTCTGTGGAAGATGTGGGGACCCCAACCCCAGGGCCGGGGGCACGCGCTGAGAAGGCGCTGGGGAAGGGGAGGGCCGCGCGCTACCTGGCCCCGCAGGTGCGTCTCGGCACAGAACTTCCACTGTTGGAACACCCCGCACAGCTTGTCCAGGCCCCCGTGGTGGAAGTGGAGGACTTTGTACTGGCTCTCTCGGCTGGCAACAACCAGCTGGCCACTGGTGCAGGCCTCGTCACTGGGCGGGGGCGAGGGGGAGAGCTGGGTAAATACGCAAACTCGGAGTTTTATTTTCAAGTGTAATTAGAGGCTACACTGAGCAACCTGGGGAGACAGCCCACGCGGCCTGGCTGTCAGGGAGGACAGTCACACCTGCCACTCCCTCTGCTGCACGAGAGAAAACAGCTCCTTCCTCCCCAGGGTTCTGGGGTCCCCCGGCCAGGACCGCCTTTTCCCTACCACCCTGCCCTGGCTGCATCAGCCATTCCTGCCTGGGCCGGGGCAGGCGGGGAGTCGGGGCTGCCTGGGACCGATGTGGGTGTCCTGTGGGTGGCTGCCTAGACCCTCCTGTGGGCAGACGCCCTGCACAGCAGGCCGGGCATGGGTGGCTTGCCGGGAGGGCCCTCGGGGAAACTGAGGAAGCAGCTACCGCTCAGCACGGGCCGCCCGGGGACACAGGCTGCAGTGGGCTTTGCAGCTGGCACCCCGTCTTTGCCCAGCTGGGCTGCCTGACTCTAAGGGGAATAGTGGTGCGGGCACGTAAGGCAGGGGGCCAGGGGTCGTGGTGTCTTGTGAAGGATCGGTGGTACCGGGCATGGCCCGCACGTGCCCCTCTGGTCGTCTCCTCCTGTGGCAGAGCTGTGCCAACATCTGGCCGGTCCCAGGTAGCGGGCGGACCTGGGGAGCCCGACATGTGTGGGACAGCGGCCCTGACTAGGGGCACGGGAGGCTCCTCACTGCCCGGGGTGGCGCCCGGCTTACCTGAAGAAGAGGCGCAGGGAGCGCATGTGGCCCAGGTCCACGCGGAAGACGCCGCAGATCTGCTCCAGGGTGCAGCCCCGTGGCGGGTCCTCCCAGCACGGCGTCCGCAGGAGGCCCGGGCTGTCAGGGAGCCGGGGGTTCGCGTCCGTGCTGCAGGGGGAGCTGCCGGCAGGGCAAGCCGAGGCGTGAGGCCCTGTGCCCCCGGCCGAGGGGAAGGCCGGGGCGCGGGCCAGACCAGGAGCGTGGAGATCAGGATGACTACGTGCGATCGACCGCGGGAGGCGCTCCCCACGGGCGCCTCGCGAGGAAATCAGCCCAAATGAGTGGTCCAGCGGACACCACCACGCCGCTGCGGGAGGCTCTTCAAAATCAGAGGGGACCCTGTGGTGGGGGCTAGAGTCCCTGCCGTGTGACCCGGGCGGGCGACCATGCCTCTCTGAGGCTGCTTCTTCTTGTTGTTGCTCTCCCGTCGCGCTGAGGACTGAACCCGGGGTCTTTGCAGCGAGCTACGCCTCCAGCCCTTTCTCATTCTGCAACAAGGTCTTGCTAAAGTCGCTAAACTGTCCAGGCTGGGCTTGAGCTTGAGATTCTCCCGCCTCAGCCTCCCAGAGTGCTGGGATGACAGGTGCACGGCGCCGGGCCTGGCTGTTTCTTCACTCACATGGGGAGGATAACCAGACGGAGCCGCTGTGAAGCCGCAGCACAGCTCTGACCCCAGCCCCGCTGAGCGGGAGCCACAGCAGGCGGTGGGGGTCTCCGCCGGTTCTTTCTCTTTCTGCACAGATACTGGGTCGCTGTTTGGTTTGGTAAGAAAGCACTCAGGCTAGTGACACTATTGTTATTACTACTTGCGAGGGGGGCGCTTGGGGGATCAGCCCAGGGCCTTCACTCTGAGCCACATCCTCAACCAGCTGGCTACCAGCCCGTGCCACGGACCCCAGCTCCATTCTCAGCCCATTTTTATTTTTTAAAATTTTGATACGTGGTCCCAGTAAGCAGCTAAATTGCCCAGGCAGAGCTCAAACCTGTGATCCTTCTGCCTCAGCCTCCCACGGCACGAGGATGACAGGCCTGCGCCACCTGACTTCACACTGCTGAAAGCGAGCACTGACTTCGGCGTGCGTGGGCCTGGCCTAACCTATTCCTGGGCGCGCCTCTCAGCCGTCCGAGGACACGAGCAGCGGCATTACAACCCACTGCACAGGTGGGGAGAAGGTTGTACGGCTTCCCACGGTCACAGGGCTGGAGCCGGAGCTGAGGTTTGAGCCCGTGCCTCGTCTCCACAGCTGAGAAGCAAGCCCAGGCTCTCAGGGTACTGGGTATCCGGTCTGCAGTGAAGCCGAGCCCTAATGCTGTCTACAGGACACTGTCATCGGTCCCTCCCCCAAGGTATTCCGTGGTTCCAGCCACAGCACAAGCCAGACCCTATCCTGAGATAGAAGAGCAACACAGCTGGAGCAAAGGGCAGAGATGGTTCAGACTCCAGCGGGCCCCCGGGGGACCGGCCGCATCTCCCGGGCCTGCTCTCCCGCCGAGGCAGAGTGCTCGTCCTCCAGCGGGCACTGGGACTGCCCCTGGCACCCAGCCCTCTGGTTGGGCTCTCGGGCAGACGCTGACTGGCTGCACTATAAAATCACCACTTCCCGGGCCAGACAGGTCACAGGTCTGAGATGCCCTCACCCACCTGCTTTGCCTTGCCCTGTACGTGGCTTTCCTAAGGGGCATGGGTGGCCGAGCGCTTAGCCTGTCCTTGGCCCATGCCAGGCTCTGCCCCACCCCCACCCCTCCACCACGATGGCCCTCACTCTGCGCACGGCCCCAAGCCCTGCGCACTGAGTCCTACCCACCCCGTGGGGCAGGCTGAGGCCGACAAGACAGAGGCTCGCTGTGGGCAGTTTCGGGCTGTGGGTCTCTGTGGACAAGGGCCACTGTGCTGCACTCCCCCAGGCAGAAGCCAGCTCCACCCTGTCCCGACACCTTCGGGGAATATTAGCTGCCAATTCACTGACTGACTTGCTAAGGCAAGCCACCATGCTTGGAGCCCACCGCTGGGGGCCCGGGGTTCCGCCGAAGCAAAGGGGACAGAGGACAGACACCTGGGTCAGGTAGCCATCTCAGCAGAAGCCACTGCCAGAGATCTGGGACTCTGTGCCCCCAGCCCCCCAGCCACAAGCCAGGGGCTGCCCCACCCCAGTTCCTGGCCCTGGCTCGGCACAGCAGCCCCTAGTGCTCACGCCTGGGGCCAAGGAAGTCACAGGGGTTAGAAAAAAACTGAAGGAATTAAAGTCCAGGGAATACAGATATGTACAAGTGGGTTTTTTTTTATTTTTATGATTTTTTCCCCATGTGAAGGAATTTGGCTTTAAGAATATTTGCCTGTATTGTAAATGATGTGGTTGAGCATAAAATTATTACGTGTGTTCTATGAAAATTAAAAGGCACTCACTCCGAGTTGCAATGAAGCGAACAATGCTTTGCAGGCAGAGACGGAAGACACGGGGCACTTGAAGAACTGAAGCGATTCTCCACCCCGGCCGCCTTCTAGGATCTTCAAACACAACCCGTCCTGAGAGGGCAGCCAGCATTGTCACGCGACACCCGGGACGCCAGTCCTTGCGTCCACCCAGAAAGCTACACAGGCTCAGACGCTGAGGTGTGGCCAAGAGATGCCTGAGTCCCTGCAGCGTCGCACAGGGAGACAGACGGATCCCCACCCCTGGAATCCGGTGGGCCTCGCTTCGCCCAAGAGAATGCAGCTGAAGTGTTGTGTAAGTTCCAGGCCCAGGGGAGCCTGGCAGGTTCTGCACCCCACGTCCCCTGTGCAGCCCAAGCAGTGGCAGGGGACATCATGCTAACAGCAGCACCAGAACCCCAACACGTGCAGACACAGGTCCTCCAGCCAGTGGTGCCTGGATGGCCACAGCCACTTGAGCTGGCTCTTGCATGATGGTCAGGAAGCCCAGTGGGACAGGGCAGGGTGGAGCTAGGCTGGTATACCCTTCCATGTCAAGCCGCAGAGATCCGCCCTTCCAACAACCCCTTCTGAGCATGAGGCTTCTGGGGATACCCCAGATCCAAACCACAACACGGCTGAGCTGACTTCTGCTTGGAAACAAGTCATGGTGTGTGTGTGTGTGGGGGGGGGGGGGTCTTTCTGGGATCCTTCTTTGGTTTCAAGTCAGCCCCCCCCACCCCGCCCTGCCCTGGGGATGGGCTGGGACTTCCTTCCTGGGTTCTCCAGTGGGCTCCTGTCTCCGCTGGACTCTGGCAATGTCTGGCTGTCCTGCGGGTGGGCAGCACACTGCCTGCTGGGGGCGCTGTATGTCAGTGTGCACAGACTGTACAGGATCACGCTGGTACGTCTGATGCCATGACATAGGTGGGGTGGAGGCCTGGAAGTACCCAGCCCTTCAGTGGCCCTCCATAGCTGCCTATCATAGGCAGGAGGCCACCCAGACATCCTCTGATAGGTGAAAGGGCAACTGGCACACTGGGCAGCAGGCAGCAGGTGGGGTGTTGCTCAGCGCCCGCCTCCAAGGGATGAGCCGTGGGCCACGGAAGGGTGTGGGCGACGCTCTGGTACTGCTTTTTCGACACAGGGTCTCACTCCTTCAATCACTGCCTGGGCTGGGCTCACACCTGCAATCCTCCTGCCTAAGACAGAAACTGGTACCAGAGAAATGGGATCCCTGCGGTGACTTTACTTGGCCATGTGGTTTGGGAGCCTTTGAAACTGGTGTAAGGGCGGAGTTTGGGAAGGTCTGGGGATGCCGGCTGGAGAGGCCTTGCATTGCTCGGCGCCAAGCTCAATGGGAGATTCTGGTTGGAGCCTTGATGGCCAGGATGCTAACAGACGTGTGGACTGTAAAGGCCAGGCTCAAGACGTTTCAGAAGGAGACGCAGACCTTACTGGCAGGGGGTCTAGGAACCACGCGTGCTTCACTCTGGCAAAAGTGTGCCCGCACTTAGTCCTGGGCTAGAGACTTAGGCTGAAACTGAGATTAAGGGCAGCAGACTGCCTAATCCGACGGAGGAAACCTCAGAGCCGCTCAGTTTCGGGCTGTCACGTGGGTACTGCTGTGGCTTTTAGCCAGCTCTACATTGAAAAGCAGGGGAAAAAACGACAGGAAAAAGGACATGAAGAGTTCGCAGTTTTGTCAGAGCAATGTTACTCCACAGGAAGGGTGGAGGAGCACACGGTTGTTAATGAGATGGGCATGAGCCAGGGCCATAAACAGATCCCCGTTACCAATCAGAGGGGGCGAAGGCAAAACCCGGCTCTGAGAAGGGCGTCCCGGGGCCAGAGAGAGGCGTGCTTGCGCCCTAAGGGCTCGGAGGCCTCGCAGGGATTGTCCGAGGGGCCAGGCTCTGGCTCCGGCCTCACCCACATCACGCTGGTTTCACAGACACGCAGAACGCAGGAGTCGTGGGGTCACGGAGGCTTCTGCCCAGATTTCCGAGGAAGGCCTCGGAGGCCGGGCAGCGCCGGGGACAGCAGCGCACGAAGCTGTGACGGTCCAACGGAAAGTGCCGCGGAGACCCCGGAGATCCGGAGGAGCCAGGGGCAGGGGCTGTCTGCAGAGGAGGCCACGGGTCCGAGCAAAGCCCAGTATCTGACGTGCACAAATTCGGAGAGGAAAAATTCACCTTTGCTCAGTTTCCATTCAGGAGCAGCGGGCAACAGCGGAAGCGCACGGCAGAGGAGGGAGGGAGGGGAGGGAGTAGCACACACCCATCCACGTCCTGCTCTAGTGATCCGCCCCTTCCAGGTCCAGCCTCAGGGCTCTGTCTCCTCCAAGCTCGAGCCCCTAGCCCACCACAGCCTGAAATCTCTCAACTACCACACGCCCTTCTTCCACCACACACCTAAAATAAAGCACACACCCACAACCCACCCCTCGCAGACCCGGCCCTATCTCTTAACAGCCCACGGGTCCGTAGATAGCCACAGCGTCCAAACACGAGGCTCTGCGGGGCGTCCCAGATCCAACCCACAGTGGGTCGTGCACCCTGGGCCGCTGGGCGTTGGAAGCGTTTGGCCTTTCTTTGGTCTTCATTGGGGATCACAATAAAGAGCCTGCCTCGAGACCCAGCAGACTCTGAACATGGACGCATCAGCAGCGCTGGAGCTGTTAAGACTGGCAATTCTCAGACAAGGACCCACTACATTTGCATCAGAAGGTGAACACGAGTCTTGGAAACCAGTGGAGTGTGAGGGTTTGGATCTGGCACGTCCCCAAAAGCATCACGTATCTGCATGTTGTGGAATGCCACGTGCTGTTGGGATGTGGGACCGGGCTCCAAGGGGCAGAACCCTGGGGCCGGGCATGCAGGCAGGCGGGGGCCGGAGGTGCGCACTGGCCCCTGCCCATCGGCTCCTGTGGGCCCAGGCGCGGGGGTTGGGGCTGCTCTTCCGCATCTGTGCTGACGGCTGCCACGTTTCCCTTGGCTGCTGGGCCAGCAGAGCCCACGTTCTCCACGGCCAGTCGGCCTCCTTCCTCCTTCACCGGCTCCTGTCAGCCGTGCCGTGAGGAGCTTTTCTCTGACTGGAACTCCACCCTGTGCTTCCACCAGTGGCGGCCGCCCCCAAAGGGACTGTGGGCGACCTTCTGAAACTGTGAGCTGAAATACAGCTCTCCTCCCTGAAGCTGGGGATGCCGGGTGTTCTGTCTCAGCGACCATACGTGATCAGGCAAGAAAAGAAGAGCCAGAGAGATCAGGAATGACGACACCGTGGTCTCTACGCGCAGCTGACACGACTGTTTGCAAGAAAAACCCCAGGGAAATTCTAAAACAACTTTCAGAACGGATAGACGCATTTATCAAGATGGCAGGAGAAAAATTCATTGTATTCTCAAACTAGCAAGCCACAAATGGAAAAGAAAGGAGCCAAATATTCATCTTAGAGTCGCCAAAAAGCCCGTATGAAGGTACTTAGGGATTTGTTGGCCATATGGCATTCATGCTGAAAACCATGGGACTGCAGAGAGAGGTCAAGGCCAGCCTGGTTAAGCGAAGAGGTTCACCTTGCCATCGGGCGGGGACCGTCAGTGCCGCCAGGATGCAAGCTCGTCCAAGGGGCCTCGAGAGTCAGCGCAACTCCAGTCACAATTCCAGCAGGAATTTCTAGCACCAAATGACAGTGATTCAAAAAGCTTTAAAGAAGGCTGAGGCAGGAGGATTGCCATGAGTTCGAGGCCCGTCTGAGCAACAGAGCGAGACCTAGCAAGCGCAAGGCCCTGAATTCAATTCCCCAGCACCACATAAGTGGGGCGTGGTGGCGCACGCCTGTAATCTCAGCACTTGGGAGACTGAGGCAGGAGGATTGCTGTGAGTCCAAGGCCAGCCTGGGCTCCATCCTGAGTTCAGGACCAGCCTGGGCTGCAGAGCGAGACCCCGTCTCAAAAAAGAAGATGAATAAGAAGAAAAAAAGGGAATTAATGGACCTGGCACGGCTGGGGCGGCACTCAGGAAACGGAAGAAGGAGGCAGGAGGACCACGAAGGTGTCGTGATCAAGATGGCTGCATAGGGACGGACAGACAAACGCGGCCAGACAGGCAGCGGCGGGTGGGGCGGAGAATCTGGAAACAGGCACCGCATGACGGATGGGCGACCAACGCGCCATGGGGACGCGGCGGAGGGGGTGCGCTGCTCCACACGCCATGTCGGCCTCGCGTGTGTCTTTACAAACAAACAAAACCCCAACCCCTTCCTTATGCCACGTCCCCAGTGCCACTCGAAAGGGACCCCAGACCTAGAGATGAAGCCAAAAGTCCCAGAGCTTCCGGAAGGTTCCACCAGGCAAGCTCTCTGATGCCTCACAGTGGGGCTGGGTGTTTCAGATACAATCCATCAAAGAAATAACAAATTAGGGAAATGACACCTTTCTTAAGAATATTCCCTCAACAGCAACAAAAACGCAAGCCTAGCAGAAAACGTTTACGAAACACACATCCAGTCAAGCACTCGCACCCGGAACACACAGAAGCAATTCTCCCAACGTGGTAACGGTGGGCAGTGGCCACAAGAGCACTTCTTAGACGTTACGCCCAACGGGGCCAGAGGGAAAGAGGAGCCACTAAAGCGAAGACCTTTCGTTCTCCGGGCCGCGCCAGGGAGACGCTGACCAGCCCCAGGCTAGGAAAAGCCACCTGGCATGTGACCGAGGGTCGGTCCAACCCAGAGGACCAGGGAACTCGCAAAACCTTGTATCAGGTAGCAGCACCATGTGCGTGTGTGCATGTGCATGCATGTGCGCAGCAGAGGGGGCCAAACACAGGGCCTTCCCGCTGAGCGACATCTCCGGCCCGTTTTATTATCTGAGGTAGTGTCTCACTAAGTCGCTAAGTCGCCCGGACTGGGCTCAAACTTGCAGTTCTCCTGCCTCTGCCTCCCAGAGGACCGGGGCCACAGTCCTGTGCCACAGGGCCCAGCTGACGCGATTTTAAAAGATCTGAAGGCTTTCCACTGAAGCAGCTACTCCGGTGCCCAACAAGCAGGTGGAGAGGAGTCTGGAGGATGCAGTCCGACACCCCAGCAGCCTTGGATGCGCCCTGAGGTACAGCGAGCACCCCCCCGGGGCCAGGCAGCACCCGGAGGGGGGCCGGAGGCTGGTGCAGCCCGGGCCGGGCGCAGGGCGAGCACTCCCGCCCCGGACGGGGCACAGGACGCAAGAGCCACTCGGGAAAGGGATCTGGCAGTGTCTCACACGGCTGCGCGCTTTCCATGTGATGCGGCGGTTCTGCTCCCGCCGGGTGTGCACCCCAAGCCCGTGTGTGGTCAAGGCAGTCTGGTTCCTAAGTTCAAAAAAATGAAAGCAACACAAATGCCTTCTGGTGGATAAATGGATGAAGGAACGGTGGTGCCCTCACGCACCAGCATCCGATGCAGCCAGGAGGAGAGCCAGCGGCCAGGGCGCAGGGCACAGGAGGACACAGATGGACCTCCAACACGTCGCACTGACGAGCGAAGCCGGGCTCAGAAGGCTGCAGGGAGACACGCTCACGGCGATCCGCGCCCAGGGGAGGGGAGGGGAGGGGAGAACCACAGAGAAAAAGGAGACACTCGTGTCCACCCGTCAGAACGGCCCACTAGACTGACCCGCCGCGGGCCGGTGAGCACGCGCGGAGGAACTGGGGCCCCGCGCGCAGCTGGCGGGACTGTCACGTGGGGTGGCCGCGGGGAGGAACAGCTTGGCACCGCCTTCACAATGAAACTCGCACCAGCGATGCACCCAGCCACCTGAACCCCTGGTGCTAACCGAGAGGAACGAGCAGGACGCCCACATGCAAAGACGCCACACTGGCAGCCGCACCCACGCCTACCCGCGGCCCAAGGGGACCGTCCATCGGGGGACAAGGCGGACAAGCCCGAGGCGACGCGGAGGGAGGAAGCCGCGACCTGAACCACACAGTCCTGCCGCGCAGATCCCCTGTTTTTTTTTTTTTTTTTTTTTTTTTTTTTTTTTTTTTTTTTTTTTGAGACTGGCGGGTCCTGAACTCACTGTGGAGCCCAGGCTGGCCTTGAGCTCACCGCGTGATCCTCCTGCCTCAGCCTCCTGAGTGCTGGGCTTCCAGGTGTGCGCCACCCCGCCCATCCTGCAGGTGCTGTCGGGGAGTCTGTGCCTGCCGGGCGTGGCTGTGGCCGCTGAGTCACTCCCCCACCCCTGCATATCTTCTTTGCAGGAATGTTTATTCAAGTCACTGGGCTGGGCGTGTTTTACCTGGGGTGCTGGCTTTGTGGCCGGGTCTGGGGAGGACCCGAGGGCTCCTCACTAGACACGGCAGGCACACACGCCTTTCCACGCTCTGTGCCAGCCATGGCTGGGTCCCTCTGGGGGCAGAAGCCGGGAGGAGGGACACAAGGAGATTAGGGGTGGGGTGGGGGGCGACTTTCCGCTGTTTTGACGGCAGTGATGGCTCCACAGCAGGATGTTAGAAGACATCATACGTGCCCAAAGGGACCGAACTGTACACACGAACGCCGTCTACAGCACTGGCATGACGCCCCCGAAGCCCAGTTCAGTGCTGCCATGAAAGCCCCCGTGAGGGACGGCCCGGCCCCCGGGCACACTCACATGGCACCGCTCACCGACGCAGACCATCCTGCAAGCGCCGTTAATGAACATAGGAGACAGACAGAGGCCATACGAAACAGGGTGGCAAGCCGGGTGCGGGCACACCTGTCGTGCCAGCGCGCTGGGAGGCTGAGGCGGGAGGGTAAAAAGGCAGAGCCCAGCCTGGGCAACTCAGTAGGACCCTGCCGTAAAAAAACAGTCAGTATGGTTTTGTATAGAACGTACATCTACGCATATTTTATAATATATTAATATAGACACCAAACATGGTACTCAAATAATAATGACCCTCAGTAGACAGCATAGGTGCTGCTACTTTCTCAAATAAGCTAATCTTCTGTATGCTGATCATTTCTTTTGTTTATTTATTTTTTAATTTTTTGAGACAAGGTCTCACTCTGCAGCCCAGGCTGGTCCTGAACTCACTGTGGAGCCCAGGCTGGCCTTGGACTCAAGGCAATCCTCCTGTCTCAGCATCCCAGGTGCTGGGATTACAGGCGTGCGCCACCACACCTGCCTTATGTGGTGCTGGGGAATCGAACTCGGGTACTTAGTGCTTGACTTAGCGCTTGCGGCAAACGCTTTAACTGCTGAGCCATTTCTCCAGCCCGAACATTTTTTTTTTTTTTAAAAACAAGATGCCTTTTAAAATTTATTTTAATTTTTTGTGGTTGTGAGGGTGGAGTCCAGGGCCTTAGTACTGAGCTGTAGCCCCGGCCCATTTTTTTATTTTTGATTTTGAGACAAAGTTTCACAACGCTGCCAGGTTGTGCAAGCTAGGTTCAAACTCGGGATCCTTCTGCCTCCGCCTCTCAGAGTGCTGGGATGAAAGGCTGCACCGCGGGACCCAGTTTTGCTGGGTCTGGCTCCTAATTCTTTTATATTACAAAACTAATGAGGAAATTTTAGAAAAAGAAAGAAAGAAAGAAAGAAAGAAAGAAAGACAGATAGAAAGATGGAAAGGTGAGGCCCGAATGCTGCTCTGATGGCGTCTGCGGTGCCCCGGGGCCTCCGGGGTGCAGGGCCCTGAGAACTGCTGTAGACACCATCCGGCAGCTGCCTGGCAACAGAGACATGCCACCCCATCACAGCGAAGGGGGCCGCCCAGGGCATCCCCAGATTTCACAGGCGCTAGCGTCACAGCTGTGGCCCGTGTGCTCCGGACTCAGTGCGTGTGACTTCCAGGGACCGTGGCAACAAATCACGGGAGAAAGTCACACTCACTCTGCAGACACCATCCCTGAGGAACCCCCCGAGGACACGCTCCCACCCCAGGGACCCCGCTCTGGTCACACGCTGCGCCGTACCACGCCACGTCACGCCGCGTCCACCACAGACCCACCCTGACCCTGCTCGTCTCCTTGTTTCCACGGCACGCCCTGGCGGTAAAGAGGTTTCCGGCGAAGGTGCCCACAGGGTTCCACAGGGACGGGCCCGGGGCCAACGGGCCAGCAGTTGGTCTGACGACGGGGTTTGCGTACGCAAAGAATAAAATCAGCCCACAACGCCACACTGTCTACCAAAATTAACTCAAGCGCTGGGGGCGTGTGGCTCAGTGGTCAGGGTGCTGGCCTGGTACGCACAAGGCCCCAGGTTGGATTCTGCAGCACCACATAAAGATTGGCTGGGCATGATGGTGCACACGGACATCGGGAGGCTGAGGCGGGAGGACAGCCTGGCAGGGCTACTTAGTGAGTTCAGGACCAGCCTGGACCACACAGCGTGACCCTGTCTCAAAAACAACAGCGACTCAAACTGGATGCGAGAGGGAAGTGTGAGATGGCGGGAAGGGAGCCTCGGTGCGTCCCCGTGACCCGAGTGAGCCGGAGCCACCTCCCCGGTGACCAGAGACACCAGCCACCGAAGGAAAAGCCGGCTGGTCCGACTTCATACAGACGGAAACCCCGTGCGCCTCGACAGAAACTGCTAAGGCGACCACGGGACGGGAGAAGCACTTGCAGACCACGTGTCCACTGGGGGACTGGCAGCGGGCAGACACGGGCATCTCAACACTCTAGAAATGTAGGAATAACAGGACAAGGAGCGGGGCACGGTGGCGTGCAAAGGTAATCCCAGCATTCTGCAAGGCTGAGGCAGGAGGATCCCAAGTTCAAGCCCAGCCTGGGCAACTTAGTCACTTAGTGAGACCCTGTCTGAGAACCAAAAAACTAAAAATGGGCTGGGGGTGGGACGTGGTATGAAGCACTCTGGGCTCCAGTCCTACCAAGGAAAAGAGAAAGAGGGGGTGGAAAAGAAAGAAAATAAAGGAGAAACGAGAAGAGGAAAAAAGAAAAAGCTCTAGTCCTCAGTGTCCTGCTCCAGAAGCAGCACCATCCCCGAAATAGAAGTGCACTGGCTCCCCGGTAGCACTGGCTCCCCGGTAGCACTGGCTCCCCGGTAGCACTGGCTCCCCGGTAGCACTGGCTCCCCGGTAGCACTGGCTCCCAGGTAGCACTGGCTCCCAGGTAGCACTGGCTCCTAGGTTCGTGCAGTGCTGGTTTCAACTTCCCTCCTAGGGTGGGAATGGAAATGACCTCACATAGCAAATAATTTTGCATTAAAGTACACCCATTATTTTCCCCCATTGCTTAAAGTCTGCAAATAATAAATTCTTTTTTGCCACTACCGTATTTTAAAACGTTGATCTGGGCATTGGGGCCAGGTCCCATGGGCCCCCAGAAGTCGTCTGGGCCGGGACCCTGGCAGCCCCTCTCCCTGTCTCGGTGGAGTATTTGCACAGCTGAAGGTGTGTCTCCCGAAAGCACGGAGATCCCACTCTGGGACGAAGCTGACACTCGGTACCTCGTGATCCAGCATCTTTGGATTCAAACGATTGCAGAGTTACGGCTTAAATTTAAAATGTAGATGGTGACTGGATCATGGGGTGCTGTGCTCACTCGTGGATTCACCCCCGGATGTGTTCAAGGCTGACTGTGCTGTCCGTCAGGAGGCGGGGCCTGGGGTGTGGCCTGAAAGGGTGCGTGCTTATCCTGGCTCCTCCCTCCCCCCCCCCCCCCCAGTGCCCCATGCACAGCAGCAGGGCAACCACGGGCTGAACTCTCTGAAACTTGTGAGTCAAAACAAACTTCTCCTCTAAGTTATGGATGTCAGATATTTTGTCCTCGAGAAGGGAAAGTGCCTAAGACATACAGATTGAAAATAACTGGGAAACTCTGCATCCATAATGAGCACATAGACTTTTCTCTGGCCGCTGTGCCCCAAAGGATGCGACCTGACAGGATTCGCTGAGCACTCACCTGTATTAGGGGTTAGGGTAACCTAGCGAGGACTCAGAGTCTACGTAGGTTCTGTGCAAATACAACACTACTTTATATAAGAAGCACAAGCTCCCATAGGTGCTGGGGTCCTGGGGAGGGTGCCCCAAAATCAGTCCCCTGGAATCCTGTGGGGCAGCCATAATGGTTCGGGAGGAATTTTTTCAAAATCACAGTCTTAGCTGGGCATGGTGGCTGAGGTAGGAGAGTTGCTGTGAGTTCGAGGCTAGCCCGGACTCCACAGAGAGTTCAGGATTCGCCCAGACTACAGAGCAAGACCCTGTCTCAAAACACACACAGTCTTTAGTCTTTTGCATAAATGAGCTCTGCAGTGGTTAGCCACTTCTTGCCTGCCTCAGTAACTTTAACTCAGTAACTTTAAATTGTTGAGACACAAACCAGCAACCACAATTTGGTGGAGGAAAGGTTAATTTTCAGCTCACGGTTTCAGGAGGTCTCATCCACCCATCGGCAGCTGGCAGTGGTGGGAAGTGTGGAGAGAGAAAAGCCTCTGAAGAGGGAGAATTAGGGGCTTCACAGGACGCGCAGGAGTGGGCGCCAGTGCAGGCCACACCCTGGGTGTTCCTACCTTCCCTGCGGGCCCCACCTCTCCACAGCCGTGAAACTGATGACCCACGGCACCCAAATACATGAGGCTTTTGGGGGACACCCCAGATTCAAACCACAACACCGTCCCAAGAGCAGGCTTCCACCAAGGAGGACCCGAGGCCACTCCCTCCCGGCACGGGACCTCCTGTGCCACGCTGAGGAGGCTCGGGCTCACTGTCACACCCCCAGACTGGACGCTTCGGCTGGCTGGAGAAGCAGGGAGGGCAGAGAGGGGTCCCGGGACAGAGCAGGGTGCAGCCCAGGCAGGCTTCCACCCGGGAGGGGCCTGGGAGCTGGACCTGGGGTCCTCTGGGCAGAAGGAAGGGTGTGAGTGTGGGTGGGTGGGGGAGCAGAAAGGCCCGAGGGAGCACTCTCAGAAGGACCCAGTGGGGAGTTTTCAAAACAGCTGGCCTGGAGAGCTGAGGACAGAGACTGGAAAAGACCCTGGTACCCTCGGCCGCCCCATGCACAGCAACTTCGTTCATAATCGCCAGAAGCCAGAAACAGCCTGAGTATCCACAGGTAGAATGAGGAGTAAAGAAAAGGTGGTGTGCACACAACAAAGTATTACTCATCCTGGAAAAAGGAAGGGCTTTCCCCGACACAGGCAGCAGCACGGGGAGCCACAGGGACATGTGGCTGAGGGAGGCCCACTGGTCACAGAAGGGCAGACACCGCGTGAGTCCGATCACAGGAGGTGCCGAGTCTTCAGACCCAGAGAGCAGAAGCGGGGGGTGGGGGGGTACTGCGAGGGACCTGGGGTGAGGCAGGAGGGGGATAAAGCCCCGCAGGAGGCCCCGGGGGGGACCAAACAGGGCCGGGCCGGCTGGGCCGCTGCACACCAGGCCAGTGGAGAAAGGTCACCATTATGGCTTGGGACTGGGAAGTCTCCCTGGGATGCTGCAGGTTCCCCGCGATTATCTGTATGCCGCGGTAGGGGCGGGCGTGGGTGTGTCGTGGAGGACAGGGTGGTTGGGGACGGATCACAGGTGTGTGTGGGACCAGGGCACACTGTAGATCCCAGCAGTGGGGCACTTTGCTGGGCCTGTGGCCGGGACGGGGCGGCTCCCTGGGCCCTAACCCAGAACGGGCGATCACTGAGCTGGACTTGGAAGGGGATCACAGGATGGACGGGGAGGGTGTGGCCGGGCCACCTCCCTAGCTCACGTGGCTTCAGTTGCTGCATGAGAACAGTGGCCACCTCCTGCCCTACCTCCTGCCCGGTGCTTCCACTGCTGGCAGCTGCCAAGACGGGACTGTGATGTTCTGAGCCAAAATAAACCTCAAGAACCTGGGCTGGGCATAGCCACGGTGCAGGACTCGGCCACAACCAACCTTACTGGCACTGTGGATGAACACCATGACTCTTCCTCCGGAGACCTCACGGGGCCAAAGCCCACCCATGGGTAGCCACCGATGCCCAGCCTGGACCATCTCCTTATCCTAGGACCCTGGGAGCCCAGCGCCCGCTCCTACAGGCCGCAGGCTCCCTCCCTGGGGCTCCCGCTGTGTGGACACACTCGCCTTTAATAAGTCTGGCCCTCTCACTCCTGGGCGCCAGCTCAGTCCTTTGTCCGGACTCTGAGGACCTGGGCATGGGTGTCGAGACCCCAGCCAGTAACAGGGAGACGGTGAGGAGATGTGTTTAACGGGGACAGGGTTGAATGGGGGCAGATGGAAAGTCCTGGACACGGACGGTGGCCGCGTGAGGCACGTGGCCCCTGCGAGCTGTGCGCTAAAAGCAGTGTAGATGGCCAATTTGATGCTGTGCATACTTGATCACAATTTTTTAAATGGGCCAGCGCTTGGGGATTCCTTGGCCTCCTGCACCTCCCCTGCCGCTCCTCCTGCCCGTTGGGGCTGACCCCAAAGGCCACGGGGGCTGGCAGTGGGGCTGGCTCCCTGCCTGCCAGGTCTGCTTAAGGTCATTCTGAGCGCTGGGTTCTACAAGCAGGAGGTGTGTTCTGGGGGAGGCTGGCAATCTGGGTCTCACTGTGACTTCGCAGCTGTCTACGCCCAAGTCCTGCTTCGGCCCGAGGGTCCCGTCTCTGGCCCCTGCAGTCCCACATGTCAGGAATCCTCTGGGAGAAGCAGGATGCCCCACCATTCAACTGTTCTATATTATTTTTTATCATTTAATTTTTTGGGGTGCTGGGGATGGAGCCCAGGGCTCCCACACTATACTACCTGCTCATCCCACTCCTAGTTTTGGTTTTGAGGCAGAGTCTTGACAACTCCGATGCTGGGCTCCAAGTTGCAATCCTGCCTCAGCCTCCCAGAGTGCTGGCATAACAGGCACCACCAGGCCCGACCCTCCATACTGAGCGGCATTTCTCCGCGTCCAGCAGGGACCTAGATTTGGTTCCTTGCCATTTGGTAAAGCCAGGATTAGGAACGCCAGGCTGTGGGGTTGAGAACAAAATCAACTGAATCTCCATCACTGACCCAGACAGGGTTGCCCTGCACCGTGCAGCCAGGCCCCGGACCAGTCCTGCCATGCACCAGGCCCCGGTTGGCTCCAAGGTTTCCCGGGGACAGCTCCGTCCGTGTGTCCTGCACACGAGGCTGCTCAGAGCTGCCAGGTGTTCCTTAAACCCTCGTGACGAGTCCCTGCTGGGTCAGACAACGAGGTCACTTCAAAGACTGAGATAAGACAACAGGAACATCTTGAGCCCCAGCTCCTGACTTCACAGGGTCAGTGCAGGACAGGGGTGGGAGGTGCCCAGAGCTGCCACCACCACAGGTCCACTCAGGAGGGCTCAAGACACTCATGACTTCATTGTGTGTGTGTGTGTGGCCCTGGGGACTGAACCCAGGACCTCTGCACTGAGCTCCATCCCCAGCCCGCTCCTATTTTTTGACTGTGAGACAGTCTCACTAGCCTGCCAGGTTACCCAGGTCGGGCTCAAACTTGCAATCCTCCTGCTTCAGCGTCCCAGAGTGCTGGGATGACGGGTCTTCACCACAGCCAACTCATTTTTTAACTCTAGTCTCCAGCCGGGGCTTAGGGACCCAGCAGCCCCAAAGTGTCCCCGGAGACCTCAGTAGGGACAGAACTCTCCTCAACGCTGTCTGCCGCACCTGCAGGCCTGCGTCCACAACAGGGCAGATGGGTCTGCGCTGGGCCTGTGGGGCCGCTGGCAAGCAGGGCAGCCACGGCTGAGGTGGCAGCACCCGGCCCCCGGTCCGGCGGCCAGCCACATCTGCCTGGCCCCACGGGGCTGAGGGTCCCCACACGGGTCCACCTCTGATCGCCACCTTACTGACCAGACTGGACAGAACTGGGAAGCCAGGATGGAGCAGGGACCGGCAGCACGAGCCGGGTGCAGGGCGCAGCCCGTCACCCCAGCGTGCTGGGGGCAAATCTGGAACTTAGGGAGACCCCGTCTCAAAACAGCACAGAGAAAAAGGGGCTGAGGAAGCAGCTCAGTGGGACATCCTGGGTTCAATTCCAGGAGAAATCAATTAAGTGAAAAGTAACATGGAAAACAAAGAAGAAAACAACCTGCACCCCGCCACGGAGGCGGGGGGCCTCGCCCGGACCCGCCTGGAGGCCCAGACGGAGGCTGATGGGGAGATGCGGGAGGAGCCGGGGCGCGGGTTCACGGCAACAACCTTGTGCACGCGTGTTTAACACCCCAAGCCCCGAGTGTCCACGCTGGTCCCGCCTGGGGTGACAATGACAAGTCCGCAAGGTCAAGGGGACCCCTGAGGGAAAAGAGGGTAGGGAGCACCAGCAGCAAAGGGGACGCCAGCGGCAGAACCCCCAACTCCCGAGCCCACAGCAACCCCAGGCTGCAGCCTCTGACCCGGCAGACATGATACCCCTCCGGGGCTTGAGTCCCTTCCTGACATCCCCCAGGGTGCCCTAGCCTGGGTCACTGTGAGGCTCTCCCATGGGGCATGGCCATGGGGAAAATGGGGGGGGGGACCTCGCCGTGAAGCGGGCACAGGGTGGCCACGCCCCGGTGACCTCCAAGGCCCCATGAGCCTGGCACTCTGAGCCAACCGCTCCACCAAGGACGGGCGCATGCAGGGAAGAACATCAGGCGCACGCAGGTGCCACGCCACCAGGACCCACCCCGCCGCGGGGCTCTGAGCTCGGCCCGCTATGCCAGGATGGTCGAAGCCCCACCTGATGGGCAGGTAGCCTTCCATTGCGAGGCACGACATTCAAGCTCGTCCCGAACCCAGGGCCGCAAAGCCCCAAGGAAAGCCAGGCCCCCCCAGATGCTCTTTTTGTTTTGTTTTTGGGGTTCTGGGTGCCAGCCGGGAACCTTCCCCCTGAGCCATATCCCAGGCTGCTCTTTCATATTTCTGGTTTTGAGCCAGGGTCTCGTTACATCGCAGATTTGCCCAGGCTGGGCTTAAACTTGCAATTCTCCTGCCTCAGCCCCAGAGTGCTGGGATGAGGGGCCTGTGCCAGCACCCCGGCTTTGAGGTGCCATTTCGGCCACCGGAACAGAGGGAGAGACGGAGCCAGCTGAACAGGGTCCGCCGAATGTGCGCCCCACCCCACGCGCCGGCAGCGGTTGGTCCAGCCAAGGGCAGTGCTGTGGAAGAGACAGCCGGGGACAGAGCGGGGCCGTCACGCAGGTGTCCCCGCCCAGGAGGGAGCCGGGCAGCATCCCCCTCGGCCATTAGCTTCTCCCCACGTGACAGTGCACAGAACTAACCATGAACGGTGTAAATCACTGGGAGGGAGGGGGGAGATGGCACAGCCTGCAGGTTTATGACCAACAGCTCAGGTGAGAGATAACCAGGCCGGCCCTCTCCTTCCTGCCACCAGCCGCCAGCCGCCAGCGCAGAAGACTGCGGGGAGAGTGTGCCAACCAGTCTGTCTTAATTCAGACACAGCGACCTCGCCAATGCCTGGGGAAAATGAAGAGAGATCTGACCCCACAAATCCACCTGCTTTCCTGTGGTTCTGCGTCGGTGGGTCACGCACACGGGTCACCGTTAGACCCAGGGTGTGCACAGATCAAGACTGCAGCTTCCCCAACCGCATTACAAGACATAATTCCCCGTGGGCTGGAGACTCGGGTGGCAGGAATCATTTGTTTTTCTTTTTCCCTTAAGGCACTTGCAAATATGCTTGGAGGCCTAGGGATGCTGGATATATCTAATAAGTAAAGCAAAATAATGAATAGCCCAGGCGGCTGGAGGCCGGCCCCTCCCTGCTCCCGCACGCGGCTTCTGAGGGCCTTCCCTGGCCTTTTCTTCCCTCTCGGCTTCATCCCTGCAACACACTGGACCACGGAGAAAACGCAGCGACATCTTTCTGAACTCAAGGAAGATGAGAAGCCAAGGTGATCACTTGTGTGTGTTTCTGGGGAGGGAGCCCAGCACCTTCACAATGACCAACATCCCAGCCCGGTTTTATTTCTGATTTTGAGACAAGGTCTCCCTAAGTCGTAAGCCGCTTAGTTGTCCAGGCTGGTGTCCCCAGGCAATGCCTCTGACCCACCAGGGCGAAGTGTCCTTGCCTGGCCTGGAGTCCCTTCCCACTATCCCCCATGAGCCAGGAAGGCGATCAAGTGGTCTGGCACTGTGGCGCTCTCCCACACAGCGTGGCACGTGGGGAAGTGGGAAGCCACCTCTCTAGGAAGTGGATACGAGAGTGGCCAGGCTCTAGTGACCACCATACAGTAGAGATGGACTCTCCAACTTGGGACCCTCCTGCCTCAGCCTCCCAGAGTGCCAGGATTCCAGGAGGGTGCTGCCACACTTGGCCTGGAAAAGATGGGGAGAGACACAAGTTCTGGCCAGGGCTGGTCCCGAGGGAGCCCACGTCGAGGTGGGCGATGCTGGGAACGCCTGGAGCTGAGGACAGACCACATGCTCCTAAAGCCCCGGCACAAAACTATAGGCCCAGTCAGCCCCAGGAGATCAGCAAGCACTCTAAATGAAACTGTGGTAGGGCACGGTGGCATATGCCTCTAACCCCAGCCTCTGGGAGGCTGAGGCAGGAGGTTCTAAACTTGGAGCCCTGCCCGGGCTATTTAGCAACTTAGATCCTGTCTCAAAATTTAAAAATAAATAAATAAATAGCTTGAGGATGTAGCGCTCTTAGTGCAAAGGCCCTGAGCTCAATCCCAGCCCACAAGGAAAAAAGAGGGAGGAGGAAAGGCAGGGAAGGGAGGGACAATGACACCACACACGGCCCCGATGGACGGTACCAGTGGCGGGTACTGCCATGTGTGCACCAGGCATGGGGTGTCCTCTGGTGTGTGGTTCCTCTTCTCAGTCATCAGCCCCGAGGGGCAGGTGGCTGTACCATCAGTGGACCCCTAGGTCGCCTGGCTGGCTGGGAGCAGAAAAGGTCCCTGGTCTTCTCAGCTCCAAGAAGACTGCCAGGAGCCCCAGCAGCAGTGTAGAGGGGCGTGGGGGTCCCACTAAGAGGTAAGGAGTAGGCAGGATCCACCAAGACACCAGGACCAGCCCTACGGGAGGCCACCGCCGGCCTGGGCCACACTCAGAAGGGCTCTGCTGACTGCCCTAGGGACACTGAGGCCAGCGCCACATGTGGTGGCCTCCTTCCAACCCTAGACCCAGCCCACACTCCCCGGGACCCTGAAAAGTAGCAGGCTGTGCTGTCATGGGGTTCCCTTGGCACACAGGCCCTCTGTGCCCTCCTGGCAGGTGTCACTGCTCCACAGCAATGGAATAATCACCTCTCAGGCTGGCGGCTTCCCCACTCTTCCGTGACGTTCCCCTAGGCCATTTAAAAATGGAATGAATCCTAATAATAATTTGACTAAATTTAGGTGTTCCCCTTAGGCACCTGATTAAATTTCATGAACTCCTCCTCAGGCACTCAGCCCAAATTCTCTGCTTGGCGTCGAGGGCTGTGGGGCGCCATGAGGTGCCTGATTCCACCCAGCGGCTGAGCTGTCCTCCCCAGCGAGGGGGCAGCAAAAGGCTTACAGGGTGTGGGTGGCGGGGGAGGGTCCCTCCTGGGCAGACACCAAACGTGTTTAGAACAAAGAGCGCGTGGCCACAGACCCCGCAGGTCCTACTGGCCTTCAGATCCCAAGCTGCAGGCTACTCAGTTCCTAATGGGGAAACTGAGGCACAAGGAACCAGAACCTTCTGCTTCTAGACTGGTGGGCTTTGCCACATTCCACATGGCCCCATTATGCCACCCCCCTGGGTCCCCTGGGCCACCTCCAGGATTTGCGCAGTGACACCTGGCTCGGTGCCTGCTGGCTGGGAAAGGACCTGGGAGTTGGTCTTGAGGTGACTCAGGGCTGACACGAAGCCGTGGTGCCAAGGCTGGGGGTTGGAGAGACCCAGGGTGGGGGGTAATGGCGTGACCTGGGCAAAGGCTAGGCAGGGGTCAGCAGGGTTAGGTGGCCCCATAGCGGCCCTGAGGGGGCAGGTGGAGTACTCCCTACCACTCCCAACCTGAACCGTGACTAGCAATGACACTGCTGTGTCCTGTGGTGCAGTACTAGTCATTCGACGGTCTGTACTTCCCCCAATCCTACCCTCAGGCCTGTGTCGTCCCCACCCTCACCGCCAGCAGGGTGTAACAGCCGCTTGGCCTGGGGGCCACCCCTCCTCTGCCCCTCAGATCCCCTCACTCCTGTCCATCCCTGGGCCTGGCTCCCGGGGAGCACTGCCTGACGTGGCTCAGCACCGAGCACCCGCGGGGACAGGGACCGCGGCCGGCAGAACGTCCTTGAGCAATATGTCTACTCAGCAACCGGAGAGGGCCGTCCCCGGAGGGTCCTCGCTGCAGGACAGCCCTGGGGAGATGGACCAGACCTGAGCGCGTGGCCGCAAGAATTCCCAGACACAGCGGCTCCTCGGGGCCAGCTGCAAAGTGTGGGAAGGAGACCCAGGCCGTGAGGATGTGGGACACGGTGTGACTCACCATTGGCCCTTGAAGGTGCAAGATGCGGACAGGGCTGAGGCGCCCCCGCCTGACCTCTGCCAGACGCACCTTCCCGGAGAAGATACCACGGGGCCAGAACGCAAAGATGTCCTCGGGATCATCAGGTACAAGGAAATACCAAGTACCCTGGGAGGGCGAGGCAGGAGGGTCACGAGTTCAAACACAGCCCAAGCACCTTCGTGATTTATTGAGACTTTGTCTTGAAACCAGACGTGAAAAGGGGCTGGGTATGCAGCTCAGTGCAAAGGTCTAGGCTCAGTCCCCAGGCCACAGGAGGAGAAAAAAAAAAAAAGGCAAAGGAACACGATGCGATTTTCAAGCCATCTCACGGACAAGTCACTTTAAAACGCTGTGGCAAGGAAATCAGTGCCACCACACCAAGGGGCAAGCCACACCGCGGGTGTCCCTGACCCCATCCTCTAACCGTGGAAAGGACACCTGCATGACAATGTTTGCAGACACCCTCCAGTGAGGGACACTGGCTGGAAAGCCCCTAGTCCTTTCCTCCTGGGCCTCTGCTGGACGCAACGCCACCCCTCGAAGGCAGCTCCAGATGCCAGTGGGCACATGGTCCTGGGCCCCATGGGACTCAAACATACCGTGACACACACATGCACGCTCGCCAACACACACGTGGTCGTGGTGGACCAAACTCAGATGGCCCTGTCCTGAGCACACACACAGGACGACACCCGCGTACACACATGTGCACACGTTAATGCAGAAATCAGATGGCCAGGGTGCAGCTGGACTTACTCAGTGACATGACGGACCCTCTGAGCCGGGGAAAGGGGAGGCCAGCAGTGTCTCCTCAGGAGTATGTGGAGACTTTTTCTCTTGTTTACGCAGACAGTGTCTCACTGTGCTCCAGGCTGGCCTCGAACTCACGGCGATCCTGCCTTAGCCTTCCGAGTGCTGAAAGTGTAGCTGCGCACCACCGACCCCAGTCGATTTTTATGTAGCACCCCAGGATGTGTTTAAACAACATTCCCTATAGACAAAAACCTGAATTTTCTTTTTTTTTTTTTTTGGTACTAGAGATTGAACCCAGAGCCTTCACACTGAGTAACAACTTTAGATGATTACTATATGATTACAACTCACATGAATTGTCACGATTGCTATTACTACTGGGACATAATCTCACTAAGTCACTAGGGCTCCAACACGCTATTCCCCCGCCTCAGTATCCCGGAATGCTGTGCCATCAGGCCTGGTCCCAAATTCTTTTGCATGTATAACAAAATCCTTAGAAGTTAAACCAAACTAAACCAAGTCACGTTTTTTCAAAAATGTGATCCTGGGGACTGAACCCAAGGCCATCACAATGAGCTACTGTCCCAGATCCTTTTTCTTTATTTTTGATTTTTGAGACAGGGTCTCACCAAGTTGCTAAGTTGCCCCGCCTGGGCTCACGCGTGTGACCCTCCTGCCTCAGCCTCCCAGAGGGCTGGGACTACAGGTGTGCACCATCACGGGCAGCCTCTGACCACTACAAACCCTGCCTACAACTCTGCCGAGTGACTTGAACGTGAAAACAAACAATAAAACAAAAAATGACCCCGTATCTGCAGGAAGCGCACGAAATGTGAATGGCAGTGTGGGGTCGGATTCCACCTTTTCTGCTTTTTTTTTTTTCCCATTTTCTCAAAATTCCTTTGTGAACACGTGTCACCCTGAATTCAAAACCAAAAACTTCCAAGACACGGAAAATATCAAAGGCAAAAAAAAAAAAAAAAAAAAAAAACCATTGCAAAAGCAAACCGCACCCTGCCTCTCCACCAAGCAATCAGTCCACAGCCTCAACAGAGACAGAACAGTAGGTCAAAGACCGCACCTGACTCAGCCTCAGCTCCCGGGGGCAGCCAGGGGTGCGCGCCCGCCAGGTCTCCCCACCCACGCGGGCCTCGCTTGGGGGCTGGGTGGTGACAGTGGCACCAGGGTGGCCATGACAGCGTGACAAGCACTGAGGCAGGCCGAGGGGATGCACAGCACGCGGTGGGGAGGAAATGCTGGGGTACAGCGCTGGGCGCCCCCCCCCCCCCCCCCCACCGCTGGTCCACTAAGGGACCCAAAAGCAGGCCGCCTGGGGGCGGTGCCAGACTGGCCCAGCCTGTGAGGGCCTGGGCACTCTCGGCGCGGACAGCACCAGGTGACACAGGTCAGCTGGGCTACGAATGGGGCCTTCCCTTCGCCCAGCAGCGGGGTGCCTGTCCCACAACCGAGATCTGCCCTAATCAGCAACACAAGCCGTCGCTTGGCCAGGCCTGGCTAGCCTGGTCCGTGTGGCGGCCGTGACCCACCTGTCTCCCTTTGCTTTTCGAATATGGATTTCCCAGCCTAACCTGTGCTAAATGCTATTTAGTAGCTAATTAACTTTCCACGTGAAGATGTCTCTAATTGCACCAGCTCCAGCCTCACTGGGCCCTCGGGGACACCAGGTTGTCCTGGGCCTGTGCTCTGCTGGCTCCAGCCGACTGCCAATCAAGGATGCCAGGGTCAAGCGGGACCAAATTAGGAGCCCTCTGCCGCCTCCAAACCTGCTTGGCGAAGCTCAATTTAAATAAGAAAGCAGAGAGGCCGTGAAAACTGAATTTCCCCAATGAAACTGTCTGCGGACAACAGACACCCTTTGTGGGCACGGCTGACTTCTGCTCTGATCCCTTCTGACTGGACTCTGTCCCTTTCTGCCTGCACTGGAGGCCACCACCTGCCACGTAGCGAGACCATCAGAAAAGAACGGGCTTGCTTAGCAGGGCACCAGTGACTGTGGGCCCAGCACCTGCCCATTTGCTCCCCCTTGTGTGTGGCAGGAGTCCGGCTCCTCCTGCCCACGCAGGGTCCCAGGCCACCCAGGACTTCCTCTGGTTTGAGACTTCGTGTTTCTCCAGTGTTGGGTCGGAGGGCAAGTCCGTGTACACCTCACAGACGCCAGGTGGTCTCACACCGCCCCTGATGAGGGAGGGACAGCTCGAGCGGACGTCTGTGATTGTCACAAACATACAAGGCACGGCAGAAAAACATGCTGTGTTAAAAAAAAACGTTGGAGTAAAAGACGAAGGGCCACGCGCCCTCACGCCCTCACATGCGTGCACTGCTCCTGCCGCTTTCGTTCCCTTCCTTTGGGACAGCGTCTTGCTCGGTGGTTTAGGCTGGTCCTAGCTCACTGTGTGTCGGCACAGCCAGGCTATCCCAAAACTCACGGCAATCCTTCTGCCTCAGCCTCCCGGGCGCTGGGACGACAGGTGTGCGCCACCGCGCGGTTCTGCACATCGTCTGTCCTGCGAGTCTTTAGTCCTCAATGTCCTGAATCCGTTGCCAATGTTGACCTCTGGCGCTCATTTCAACTTCAGGAAAGAGCTGGAGACCGCACGGTGCCGGATCTGGGGACTACGGTGCCAAGGACACACTGCCGTGGTTTTCCGAGCCTGCTTTCCTGTGGGGTGGCCTCGGCGGCGGCGCTCGCTGGGGCTGTGACCACACTGTACAAAGACACTCAGGAGAGAGACTCCCAGAACTGCTCTCAAAGTGGCGGGAGGGTGGGGTGAGTGAGTTCACAGCCGGGAGGGGTTTAAGAGCGGTTCACGGAACCGCATCTTTTATAACAATAAAATTTCAACATTCCTGAACTTTTGACATCCCTCATACAGTCCTAAGTCAGGCCCAAGAGCGAGTCCCCAGCCTTACATCGTGGCCCCGCTCTGAGGCCTCAGTGTCCTCAGGCTGCCCAGCGTTGGCAAGGTGACCAGAGGGCACCTCGCCTGAAGACCTGCCATCGGAGGAGAGGAGAGGAGACTCCTCCCCCTCGTGCCAAAGCTGGTCGCGACTTGGCCCCCGCAGATGGAGTGGCCAGGTGACACACAGATAAGGTGGCAGCCTCCTCTTCCTGGTCTCTTGCGAAAGGCAGGGCCGCCGGTATGGGAGGTGGGCAAGGATGCCTCAGCAGCCAGCATCGGCGGGGCTGGCAGCACACGTCTGTCATCTCAGCACTGGGAGGCTGAGGCGGAAGCATTACCGTGAGTTCAAGGCTGATGTGGGCTGCTCAGTGAGTTCAGAACCACCCTGGACTACAAAGCGAGACCTTGTCTCAAAAAGCAAAAATTTTTTTTCCTCCCTGGAACTGGGTGTGCATGTAATGTGTTTGTGTGCATGCACATGTGTGCGGGTGAGTGTGGGAGTGTGGGAGGCAGAGGGGAAAGTCGGCACACGCTCCCAGAAATGATTTTATTTATTTACTTTGAGTGTTTTCCCGACACTTCCCCGGAGGCGCTGCCTGGCCAGCAGCCCCGGCCCCGGCCCCGGCCCTCGGCAGGCAGGCAGGCAGGCAGGCAGGCGTCTGCTGGGCTTTTTATGTCCTCTCCAAAGACCCAAGCTACACTAGCAACACTGGACCAGAGCCACGCCAGCCCCGGCTGCTGTCCTCAGCTGCAGCTGCCCAGATGGACGGCCTCCCCGTGCCTAAAAGAGGCTTCCTTTGTCCGCGGTGGAGGGTCACGAGTCAGGGCCACACCCCTGGCCGCTCCGCAGGGCAGGTCCACGAGGGGCAAGCAGCAGGAGCCCGAAGGATGCCCCGGCCACCCAGGGTCCCCCGTGAGCCCACACAACTCTATCAGCGCACACCACAACAGAACAGACTGATGCCGGTCACCAGCACACCTGGGAGCCTGAGGGGGCGGGACTGGCCGGCCGGAGCATAGCCCGGCGACTGGGGATGAATATTTGGATCCTTTTAAATCCCATCGTCCCTCTGTGTCCACGTGGATGGTTCAAGCACCCTGGGGTGCCCCAATTCCTCCCATGCACAAGGCCTTTCTAGAAAGCGTCGCGGCATTGGTGCACAGCCCACACCGCCCTCCACGGGCTAAATCACGCCGGGTGTCCTAAAATGCCTTGCGAGACATCAGCGTGCTGTGTAACCGCTCGTGTCACACCCGGGAGCCGCAGCAAGGACGATATGGTCCAGACGGTCGCCCTGCTCGGCGCGGGCCCCTGGTCACTCGCAGGCGGCGGGTCTCCGCGGGCACTGTCTCCAGGAAGGCCCTGTGACAGTATGGCGAGGGCGTGCTGAGTCAGCCAGCCTTGGCCTCCCAGAGGCAACGACCCAGGGTCTTCGCGGGGCCCTGCAGCGTTGCACCCAGCCAACCAGAGGCCCCAGGGACGTGGGCCAGAGGTCACAGTGGCGGCCCCGCTGTCCCTGGAGCTCTGGACTAAAGGAAGCACAAGGACTGGCCATGTCTGTTATGAGCTCATCAAAATGTAGGTTGTATGCCTAAATTTAGAAAAATTTTTTTCAGTAAAAGACATTACCACACATCCCTCTTAAAACTCCTCCCCCTCTTTGAACACAACAATTCCGTCACTCTTGACACTGTGACGTGGTTCCAGAAGCCCTCTGCCCTGTCTTAGGGAGGCAGGATCAAAAGCACAGTGACCGCTGCCCCTGAGTGCCATCAACAGAAGGCCGGCTGTGAGCCCCTGGGTGGGTCCTCCTCCACCCCAGCCGCCAGAGCCGACACCAAGCGACTTCTGGCTCTCCCCCAAGTCAAAGCGACCCCGGCAGGTCAGCATGTGAATCGTTCAGGCAAGGAGTCAGCCACGACAGGACAGCTAAAGGCCCCGCCAGGGCTGCTTCAGAACATGGCTGAACATGGAATGATGTGTGCAAACCCGGGGGGGTGGTGCTGAGGGGTACCAGCAGCCGTGCCTGATCCTGTGACGGGTACACATGTGTCACAGGTGGGCATTCACCATCGCCAGTGGTGCCGCACACCTGGTTTCCCAGGAGAAGGCCAGATGCCGCCCAGGCCAGCTGGATGTAAGCCCAGGGACTGTCCCAGTGGCTAACCCCCACACCCATCCCTGGACGTGTGGCCGCCTGGTGAGACCAGCCACGGGACGGCAGCAGGGGCTCGTGTGCCCCCCAGCCCCACACAGGCTTTTGCTGCTGAAAGGCCGACATCTTCGTTCTCACACAAGCACCAGTACCGCTACTGAGAGAAGCGGGGACACACACCACCCTGCCACTGTCACCGGAGGGACCTGAGAGGCCCTGAGGTCCCTGCCAAGCCAGCCCCTGCCTGATACTCTCTCTGGACTCCCAAGATGGCTATTGTGGTTTGGATCTGGAATGTCCCCCAAAAGTCTCATGTATTTGAATGTTACAGATTGTCTATGGGACCACGTGCTGTTGGGAGATTGGTCGGAGGGGTGGATTACAGGCATGTAAATTGGATTACAGGCGTGTGTAGTGGGGACTCAGCACACCTTCCACCCCTGGATCCCGGAGGGGCTGATCCCTGGGAGGAGACCTGGAAGGACACATCAGATGCTTCCCGCCTTCCTTGGAGGACCATTCTCAACTTGACCTGACCTGGCTTCCTGTGTGTGATGTCGTGAGGAGCCGCCTCCACCTCGGCCTCTGCCCTGTACTTCCATGGCTGCCGGCTGCCCCTGAGTGGACTGTGACCATCTGAAACTGTGAGCTAACATAAACCTGTCCTCCCCGGAATTTGTGGATGGCAGGTACTGAGTCACAGCAATGAAAAAGAAACCAGAACAATGGCTGACTAGGGTTCATGCCATCCCAGCCACAAGCCAGGGGGCTCTGAGGTCAGGCTCGAGGGGGCTGGCCAGGCCCGGGGCCCCTCTCTTCCAAGTGTGGACTTTCCACCCTGGACTCACACCCAGGAAGACGCTCGTGTTTCCAAACTCTCGGCCGACAATGGGAGACACTATGCTTCAAGATCGCAGAGGAGCCAGGGAAGTGCCGTCCCTGACCCGACCCTGACCGAGCTCAGGGAGCTCCGACCCGCCTCCCTGCCCTTCGCGACAGGGCCCTGGAGAAGGGGCGGCGCTGAGGCTGCCCTAGCCGGGTGCCAGGGAGGTGGCAGGAGCCAGGCTGGGTGTCAGCCACCAGCTGGCTGGATCTGCCCCTTACCAGCAATGCTCCCACACGATGTCCCAAACTCAAGACCCACTGTTATGGTGAGGGCCGCCCCGTGGACTCACAGAAGACAGGGAAACGTGCTCTAAAGGTGACCAGGCACGGTCCTACTTTCCTACAGAGTGTCCCTTCTTTTTCTCATCATGATGGAGCCCAAGGCCATCACCCTGAGCTGTATTTGCCCTTTTTTTTTTTAACTTTTATTTTGAGACAAGGTCTCACTAAATTAGCCATGTTGCCCAGGCCAGACTGGAACTTGTGGTCCTGCTGCCTCAGCTACCCAGAGTGCTGGGATGACAGGGCTGCACCCCGACCCCAGAGTGAGAGCCTTCTCTTTGTGACATTTGTGTGTGGACCGAGAATCACCTACACAGTGATAATTAAGCAGCAACCACCAACACCTTCAACAACGACAACCATGAGGTCCACAAAGCGGACCTGAACAAGGCCCCTGGCGTGGGGCAGGGCTGGAACAGCCTGTGTCCAGTGGCCCACCCACCGCCATTGGGACCTCAGCCACACGTCTTCCCATGAGGGACAGGCTCATTCCTGCCCAGCACCTGTCTGGTCTTTTGGGAGAGGACACTGCCTCAAGACAGGGCGAAGTGGGGTCAGCTGGCGTCTCTCCACCCGTCGGACACCCAGGGAAGAGGCCTGCACACGGAGAAGGGGCCTGGGGGACTCCCCTGCCCAGTAACTGCTCCTGGCCACTGGGCAGCGAGCATCCGTGTCCTGTAAGGGACTCTACCAGTTGGAGAGGGCAAGAGGGACAGTGGAGGGCTGGTGGGAGGGATGCAGGCAGGCAGAGGTGTTCTGGAGGGAGGACAGGGCAGAGGCAGTGGCCCTGCGAATGGCCAGCCCCTGCTGATCTAGGGGAAGCCCGCCATCTGCCGGGCACTGGGATTCCTCCAAGGCCGGTGTGCCACCCCCAACGAGATGAAGTTTCCCAGGGACAGCGTCTGCCACTCTCCCTGGCACAGAGCCCAGCGCGAGCCCCGGGATGTCAGGGCCATGGTGCCCACGTGGTTCTGAGCAGGGAGAAGTGGGCCTCTGTTCTGCAGAGGACAATGACCTCTGCGGCCTCCTCAACCTCAGAGACCTGGGTGCCCTGCATCCGGGTCTGTCTATAGCCAGCTCATGACGTGTCCTTCCACCCCAGGTGAGCCTGGCAGGGTGCAGCGCCCTTTCCAAGTCCCTGGCTGCTCTCGCCTCCCCGTCACTGCAGTTCTCAGCAGCCTGTGACACTGTCACCTTCAATTGCCCTCAGGGAGGCTTGCGGACGTGAGACCCATGATGTCCTGATGGCCGTGCTGCGCAGGGGATGCCCAGGGCTGGCTCCCCGAAGAAGGGGGCAGTGACCCAAATCACAGTGGCCCTTGGAACCACACGGAGGGGGAGAGAGGGGTGCTGTCACTTGACACCAGTCCCTGCAGCCAGCCAGCCTTGAGGAGACAGAGCTACCAAAAATAATCCTCCATGTTTAAATATTTACAGAAGCAACAGATCCTGAGGCATCGCCTTCGTGGGTCTGCCCGCACGGTGCCTCCCAGGGAGTCATGCCTCACCCCGCCCTCAGTGCAGGGTCCTGAGGCCGCCTCCGCCTGTGACCCACAAACCCTGAGGCCCTTCCTCCTCCCAGAACCAGCCCGAGCCCAGTGCTCCCCACCCACCCCCGCCAGGGCCTCGCAGCCCTCCCCGCAGGCCTGTTCTGTCCAGGCTGTCTGCACCCACCGTGGAAACCACCGGGCAAAAGGGAAGGAAAGTGCTAGGCCTGGTGGTGCCAGCCTGTGACCCCAGCACTCGGGAGGCTGAGGCAGGAGGGTCTCAAGTTGCAGCTCAGCCTGCGCAATTTACCAAGACCTTGTCTTGAAATCAAAAATTTAAAAATGGGCTGAGGGGACTGGAGGAATAGCTCAGCAGTTAAAGCGGATGCCTAGCAAGCACTGTGCCAAGAGCTAAGTACCCGAGTTTGATTCCCCAGCACCACATAAGCTGGGTGTGGTGGCGCACCCCTGTCATCCCAGCACTCAGGAGGCTGAGGCAGGAGGATTGCTGTGAGGCTAAGGCCAGCCTGGGCTCCATAGCGAGCTCAGGACCAGCCTGGGCTGCATAGTGAGACCCTGTCTCAAAAAACTAAACAAAACAAAAAGAAAAAGGCTGAGAATGTAGCTCAGACTGAAGGCCTTAAGCTTGAAACCCCAATCCCACCTGGTGACCAACACTACCACACACACACACACACACACACACACAAAAAAAAAAAAAAATCAAAGAGGCACTTGCTTGTTAGTTTCTCGGTGTGGTCTCAAGGTCCCTCTCTCCCGGGACCCAAGGGTGGCGGAGCAGTGGGCAGACAGACAAATACAGGAGGTGACAGGAGCTTCTGAAACAGGCCAGGCTGGCCACGGATTGCGGAACCTGGGCTCAGGGGTGCTCTGCTCCCGGGCAGTTTCAGGGGGAGATTCTGGCACCAGCTCTACCAGGGAGAGAGCAGAGGGGACACTGAGGCAGGGACAGTGGCCACCTAGGCACACAGCTCGGTAGGCTGAGGCGGGGCCCAGGGCTTAACTACCAAACCCCCCCCCCCCCCCACCACCACCAGTGTCACCCTGGCAGCTGAGCAAGGCCCCAAAGCTGCCTGACTCCCAGCCCAGAGACATCCGCAGGGGTGTGGCCGGGCTCCAGTGTCCCCCAACCGTCAGGATGGCCTCACTGTCAGGTTTCCCAGACAGATTCCTTGAAGCAGGGACGCTTGCCTTGGGCATGAGGGGAGAGGACCACCAGGCGCCTGTGTCCCCTCAGCACCTGTGACTGGGGACAGTGCTGGATAGCCTGGGAATCGCCCTGGGTTTGCTTTTTGGGGAAGGCAAACAGAACTGGATCCAGGTCACACCACACGAGGCAAAGCCACCCTGCCACCGCACACAACTCCGCTGGCTTCTAGAAGAGTTTCGTCAGGTGTTGGGTTTCATTGCAACAGCGGCTGTGTCCCCAGAGGCGCAGCGTGAGCTCTGCCGCGTCACCGCTCTGGGCGCCTGTGACCTCAGGCCCTGGTCTCTTGAGGCTCACGTAGGCTCCTGGCCCAGGGGACCTGCCAGAGGTGCTGACGCAAGAGCCGGGTGGGGCGAGGGTGGGGCCCCGGCCTTCTCCTCCCGGGCTCCCGAGGCCCCACACTGCCCCCTCCCGACCCCTGCAACAGCGATGGGCTGTTGTGGCTTGTGAGCTGTGGTGGCGCATCTCGGCGCCCTCACCCGCCCTCCTGCCATGGCGGCAGCCATCCCAGTCCCACCACTGTCCCCAGCGCTGCCTCTCCAGGACCCGAACATCCGACCCTTGTCTGGGGACACGCTTTCTTTCCTGTCCTGGCAGCTTTAATAGAAAGAGATCAGCTGGGCCCGGTGGTACAGGCCCATCACCCCAGCACTCTGGGAGGCTGAGATAGGAGGATCACAAGTTCAAGGCCAGCGTGGGCAACTTAGAGATTTGGTGAGACTCTGTCTCAAAATCAAAATAAAATGGGCTGGGGATGAGGCTAAATCCCTCGCACCAGAGAGAAACAGATCGCAGGAACAGGCACCTGAGGGGTTGCAAAGCCCTAGCTGCCTCTGAGTTGGACTCAATACCACGTGATTTCAAGGACACACTCCTGCCAGCTCCACTGGGCTTCTCCTCAAATCTGGATGCCCTGAACGACTCTCAGGGGTGATTTCCCAACCCCAGCGCACAGCCAGGGCGGAGTCAGGCTGCAGAACCCCCCAGCTGGGGACGGGACTCTCCCACACCTCCTGCCAGGAGACTCCAGCCCCAAGGCCAGAGCAAGACACGGGTGCATAGACCCACGCCAGCCACAGCAAAGGCCATCCACTCGTGCCACCTCCCCAAAACGAGGCGGGTCCCCACGGAGACGGGCTCCAGGTACTCAGTCCACCAGCGCCCTAAGAAGGTGCCAGCGCCCCTCGCGGATGGCCTGGTACTGATCGCGTCCGGGAACAACGCTGAGAGCTGTGATCCCAGATGTGGTGTGTGTTTAAATTTTTTACAGTAAGACACACAGCGGTGAGTCCCCTCCGAACACTGCCCAGCGCTTGCCGCTTTCTAGAACCATTCTGGGCACCCTCTTTCTAGAGTATCTTCAGTTGCGATGCCATGCCTGCGGCTGCCTCGGGTCCTGAATCCACTCAAAACACTGCCCTCTTGTGGGCACTTTGACGCTAGGTAAAGGCTGGAGGGGCAGGGGTCAGATCGGGACTAAGGTGGGTGGGGACCTGCCTTTTCCAGCGCTCACTCCACCTGCAGACGCTGGGGAGGGCGGTCAGCAGGGTGAGCCCCACGGAGGGCGGCACAGTCCGGGCGATCGAGGGGAGCTCGTGCCAACATGTCTGACTGCCGTGGGACTCTAACTGAACTTTTAATTGAAACATTTCCAGAGCAGTGATCGCCTCTTCTATCATGGGCACTCTGGGCAGTTATTACGAGGCATTTTACTTGCTTCCCCTCACTTTTAAAGACGTAGCTGTGGGCTGGAGGAATGGCTCAGCGGTTAAAGCACTTCAGCAAGCATTAAGTCAAGTGCTAAGTACCCGAGTTTGATTCCCCAGCACAACGTAAGCTGGGCGTGGTGGCGCACGCTGGTAATCCCAGCACTTGGGAGGCTGAGAGGGAGGATTGCAGTCAGTCCAAGGCCAGCCTGGGCTCTATAGTGAATTCAGGCCAGCCTCGGCCTCTGAGCGAGACACTGTCTCAAAAAAAAAAAAAAAAAAAAAAGACATAGCTGTGAGGGGCTGGAGGAACGGCTCAGCCTCCGGGATTGCTGGGATGACAGGCCCACGCCCCACACCAGGAACAAGCCGGCCCCACGAGGCCTGCTGTCCTCAATTCCACGTACACGGAACCCTTACATATGTGGACGGGGGAATGGTGGCATCAGAGCTCTGGGTGGGGACAGGGAGCGGGAGGTGACTATACCGGGCATCTCGATGGTGGTGGAGACACAAGGCCACACGTGACACCACGCGCGGGAGGCCTGCAGACGATGTCCACAAACCCAGGCACCTGCAGGCGGCACCCACCTGGTTCGTGGTGTGTGATGGGGGGGGATCAGGGTGAAGAGGGCCTGGTGCCTCCCTGGGTACATTTTTTTGCAAAATGGAAAAGTATAGTTAGTTACTCCCAAATCAATATTTTTTCAATAGTGGCTGATAAAAATCTTTTATATATCTTTTAAATTTTGGTTGTACTGAGAGTTGACCCCAGGACCTCTGCATGAAGTTACGTTCCCAACCCATTTGAAAAAAAAAATACTTTTTGAGACAGGATCTCAGTCAGTCTAAGTTGCCCAGGCTGCACCCACAAGCGCAATCCTCCTGCCTCAGCCTCCCAGAGTGCTGAGAATACAGTTGTATGCCACCACATCCAGCTCTAGAGGTAACTTTTTTTAATTTTCAAAATTTCTTTTATTTATTTATTTTTGAGACAGAGTCTCGCTCTGTAGCCCAGGCTGGTCCTGAACTCAGGATGGAGCTCACGCTGGTCTTGGCCTCATGGCAATCCTCCTGTTTCAGGCTCCTGAGTGCTGGGATTACAGGCGTGCGCCACCATGCCCAACTCATGTGGAGCTGGCGAGTCAAACTCGGTACTCAGCGCTTGTCACATGCTTCAACCGCTGAGCCATTCCTCCACCCCTAAAAGAAAACATTAAACCACAGCCTGGCTCTCACTACATTTCTGTTGGGCCGGCCAGGTCCAAGCTAGGGACCTGTGGCAGAGGCGAGGCCCAGGGTGCTGTGTTTGCAGCCAAGAATGGTCAGATCTTTCTTGTGTGTTTCGCAGGAACAGGGGATGAGCTCAGGGCCTCACACTCTGAGGCAAGTGCCCTGCCCACTTCAAAAGTCAATTCTTTGCCGCCCTCACACCCCTAGAATTATCTTTTAGAGCAGTTTAAGTTCCCAGCACACGAAGCACAAAGCACAGAGATTCCCCACAGCGGGGCGGGCAGTACACAGGTGCACGGCGGCTGCGGGCACACTGTTGGTGACAAGGCAGGGGCACGCCTCATACCTGGGCTCCCTCTTGCTGTTCCCAGGAGTTTTCACCTTTTCTTATTCACCTTTGATATTTTCCCCCCCTGTACTGGGGACTGAACCCAGGGCCTTCCCGCTACACACCCAGTCCCTAGCCTTGAACACAGGGCGATTTTCTTGCCGCAGGCTCTGAAGTGCTGGGGTGGCAGGTATGTGCCATTCCACCGGCTGACATTTTGGATCTAAACCACCGCACACCGCCAAAAGGATCCCACAGTGGGCGGGGCCTTCCAGAACACAAGGGCGGAGCTCACAGGCAAGCCCATCCCACAGCGGGCGGGGCCTTCCAGAACACGAGCGCGTTGTAAAGAAG
The DNA here is from genome assembly GCA_004027205.1 of Ctenodactylus gundi. Taxonomy (NCBI): domain Eukaryota; kingdom Metazoa; phylum Chordata; class Mammalia; order Rodentia; family Ctenodactylidae; genus Ctenodactylus; species Ctenodactylus gundi. The sequence goes on from PVKB01002319.1 coordinate 169,917, forward strand.
AGGCAGTAGTGACCGACTGACCGAGGGGACTTTTCTGCGCTCTGACAGGTGGGTGTGGTAAGGACCCAGCCAGGAACAGCACACCCCAGGGATCAGGCCACAGGCACTTTCCCTGAGCCTCTCCCCCAAATCTCTAAGATGGGCCCTCATCATTTGGGCACTTCTAATTCAGGTTACTTTTTTTAAAAAAAAAAAAAGTAGGGAAGGCTTATTAGGACAGATGCTGAGGAGGGGCGTAAAGCTTCCACTGGCTGGAAGGGAACCCAGACACGCAGGCTGCCTACTGCAGATGTCCACAGCTCCGTTAGGCAGGGGACCCGTGACCACATCCAATCAAGCAGCCCAGGGCCAACCGAGCACCAGGGGCAGAGGGACCGGCACGAGAGCTGTACGGGGGCTGGACTGCGTCACAGGCTTTCTCTTTTAACCTCAGAGCTACAGCATCTCGGCCAGGAGTTCAACGGGCTGTGCCCTGATGTGAGTGGCTTGAATTCTGCCTCCGCATTCTCTACAAAGAACCATGACGCCTGGCGTGGTGGCCAGGCCTGTCACCCTGCACTTGGGAGGCTGAGGCAGGAAGATGGCAAGTTCCAGCCCAGCCTAGGCAACTTGGTAAGACCCTGTCTCCAAATAAAATAAAAAAATTAAGGGGTGGGATGTAGCTCAGTGATTAGAACCCATGATCCAGGAAGTGTGAGGCTCTGGCTTTGATCCCCCATCGTAACAGCTGGGCATGGGGCTGCACACCTGGAATCCCAGCACCTGGGAGGATGGGGCCGGAGGACTGCCCAGAATTTAAGGGAGCTACATAGGGAGCTCAGGACCAGCTTGGACTATAGAGCCACTTACAAATAAATACATTTTTTAAAAAAAGGCTGAGGATGTAGCTAAGTGTGAAGACCCTGCATTCAATCCCCAGTACCAACAAAAAAAGAAAGAAAGAAAGAAAAAATGTAAAGGGCCAGCAGCTGAAATGGATTCCCACAGTGTGCATCAGGTGAATCGCGCCTTCCTGCACCCATGCCCACCCAGATCCTCCCACTGGAGCCTTCTAGGTGAGGCAGTACCAGGTAGCATAGGAGGGCCCTCCCCCAGTGAATGGGAAGCAGAGACACGGAGAGGGAGGATCTTCGGAGACAGAGGCAGAGGGCAGAGGGGTGTGGCCAGAAGCCCAGGGATGCCTGGAGCCACCAGAGGGTAGAAAGGCACCCCCAGACCTTAGCACATGAGCCCTGCCCATACCTGGACTTGGGGCTTGGTATGCAGACTGTGAGAACACTTTCCTTTTGGTACTAGGGAGAGCCCAGAACCTTTTCACTGCGCTATATCCCCAGCCCATTTTTACTGTTTGATTTTGAGACATGATCTTTCTAGGTCCCATGGGATGGACTCTAACTTGTGACCCTCCTGCCTCAGCCTCCCGGAGTGCTGGGATGGCAGGCATGCCCACCAGGCCCAGCTTCCTGATGTGCTAAGCTGCCCGGCCTAGGGCACCCTGTCTGGAGCACCTTGTGTCAGCACCGCAGGACACCCTGCACAGCGCTCAAAAGGGACTGGCATATCACATCAGGTGCCGCCTGTGAGTCTTACGACTATGGCAATGACTGGCACCTGCCCCTCAAGCCTGTGGCTTGCGACAGTTGGCAGGTCACCTGCTTGTTCTTACAACAGCCCATTTTTTGGTTAAAAAAAACCCAAGGTGCAGAGGTAACACGTCACCTGTGCTGCACCTCGGGGTCTCAAGCTAAACTCAGACCCATCACCTGGCCACAAAACTTGCCAGCCATACAAGCCCTGCCCAACCCCAGGACACCAGGGACACCCTCACCCGACCCAGCCTGCTCGCCTCTTCCCACCCAGGATGGCACTATGAGCCACACAGCCGCCAGGGTCACACGCCGAGCGCTGGCACAGCGGAGGCCCGGCCGGAACTCCCTGGCAGCCTTCCGGGCTCCTGGAGCAGGCTGAGCCGCCACCTGCTAATGAATCCCCAGCTGGGGACAGCCATCAAGGAGGACCTGAGTGAGCCTGGGTGTCTGCCAGTTTCTGGCCTGGCACGAAGACCCTCGGCTGTTTCTAGGCTGCCCTCGGCTGTTTCTAGGCTGCCCTCGGCTGTTTCTAGGCTGCCTAGGGGCTGGGGGCAGATCCACTCCTATGGGGACCAGCTGCTGCCCATCCTGTGGCAGCTCTATAGGGCCATGTGGGCAGGGGGAGCAGCTGGGACAGCCACTTGGCAAGGGCGGGCAGAGAGGGACACACACAGGGTGCTCCAGCAACAGGAGACAACACCCACGGAACACCTTGCAGACAGATTACAGCATGCAGGCAGGCGCTGGGGGGCTCTTTTAAGAAAATGAACCCCAGCTCTATGTGCAGAGCACAGTCAGACCCAAAACCCATGTCCTCCAGGCCACACGGCTGCGGCAGGATGGGAGGGCGGCAGGCTGGGAGGGCGGCAGGGGCAGCCCCGGCACCTGGCTCAGCCCCAGGCGGAGCTTGGGGGGCTGTGTGGCCCTGAAATGGGGGAGGCCTGGGGACATGTCCCGTGCCAGCACTATCTCTCCGTCTTCATCACTTTCCTGGTCACTGGGGCCGAGTATCTGACGCCTGCATGAAAAGGGGGACCAGTACAGGCATGCAGGCATAGACACATGTGTAATCCCGCACTCTGGGAGGCTGAGGCAGGAAGATTACAAGTTGGAGCCCAGCCTGGGCAACACAGCAGGACCCTGTCTCAGAATAAAAAAATAAGAAAAGGCGTGTAGCTCAGCGTGAGGGTCCTCGGTTCAGTCCTTAGTACTGCCAGAAAAATTTTTTTTTAATTTGCTGACGCAGCCCGGGTGCCCTTCCTCTCCCCCTGAAGATGCCACGCGGACCCTCCATGTTTCTCCCGTGACCTGGGCTCTTACTTGGGGCGAGTTCCGGGAGAAGCCTCAGGCCCTAAAGGGACGAGCCAGGTGTTGTCAATCTCTCTGTTCACGTGGTGGGTGTGGCCTGGGGCAGGGCCACGCCACACCACGTCACACCTCTCCGGGGCTCGCTAGATGACACCAGGTCCCTCCTGGCAGACACAGAGGCAGTGTCCACAGACAGTGTCACATTCCACACAATGTCCAACGCACTGGGCCCCGACGCCCTGGAGGTGAGGACTGACAGCCAGGTGACCCTCAGGTCCCCAGGCAGGGGATGGTCCCATGCGCCCGTCTGGAGTGACTCATCCCAGGGGGCCTCTGACTCTCCATTCGTCAGAAAGGAGAGCTCAGGCTCGGTGGGAGGCCGTGCCTTACTGTACCCGACAGGAAACACACCGTGGGGAGGCCAGGGAACACCGCCAAGTTTTTGACCCCTGAGCCCTTCGGTGAACTAACTACCTGTCGTCCCCTACCCCTTGCAGTCACCCAGCCTGCAGCTGTAGTTCTCAGTTCTACCACCAGAGGGTCCCCATGAGCCGGCCCACAGGCCCTGCCCTGGGGGAGCCGCAGTACCCAAGCCCGCTGCCCGGTCCTGTCCTCAGCCGGCCGCCCCTCCCTGCCTCGCACGCAAAGGCCCCTCTGGCCCCTCTGCCTCGGAAACCCCTCCCTCAGGGCTTCTCAAGGCTCCTGCACACCTGGAACCCTTGGAGAGCTGAAATCATGAAGGCTGAGACAGGAGGATCGCAAATTCTAGCCTGGACAGCTTAGTGAGACCCTGTCTCAAAAACCGAAGATGAAAATGGGCTGGTTGGTGATGTACCTCAGAGTGAAGGCCCAGGGTTCCATCCCCAGTACCACCAAGGTAATGACAATAATAATGTTAATAACACACAGGCCGCACCGCAGTGACCCTGGCTCAGCAGGCCTAGGAGTGGACAGGGCAGCAGGACTCGGGGTGGGCAGTGCTCCGGACTGAACTCAAGGCCTTAGCCTGCATTCCTAGACCTCTTTAATTTTTTTACTTTAGACAGGGTCTCACTACGTGGCTAAGCTGCCTCAGACTGGGCTTGAACTTGAGATCCTCCTGTCTCAGCTTCCCAGAGTGCTGTGATTGGCAGGTGTGCAGCACTATGCCAGGCTGGGCAGCGGGGTTTTCATGACCCTGGAGAATCTCATGAGATTGCAGGTGTCCATTCTTGGTGCCTGGGACACCAGCCACCTAAGGAAAGGTGTCCGGGGCCGCCCATGCCAGGTGTATGTGGGGGGGGGGGGGCGGGGGGGACAGAGCACCACCTTTGCTTTCAGGGACCGACACGACGTGAGGACGCGCTACAGAAGTGCGGACTCCAGGGCCCAGTTCCCTTCAAAATCCATGCCTGGGGCCGGGGTGTGCACGGTGGTGAGAGTGCTTGCCTGGCAGGCGCGAGGCCCCGAGTTCGATTCCCCAGCACCACCTAAACTGGCCGTGGTGGTGCACGCCTGGAATCCCAGCACTTGGGAGGCTGAGGCCGGAGGATTGCCGTGAGTTCAAGGGCAGCCTGGGCTCCACAGTGAGTTCAGGACCCGCCTGGACTCTGGACTACAGAGTAAGACCCTACCCCCCCCCACACACACACACAAAGGTAGCTCAGTCCCTCCCTGTGCTCTGGCTTCCTGCCTCACCATGTCACCTGCCCCTGTCACAGGACTCCTGCTGTAATGTCCCCTGCTGTGACATGACACACAGCCAACAGGCCTGAGCAGAGGCCCAACCCACAGGGCCCCAGCTTGGACAGCACCTTCCTTTCACCTTTACTGTGAGCTGAATAAACCTTTTTCTTTATAAGTGCAGCCTCAGGCATTGTTACAGCAACAGAAAAATGACAGGTGTGCGAGCCTCCATCAAGCGGCACTGATCTGGGCAAGGCAGACCCGCAACGTGGCCTGTAGGGGCATGCAGGGCGCTCACAGGGCGAGCAGCAGCCCCCATGAGCCGGCAGCATTTCCTGAGCTGTCAGCGTGCAGAGAACGAGGAGACATCGGCTCCCTGGTGCTGAGGGCACCAGACCTCCACACCGACCAGCCCTGCGAGGGGGGTTCTGGGCTGCACCTCGCGTCCTTGACACAGCTGAGAGTCGAGCGAAAGGCGCCCAGCAAGGGGTAAAGCAGGGTCCCAGCAGCTCCACCTGACCCCCAAGACTGCACTTGCCCACACTGCCCATGTGTGTGTCCTCGAGGTGCCAACTGGCATGTGCCTGGGTACAGCTGGGTACCCAAAGCAGAAGGAGAGAGAGGGTACCCTCTCTGGTTTGCGGAGAACACACAGGCTCCCAAAAAGCTGGACACAAAGGCCTTGCAGGAGCTGACTCTTGTATTCTAGATGGCGGGTTAGGAGAGGGGACAGAAGCGGAGCACGGGTGAAGGGGACCCAGGCACAGGCAGCTGTGTGGGTTGAGACAGGGCCAGAGCCAGAGGCTGGACCGTGGGCCTCCCCAGACGCCAACAGCACCCACCCTCCGCAGCATCATGCATGTCTCCCGATGTGGCCGCCTGTCCCCTGGGGACGGAATCAGCCCCCAGGTTCACGGCTCCGGGGGAGGCCCAGGGAGACACCTGAGGGCCAGGACTGGGCAGGGCCGCCATGTGTGACCCGGGGGACCATGGCACGGGTGGCAGCAAAGGAGCGGGGTACATCCTCACAGTGACCCCGTACATCGGCTGTCAATACCCCACCGTGGTCGCTGGGTCCAGAGCACCCACAAAGCCTCACGCGCCCATGGGCACTGTGCACTGCTGGGGGGCCTGGCCTGAGGGGGCGGGTGCTTTGGGCCGGACCTGAGCAGGGTGCGGGGTCCGCTCTTCCTCCAGACTTGGCCTTTGTTCGGGCTCTGTCTCCAGTTCCGGCTCTGTCCTGGACGGGGCTCCAGACCTGCCATGTGATTCCACCATTTCTCAGCCGCCCGCCCCTGAACGGACTGGGACCTTCTGTGAGCTAAACTCAATCTTTTCTCCCCTGGTTTGTGCGTGTCGGGTATTCTGTCCCAGCAACAAAGAAGTAACTACGACACCTGCATTACAGTGGGGAAACCGAGGCCCTGGGAATGACAAGACTTGCCCAGGAGTCCACTGGCACACAGCCCCCCAACCGCAAGAGCCGGGCTCCTGATGGACAGGCTGTGGGCTCCCACCTGGCTCTTCTGCTCCACCTCGAGCCTGGGGAGGGGGCCAGGCCGCCACCTCTCTGCGCAGAGGGGAAGAGAAGCTGCCCCTCCCCATAGCAACCATGGCCCTGCAGCGGGGCACCGCCAGGGAGAGCTCTGGCAGAGCCCGGACGGGCCCCAGAGGCAAGAAGCGCTAGGGATCCCCTCGGCCCTTCATGGAGGGCATAAAACCAGAGAAGAATTCATCTCCAGATCCTCCTTGCTGGGGCCAGCAAGGTGCCCAGCGTTCTTTGCCCTGCCCTGGGCATAAAACCAGAGAAGAATTCATCTCCAGATCCTCCTTGCTGGGGCCAGCAAGGTGCCCAGCGTTCTTTGCCCTGCCCTGCTGCCTGGCCTCGCGCGCCTAGTGTGGCGGTTTGTGCTCCAGCCCAGATAGACCCAAGTGGACTCAAACGCCGGTGTGATACGTGTGCACCCGCACTGGCGACCTCCAGCAACTCTTCCCCTTCTCTGAGCCACCCTCTCTCCTTCCACAAAAGGGGATAATACTAGCGCCTACCCAGGGCCCATGGCGCACGTCTGTCATCCCCACACTTGGGGAGGCTGAGGCAGGAGGATCACAAGTTTGAGCCCAGCCTGGACAACTTTCCAATTTAGTGGGATCCTGACTCAGCATAAAAAATGTAAGTAATAAAAGGACTAGGAATGTAGCTCAGGCCCAGTACCACACACGCACACGCGCGCACACACACGCACATACACGGGGGCCTTGCCTACAGGGCCCAGGGTTGTTGAAAGCATGGAACAGCCCCTGTGCAGCCAAGGGGGGTCACTACCCTCAGCTCAAGGCCTGGGGACCGCACGTGCCAGGCTCAGCCGCCGTCTTAGAGCAGCACTATTTTACGAAACTGCCCAGAGCCCAGGATAAGCGGACAGCGGTGCCCACACGCAGCCCCCCGGGACTCTGGTTGGTGCAGCCATAGTGTGCCTGGTACACAAATGCTCCATGAGGCCTGAAGACCAGCTGCCCCCAGTCCTTTCTGGCACCAGGGAAGCCAATTTTTCCACGGATGGGGAGGCAGCAGGGTGCCAGCATCCCCACCTCAGCCCCCACGCAGGTCACTGGGCATCAGATCTGCGCCAGGAGCGGGCCGCCGCGACCCCTCCCATGCCAGCTCACGGAGGGTTCTGCTCCTGTGAGAATCTAATGCTTCTGCTGCTCTGACAGGAAGCGGAGCTCAGGCGGTCACGTGAGCAACAGGGAGTGGCTGTAAGTACAGGTGGCGTGTCACATGCGAGCCTAAGGCTCAGCTCTTTCCACGTGACTTGGCTCCTAACACGCCACAGACTAGTACTGAGGACACCGGGTGGTGGGTGCTGTCACCAAGCCCTCCTCACCAGTCTCCTGGGGCTACCAGGCCAGGAAACGTATCCCAAGATGCCCCCCAGGGTGTAGCCAGGGCCACGGAGGCCACTGCCAGGAGCCCTCCAGCTCCTCCTGGCACACGGTGGCTGCCACACTGGACGAGTGCTGCCAACATCTCCCGAGGGCTGTGTGCCATCCCCACAGCTAGCAGACACAAGGAGCCCCCGCTTGCCTGGGTCACCTGCCCTGGGGGTGGCAGTGCCAAGCTCGGGCACGCCCTGCACCACGGCTGGGCGGCGGGGTCTGGGACCCAGGCCCGGACCTGCACGCTACGGGGTACACCCAAGGCAGCAGCAAGCCCACGCGGGCAGCCACTGGGGACTCACCTGCCCTCACTGTCCAGGAACGCAGAGCCACTGCCCTCCACCAGGGCGGCGCTGATGGGCGACAGGCAGAAGGGTGTGGAGAAGGGTGAAGAGTGGGAGTCGAAGGAGCTGCCACTGCTCACGCCCTCAGCTGGCAGCCCCAGGGAGCCCTCCTCATCCCCTGGCTCCGGCCACACCTCGGGCCCATCCTGGGAGCTCAGCGTAGACAGGATCTCCGAGCCGCTGGACTGCGAGGTGGGCAGGGGACTGCCCACCACTCCCAGGCCCTGTGCCAGCTTCTCCTCCCTGTCCTCTGGTGAAGGGCTGCTGTGTGGGGTGTCCTGGGCGCTCTGGGCCCCACCGGGGATGTCCTCACTGTCTCTGTGGATCGGAGCAGGCCTCAGCTCGGTGGGCGAGGGCTGGCAGGAGGCACGCAGGCGGCGCGGGCGGGGTGCCTTGCGCACGGGGGAGCTTTCCGGGGTGATGTAGCGCAGGGCCTCCTCATCCTGCCTCTGGATGCGGGCATTGGGGACCCATGCCAGGATAAGGGTGGTGCCCAACAGCTCGTCCTTCTCCATGTACAGACACAGATATCCTGCAGGGAGGCAGGGGCGGGGTTAGGGGACCCACGTCCCCTGGCGGCCACACTCAGCACAGGGCTGTGGGCTCTTCCGGGCACAGGGATCTCCACCCGTTTCCAGGAGCGCCAGCCCCAAGCGGGCGCTTTGCCTGCTTCTCCACAGGGAGCGCTCCCAAGTGCAGAGCCTGAGCCACCTGCTGCCCGACCCCCTCCGCCCAGGCTGCCTGGCATCAGCCTGCACATGTGGACAGCCCAGGCCACTGAGAGAAGCCCAAGTTCCACGTGGAGGGCGGTATCTGGACACGCGGTTCCTGCTTCACATGAATAAGTCTGAGATGGGCGATACTGAGCCATTCCAGCCAGCTGTGGCACTCTTGGGTTTTGGGGTTTTCTGTTGGGTTTTCGGCAGTACTGGAATTGAACCCAGCGCCTCTGCACTGAGCCACAGACCCACCCCTTTCCTATTTTGAGAGACAGGGTCTCCCTCTCAGAATGCTGTGGCGACGGGCCTGTGCCACCGCCCCTGGCTGTCAGCTAGGTCCCCTCTGCAGAGGGCGGGGTTAATCTGGGAGCAGCTATGAGCACAGGGTTGCTCATGAACTACCAATCAGGAGGCAGGACAGGGACTCGCGGGGGGCACGGGGCTGGGCACTCAGCTGTCGGGAGGGGGTGTCTCCCCTAATGCAGCCCCGTGCGGCCCGGGGATATGCAGATTCTTGGGCTGTGGTGCCTGTTCCCAGACCTCCTCTCAGAACAAGTCTATAGCCCACATCTTCAGGCTCTGGTTTCTTGGTACCATTCCTGTGCCCAGGTGAGGCTGGGTGATGCAGGGCACGTCAGCCAGTTGGGCAGAAGGGTCACAAGCGTGAGATGGGTGGCCTATACCCTGGGATCGTGTGGCTTTGAGATGCGGGAAGCGTCTAAGACCTGTCCTGTCCTCCCCCTGCCCGGCCTGCCATCCTGCGGCAGGGCAGTACGAGTGCCCTGCGGAGCTCCCTGGGGTGGCTGCTGTGCTCCGTTTCATGCCCGGAGGGTAACGGCCCCAACCACTGAGCTCAGGGCCCTGAGCCCCCGCTCCTCCCCTCCCCAGGGGCCACAGGCTTCTAGAGCACCACCTGGGGCCAGGACCCCGAAGTCCTGGTCACACAGCACCAGGCTGCCAAGGAGAAGGTGGGAGCTGCCACCACCCCTCCTGACTTGAAGCCTTTGGTCCCCACTCTGTGCCTGGCCATCGGGCACGCACGGGCAGACTCTGACCCTGTACTGGTCATCGCCAGCAGGAGGATCAGATCTAACGCTTTCGTTTCAAGGCAGGGTCTTGCCAAGCTGCCCACCTGAACTTGTGACTTTCCTGCCTCATCTGCCAGAGTGTGATTATAGCTCGGAAACACCAGGCCCAGCCAATGCCGTCTTTAAACACTCTACGCACATAGTTTACAGCTTTCGCCACCGTGATGCCCCCGTCAGCACGCCACTGAGACCCTGCGTACCCGGCGAAGGGCTCAGGGTCACCGACGCTTCTCCACACTTCATCCCAAGCCTGCAGCCTCAGCTGCCCGCTGGTCCTACGCCCGCCCGGCCGTGGGGCTGCCAGGGAGGCAGTAAGGGGTGGAGTCGCTCACCCACTCTGCGTCCCTATGTCCTCACCCACCAGAGACCCACTGGACCCCAAGGAGATGGACTGAGCACCCAGTGACCCCACTCCAGGGGACACCTACTTGCTCTGGAAATCCAAAAAGCTTCCTCATGTGCTTTCTGTGCTGTGGCTCATGGAGTGCGACTCAGCCCCAAAACAGAAGCCCCTATGGCTCTGCAGGCGTAACAAGTCACGGAAAAGTTTCCCTCCCCAGGACCGTGAGGGCACTCCAGGAAGGGCTGCAGCAACACAGCATTCCATCGGAGGGTCTGGGGTCCCCTCCGCTTTCCTACGCGCAGAGCCAGGGGGATGCCACGTGGTGTGTGCCGGGGGGAGGGACATCAGATGGGGGGCTTTTCTGGGAATCCCTCTGGCTAATCCTCAGCTCAGGGTCCCCTTCCCAAACTCAGGAGCTCAGGGCCGTCCCCCAGCCAGCCCGGCCTGTGGCTCCACGGGCTCCCCTCCCCGCCCGGTGGCCCCCGGGCTCACCCGGGTGGTGCTCCCCGAGCCCCTGCAGGCCCTCTGGTGGGTGCACACAAACATTGTTCTTGGAGTAGATGATCTCTCCATCGAGGGCCAAGGGGGATCCGCCACCGCCACTGGGGGTGAGGGTCAGGAGGTCGGAGGCTTTGGAGGAGGCCCGGCGGAGGAGGCGGCCCAGAGACATCGCTGGGCGCGAGTTCCCATCCTCCGGGTGTCCACGGCAGCCTGGACGGGGCTCGTCAGGACCCACCTGCGGGAGGAGAGGAGAGATGCGTTAGTGGACAGGGCACAGACATCTGGCCGCATCCTCAGGGCTACCCTCTACCCTGTGCCAGCAGGTGCCATGGGCTGCTGGGGAACCGGCGGAAGGGGTATCGGGCTGTGCACAGGGCTGCAGGCTCCACCCTGCTGGGTGCTCTGGTCCTGGGACGCCCTCTGTAAGGCGGGGCATAGAGCAGTGCCCTGGGGCTCTGCCTTCCACGCCGCACTGGCACTCCTCTTCCCACTCTGACAATCAGAAGTGCCCTCGGGGGCAAAGTCGCCTTGCCTGAGAAGCCAGAGGAGCCCAGTCCCAAGCAGCAGTCTCATAAACCCTCAATTCCCGCCCCGCTGTCCTCACCGAGTCAGCAAGCCGCTTCTCCCTGGACTCCTGCCTCCCCCCTACGCCAGCGTTCCAGGACGAGCCGGTGCCCTGGGAGCCACAAATATTTAAAGGACATGGGTTCCCATACAATTTATCACAAAAATTAAAAACAACCGCAAACAAAAGGTTTCATGTACAGAATACATAAAGAAAGTGGATTGGTACAAAGGGTACCTACAGAACTCCTACAAAGCCCTTGTAGAAACAGTCAATATCAAGATCGAATCTTACAGGAAGAAAGACCAGAGAACGGGGAAACACGGAAACAAAGTCTCCTTTTCAAACGAGAACCCAACACCCAACAGCCAGGAGAGCGGTGGTGGCGTGGCACCAGAGGGTGAGGGAAAGCGGGGCTCCCACGGCTCTGCTCTGCAGGGGCAGGGAAGACTAAGTCCCGCAGATCTGGAGCCTGAGGCACTGAGGAACCCCCAGGTCGCTGAAATCAATTGAGTCGGTAAGAGCAGCACAAGCAGAAAAGGGGAAGAAAAAGAACGCAACCCGCCCCCGGGGGTGCTGACCACAGCGAGGCCCGGATCAGGAAGTGCTCCGGGGCCCGGGGGCTCAGTGACCTCTAATGCAGCAACATGGTCCCAACTCACGGTGGCTCAACTCCCGGTTCATTCGACCACATGGTGCCGGCATGCAAATTTGGAATCTGAGTCTTGTCCTAAGCTAGCAATGTTTGACATGAAACTCTCTCAAGGTGCTGGCGGTGACAGTGGTCATGCACAGCTCTCAGCAGCCGCAGGGTCCCCAGGGGAAGCCCCGGACTGTGTCCCGCAGCTGCGATGCTGGCGGGGTTACACGTGCTAGACGCGTTCTAATCTAATGCATTCTAATACACCACGGGCCCTCAGGCCACACACACCGCAGCGACACAGCGTCCTGCCCTCAAATGCTCCGCCTCTCTTCAAACGCACTTACCCCGTCACTCTTACCAATGTGTCTTTATTACAGCAAGGGTTTGTTAATGTAAATATTCACTTTTTCAACTGCCTCTTATGACCAAACATTCCCAAGAATCTTTGAGAAGAAACTCCAGCCCGTCAGTCCTCGGCCTTCTCAGCACAGAGTCTCACAAGAAGCACGCAACCTAAATCCCTCACGTGCGTGGCTCACGGTAGGGTTCACGCTCCCAGGAGAATCTAATGTTGCTGCTGATGGGACAGGAGGTAGAGCTCAGGTGGTCACGCGAGTGATGCGGAGTGGCTGTAAATAGGGGTGAACGGCCACATGGCGGCCTGCACCTCACCTCCCTCTGCCTGGCTGGGTTCCAACCAGGACACAGACTAGTATCTGTCCGTGGCCTGAGGGCTGGGGACCTCCAGTCCAATCTCTGTCTATGAGGGCTGGAGGAATGGCTCGCTGGCTAAAGTGGCTGCCTAACAAGTGCTAAGTCAAGTGCTAAGTACCCAAGTTTGATTCCTCAGCACCACATAAGCCGGGTGTGGTGGCACACGCCTGTCATCCCAGCACTCGGGAGGCTGAGGCAGGAGGGTTGCTGTGAGGCCAACGCCATCCTGGACTCCACGGTGAGTTCAGGACTAGCCTGGGCTACAGAGCGAGACCCTGTCTCAAAAAAAAAAAAAAAAAGTTACTCAACCTCTGTCTATGAGGAGACGTCCACAAGGATCTACCAAGATTGAGAACAGCCAAAGGTCTGGAAGCAGGCACAGGAGTCAACCAGAGATCTGCATGCCTGGCGCTCACACACACAAAGGCAAACAGAGCCGAGGACACCCACGACCACGCGGTCATTGTGTACATAAGGAGACTGGTCCGCAGCGACCCCACGTCCTGGTCGTGAATTACCGGCGTCCAGGATGCACAGCCAGCTTCGTGGGAGCACGCAGGGGGGTAGCTGGCAGGGAACCCCTGGGTCCACAGAAGGGCAACAGCTTTGTCTCATGGGAACAAAGGCCTTGAAGCCAACATACCGGGTAGCGAGAAAAGTCATGGCATTGTCCCTATGTTGTCCAAAGGCCATTTATTTATAAAAAGAACAAAGATCATCCAACAATATACTGCCCATTTTACCCCATAGCCTTTTTTTTCTAACTGAGACAGGGTCTCGCTCTGTAGTCCAGGCTGGTCCTAAACCCACTATGGAGCCCGGGCTGGCCTTGATCACATGGCAATCCTCCTGCCTCAAGCTTCCTGGGTACCAGGGTTCTAGGCATGTGCCACTATAGCCAGTTTATGTGGTACTGGGGTATCGAACCAGAGCCTTGCACTTGCTAAGCAACTGCTTAAACCACTGAGCTATGCCCCCGCTCCCTCGCTCCAAAACCTTTTGCCATCTTTCGGCGAGCTTCAGCATCCCCAGCTCACTGAACGGCCTGTCTTTGTCAGCGAAAAACTCCACAAGGTGCTGATTTACAGCCTTAACCGAACTGAACAAGCCAGCTTTGAAAACAGCGAAACCACAGGAAGTCTGTCGGGGTCAGGTCAGGTCCGGGGAGCACCGAGGATGTGGCAGCATCCTACCCAAGTGTGGCCGCTGGAGAGATTATGTCAATTTGAGACAATCAGGAACCACGCCTGGGTTAGGCAGCTGGGAACCAGCCTGGATTCGAGTGTGAGTGATGTGTGGGTCAGCGAATGAGGGAAGAGCACCCACCCGGATGTGGGAGGGCCACGTGGAACTCCACCTACATAAGAGGAAGAAGGATGACTGTCACAGCTTCCTGCTCTGGGAAAGCTCTCGCCTTCGCGATTGTCTACTACGGACGCGGGCTTGCTACATACTGCAGACCTTCACCCCAGATGCGCTCCAGTCTCGACTTGCGTCTGTCTGCCTGTTGCCGATCTGTCACTGTCTTTGCCACCGTTCTTGGGGCAACTGAGATCCACAGCTGACTGTCAGTCCCGGACGGGAGTCCTACTCCACGCTGAGCTGCCACCGGCCCCTCCAGCTCTTGCACATACAGGCCGCCATCTTGGACTGTCTCTATCCTTAGACTTGTGAGCCTTCCAAATAGATTCTTTTTGCTATAATTTCTGTAAATTCTGCCTTTTATAAGAACCCAAACGAATACACCAAGCTCTAGTAATTTTTGATGGGCGACCAAATTTGTGCGTGGTCTCATATTATCGTGATATGACGCAACTCCTTGATGGTTACCGAACTCCAGGCGTTTCTGGATGATGGATTTGCTCAAGCTATCCAACTGCTGACAGTCCACGTGTAAACTGATCGTTTGGTCCCTTGGTAGGAGCTCGAAAAAATATGGCACCTTTGAAATCCCACCACACTGAGGGCAACCCCTTCCTCGGATGAGTGTCTGCATTCATGGCGGAGGTGAACCACACGCTGGGACCAGGACAGACTGGGCACCACACTGTGGTAAACTGACCACTGGCTGTCAGTCGCTCTAGACGGGATCATTTTCCTGGTATCTCATGAAGACACCGCAGGCGTCCATCCACGCTGTCAGAGGGCCTTCTCCGCATCCGCGAGGAGCCCACACATCCCAGCTTCCTCAGGTGGCCAAGAATGCTTCAAGGACGGTGTCAATGCTTCTGAAGCTCTTCTGTGGCGTCACGTGGTCTGGACTGGGCCCGGGCCTTTCTGTTGTTGTCCCCACCTCGGTGGCCTGCCTGACCGAGCAGCAGGAGTCAGCGTGACGGGCACTGACGCTGTCTGTTGTACACGACTTTTCACCAGCGTGCTTTGCATTCTCTCCGATACGGAAATAATAAAACAGTAAAATATGGCGAAAGGGTGGAGTTTGACCTTCCACCATCAGCTTTTTGTAAGATCTTCAAAACTCAGCCAAATTGCTCAGTTTTCTTTTTTGTTTGATTTTTTAGAATAGACCCAGAACTCTCCGCTGTCAACCGACACAGCAACAATGATACAGATTGACTGACTCTAGGTGAACTGGCGCCACCTGTCACAAAAATGCGTCAGGACTTTTCCCTCAGTAACATCAGCACCTGGGGCAGGATGTGTGGCGCATGGAATATTACTGAGCCTTAAACAGGGAAGGCCACTCTGACACACAGTACGAGGTGGGTGGCTCCTGAGGACATTACGCTAGGTGATACGGAAATGCGCTGCTTAGCGGCAGAGGTGCGTTCTGAGAAACTGGGCACTGGGCAACTCTGTCATTTTGTGACTGTCAGCGGCATCTCACACAGATGAAGCCGGCTACGCCGCCCCTGGTTAACTGAACATTATGGAGTCCCCAGATGCCAGACGTGAGAGGCAGAGAGGGCAGGGTTGGCTTCCAGGAGGCCCCCAGGGGAGCCCCAAGCACAGGGGGAGCAGGGCGAGGGCTGTGCGGGCGGGGACGAGTGGCGGGAAGAGTTCTGGTAACAGGAAGGGGCAGTTCTGGGTGACAGATGAAAGGTTCTGAGGATGAAGGTCACCACACCCACACAGGGTCAGCACCCTGAGCTGCGCACTGAGACACAGCCAAATGGCACATTTTATGAGCATTTGACCGTAACAGAAACAAACTTGTATCATTAACTGGCAGAGGGCCTGGAGGAATACTGCACTACCCTTCAAACTTTCTGTGTTTTCAACACTTTCCACAGACGCGTAGCTAAGAGCATTCTCTAAGTGAGGCGTGTCACCCTAGCACCCCGGGAGGCCGAGGCAGAGGACCTGTGAGCGCAAGCCCAGAGGGCAACGTTCTTGGTCTCAAAACAAACAACAACAAAAAAAATTTAAGGGCTGAAGATGTAGCTCAGTGCAAAGGCCTTAGGTTCAATCCCCAGTGTCACAGAAGAAAAAAAAATCTTCTTACCCCCAGTACTCTGGGGTGGAAGGTAGGAAGGGGGGACCCCAGAAGACTCAGCAGACAGGCCCCAGCCCTGTAGGAGACAAGGACAGTTCTCAGTGGGGACAGCCACTACCCAGGACCAGGTGGCTCAATGCTTGATCTCCTGCCCCAGCTGCCCCTCTGGGGACCCTCCTCTGATGCCCCTCACCCTGTGCACCGGCCTCCCTCGGCCCCCTCTGGGTATTTCCCATTGCTCCCATGGTCCCCAACCGTCCCCAGACACAATCTGTTATCAACCTCTGGCCAGCCTGGAGGCTGCTGTCCCAGACAAGCGTCTTCCTACCAAAGGATCCACCACTGGGCTCCCCACTGCTGGGGTTCCGGCACCCTCATCAGTCCCACACGCCCCGTCCTGGGGCCAGGGCCTAGTTCTGTCCCGGCCTCCCAGCCCCAAGCTGTGGGCATCTCCTCCCAGATGGGGGCCACATCGGGGCTCCCCCTACCGCAGCCCCCTTCAGGCCCATCCACGTCCCAACGCTCCCAGCAAGGTGCCCCTTGGCCCAGGGGTCAGCAGAGCTGCCCTGCAGAGAGCCAGAAGCAAACGCTCTCAGTTGGTTGGTCCAGATGTCTCTCAAGACCCCCGAGTCTGGCCCTGTAGCCTGAGTTCACCAGACCAGCGGTTCCCAACCTCTCTGACACCAGGGTTGGGTTAATTGAAGATCACTCTCCCACGGGGCCGGGGATGGGGGGGTGCTTGGCTCCTGGCAGGACAACGGCAGCCCCACTAGAACTGGACAGGGGCACAAGGACGGGAGGCAGGGCTCTGCTCATCTGTCCCTGAGGCCCGGCCCTGGGTCGGTGGCCGGGGACTTGGGGACTCCTGCCCGAGACAGTGAAACGCAGGGGCTGTGGCTGTGTGACACCGGACCCTTCTGAGCACCAAGGCTCCCGTCACTTTCACATCCCGGCCACCACTCGGGGCAGCCTCTGGCCACGTCTAGCCAGGGACAGGCCTCCCTCACCTAACTCCCTGCAGCTCCGCTGGTCTAAGCCTTCACCCAACACCAGGACCTCCAACCACTGACTTGGAACCTGGTAAAAAAGACCAAAAAAAAAAAAAAAATCACATTGGAACCCTCACATCAGAAAACGTGTTATCCCCCCTCCAACACCCCCCTGCTATTCGCCCAGAAAGCCACGGAGTTGTTCTATGAGGCTCTGTTGTCCAGAATGTTTTTAGAATTCAAGAATTCCTCAAGAGTGACAAGGCCAGTGGACAAGCCACACAAGAATGCAGACTCCTAGCTGGGGCACAGGCCTGTCATCCCAGCACTGTGGGAGGCTGAGGCAGGAGGATCCCAAGTTCAAGCCCCGCCTGGGCAACTCAGAGGCTGAGTGAGGCCCTGCCTTAAAGTCAAAAATAAAAATGGGCTGGGCGTGGTGTTCAGGGTGAAGGTGCTGGGCTCCATGTCCAGTCCAAAAAACGAAAACAGATTCCTGACACCAGCTACCCGCAACAGACATGAGGCACATACACAATTTTTAAACTTCTTAGTTGCTACAGTTAAAAAAGGAAAAAGAAACAAGAGAAATGGGTATTTTCAGTGGTGCTGGGGACGGAGGCCAGGGCCTTCAAGCTGAGTTTCGTCCTCAGCCCGTTCTTATCTTTAACTCTGAGGCAGCTAAGCTGCCCAAGCGGGGCTGGAACTTGGGGTCCTCTTGCTTCAGCCTCCCACAGTGCGGACAGGCCTGGGCCACCAGGCCCAGCAGAATTAATTTTATTTTAACAGTATTTTGTTTTTTAACTGAGCATATCCAAACTGTTAACATTTCAGTGTCCAATCGACATGCAAAAAATGTTCACCGAGACTCTGTACAGTCAGAAAGTTTTCAAAGGCCAGAGTGGGCTTTGCAGGGGTCAGGGCTGGCTGGGTGCAGACCTCTTCTGAAGCCCCACAGGGCAGGACGTGCTGGAATTGCCACACTTGGCTGCAAAGGACCATCAGCTGCTTCCAGAAATCAAAACCATCTTCAGCTGAAGACATTCTGCTCCCTTGCAGGTGATGGAACTCAGAAGTGCACTTTCCCATCAAGGAGCCGGTTGCCCGGGTCAGTAGGGAGCACAGAATCTGCATAAAATCCGGAAATTTGACGCCTGTGACTCCACGGGCGAGTTCTGGCTCTTCCCTGAACACCGTAGGGCCCGAGCAAGGAGTGATTCTTCCCACCTGCCCATGGTTCTGGAGGGACCAACTGGAGCTGTGCCTGCTAACCATCAGCCAGGACTAGTTACTCAGATGGGTTTTTTTCTTTTTGCGGCACTTAAGGTGGAGCCCAGGGTTTTCATTTTGAGACAGCATCTTGCCACGGCTGGGCCCAAACATGACCCTCCCGCCTCAGCCTCCCCGATTGCTGGGATGACACTGCCCTGTGGGCCCAGAGGCTGCTCTGTGAGTCTCTCCCTCCTCTCCCACCTCTGACCTCCACCAGACTGGAAGGACAGAATGCTTGACCCATTAAAAAAAAAAAAACTCTAAACCTTTGAAGGGCCGGCAGGGCAGCTTAGTGACAGAACACTTGGTCAGCTTGCACGAGTTCAATCCTCAGGACCCAAGGAACCCCAACAAAAATGCTTTTAAATTATGAGAGCTGGGCCTGGTGGCACAAGCCTGTCACCCCAACACTCTGAGGAGACTGAGGCAGGAGGAGCGCATGTTTAGGCCCAGTGAGGGCAACTCAGCAAGACTCTGTTTCAAAATTAAAAAATAAAAATGGGCTGGGCATGTAGCTCAGCATCAAGGCCTGGCTCCACGTCCAGTACCACATACATGGAATTTTTTAAAAATGGTGAAACACACTCAGAGAAGTATAACCCCTGTCCCTTAAATCACCTGACCTGAAAACCTGGGTGTATGTTTCACCATCTTCTGTGCCGGCCTAAAAATAAATTTAAAAATGAAGACCCGCCCACTAGAATGTTATCATATATTGCTTCCAGTGACAGAAAAACACATTTTCCCCAGGTGTGACAGGTTGATGCGTGTTTCTTAAAATTCCCGAGCTGAAGTCCTCACCCCCCCGACACATACCACCAGGCCTTATTGGAAGCAGCTGTGTCCAAGCTAACGTGGTGAGGCCGGTGCACCTGGGCCCTCCGAACGGGAGCCCAGACGCAAGCACACAAGCAGTGGAGAGCCATGCAAAGCGCCACCACATGCCAGCGGGCCGCGGGGACAGCAGGACGCCGTGGGCTTGTGGCCTCCAGAACCGTGAAGAAATGTCCATTGTCTGAACCACGTCCACTCACTGCAGCAGCCCTGGGAAACATCGGCCTCTATCCTAACACCTAACAAACACACCTTCCTCGGTGTGGCACTGCGGGTGGCACCCAGGGCCTTCACACTGACCTGCATTCCTAGCCTGCTTTTAATTTTGATTTTGAGGCAGAGTCTCCCTCAGTCAGTGAGTCACAATGAGTCCCCAGTGAGGCCGGGCTCAAATGTGGGCCGTGACACAGCCCCCCGAGGGCTGGCATGACCGGCCTGTGCCACCACTTGCGAGCCTTGCTGCCAGGTATTGGGTTTTCCAGATGGGTGCTAAGTCATAAACTTGATGTTCACATACCTAACTCTTCCAATCTGCAGCTTCAGGACTGGAGGAATGGCACAGCAATTAAAGTACCTGCCTTGCAAGCGCAAGGCCCTCAGTTTGATTCCTGAGCCCCACATAAAGCCGGGCGTGGCGGCATATGCCTGTAACCCCAGCACTCAGGAGCCTGAGGCAGGAGGATTGCTGTGAGTCCAAGGGCAGCCTGGGCTCCATAGTGAGTTCAGGAACAGCCTTGGCTACGGAGTGAGTCCCTGTCTCGAAATAAATAAATATATAAAACATCGAATCTGCAGCTTCAACACTTCTAGGGGCTAATTTTTGGAGTCCCTATTTCTGGACCCATGGGCTCAAGGGAACCCCCAACACATGGCACCCTGTGGACTCCCAGCTAGTGCCAGGGTTCCCGGGGATTTAACCTTTCCCAGTCTGGTAAGTGGAAACTGGCTGGCCGGTGGTCAGTTCGCGTGAGCACAGTATCCTGTGTTCACTGGGCATCCGGGTCCCCTGAGAGCTGCCTGCAGGTGAGCTGTGCCAGCTTCTCACTCCAATCCTGAAATCCTTACTTCTCTAAAAGAGCTCTTCACGGGGGAAAGGCCGTGACCTTCACTCGGGTCCCCTGATTAGTCCTTTGCCTTTTAATTTCACCACGCATTCGGAACAGAAGTTTTACATTTCTGTGCAAACTGATGGTCAATTGCTCCAGCAATTCCTTGTACTACTCTTTTAGAGTCCTTTCCACACCAAAGACCAATAACCTTCGATTTCTAATTTATTCTACTTCTCAGTAAAATGCCTGTGAGAATTCAAAAATGCTAATTCACAGAGCGTGCACTGACCAGAAAGGCCTTGAGCGGTCACCGCGGTGTCTGCGCGCTGAATGAGCATTTCTGCTGTTGCTGTGGCTGTTTTGAGAAAGCCTCACTCTGTGGTGAGTAACTCACACTCCCTGTGATCCTCCTGCCTCAGCCTCCCGAGCGCTGGGATGACAGGCGTGCACCACCATACCCAGCGGTAAGGGCTTTTTTGAAAAATTTCCATCTCGTGTCATATAACACACTCTAGGCTGGGCCTGGTGGCGCAGGCCTTCCGTCCCAGCACTGCTAAGAGGCTGAGGCAGGAGGATCACATGCTTGGTGGTTTAACCTCTGTCAAAAAATATAAAAAATTTAAAAGGGCTGTGGGTGGCACTCCGTGTCAAGAGCCCCAGTTCACCTGGGACCCTTAGTGCATGGACCTGTGGTTTGGCCTCCTGGATTGCGCCCACTCAGCTTCTCCCACACCACACACGTGACTCACGGTTCCCACGGTCCCCACACCAGCCAAGACGAGCGACCCTCACTCTCCACAGGCACTGCTCAGTGAGAGGCAGGCCACGAGGGTGCTCCTGGCCGTCACCCGCCCGCAGGCCCCACGGCTGACAAGCCAGCCTCCGAAATGCACAGGACACAAACCGCCACAGCGGCTGCCACCGGCTGAGCTGACACACCAGGGCAGAAGGCCCCGCGGGCCACACCAGGCCCCAGCGGCGTGGTGGTGGTGGTGGTGGGGGGGGGCTGTGCTCCTGCTCCGTGTTGGTGTGTCCTAATGTGACAGTGTATCAAAGGCCCAGAGCTGCCCTGCCCCCACCCCCCACTGTCAGAAGAGAGGCCGGGGGAGATCGCCAGCACAACCGCAGTGGCCAGCAGGGAGGGGCTCTGGCACGCCTGGGGTGGACAGCCGCACCCCAGGGACGGCGCCAAGCAAGGGGCTCAGGGCCGCCTGGCTCCTCCTTCGGCCTCCTGTGGGGTAACACACACCACACGTGGACACACACCACGCCAGCAGCACGCACAGCTCATGGCACACCCACTCCCCTGTTATCTGCCCACTCTGGTCTCCACCAGTGCACACAGTGATTCACCAGACGCTGCCAGGGGCCCTGCTCCCTGCGTGTGGACTAGGGCCCCACGCCCAGGATGATTTACTGCTGCCTGGCATGTCCTGTGACGTGCCACTGTGGAGCTGCTGCTTCCCTCGGTATCTGTTCCTGTGCAGTGGGGACACCACCCCCTGGAGGGTGGAGAGGGGTCCTGGGACTTGGGGGATCGCAGGTGTGTCTAATGGAGGCGGCCAGGTGCAGCCCAGGGACTGGGAGTCTGCCCGGTGCCTGGGTGTGCCATCCGCAGGTGCAGCTCGTGGTTCACACCCTCGGGCCTGCAAGAGTCTCTGGGACTCAGAGATTTAAGGGCCCTGAGGCCAGGCAGCAAGGAGAGTCGTCACCACAGAAGTCTCAGCTGCACTCCAGGAAAAAGAGCTACGGCTGCTCTGAGAACGTGTGAGCGGGAAAGCCACTAAGGACATATGGACTACGGGGGATTAAAGTCTAATGATTTTTTTTTTTAAAGGAGGCTGAGACCAAGAGGCTGGTATCCAAAGAGGTGGGCCATGGACCAATAAACGAGTAGCCACTAGAGGCAGTCAGAGGAGAGCAGAGTGCCCCAGAGGGTATCTGGTTCAGCTGTGAGGGCCCCTGCTGTCCTGGAGCCACAGGCACATGGCCTTCAGCGGCCCCCATGCAGGGCAGGTTGCACCCCCAACCTCAGTGACCTGGCCTCCTCCAGTGTGGAAAGGGAGCAGCAGTGACCATTCCCCCAGAAATGGAGGGTGCTGGGCTCAGGATACCAGGACACGCATGACTTCGCATCACAGAGCCCAGGGACAGAGAGACACAGCACAACCTTTAAATACCAGCAGCAGGATGACTAGGGCACAGATGATCTGGTGCTAAAGCCGACAGCGCGGCCAGGCAGCTGACTTCCCGGCCTCTGGCGGGGACACGGAGGTTCCCGCGTCGCCTGGGACAATCCCAGCACAGCCTGAGTGACTCCTGCTCCGGAGAAAGCCTCATCCTCCCGCCTGTGCTCCTACGACTCTGTCTCTTTCGTGCTACTGGGGACTGGGTCCAGGGCCTTCACACCGAATTACATCCCCAGCTCATTTTTACCTTGGACTTCTGAGACAGGGTCCCCCCAAGTTGCTAAGCTGCCCAGGCTGGGCTCCAACTTGCAGTCCTCCTGCCTTGGCCTCCTGGAGTGCTGGATGATGGGCCTGCGCCACTGGGCCCGGCTGGCATCTTTTCTTCAAGCTGTGTCAGGACTGCTGCCTCCGGACCACACACTCCCGCGTGTAGACACCCACAGGAAGCTCCCTGGGCACCGTGCCCACCTGCACGCCATTCCTGGTGAAGTTCCAGGCACAGGCTTTTGTTGACAGGGAAGGCCGCGATGCCAGCTTGGCGGTTGGCACACAGACTGCAGGAGCTGAAGGGAAGCCAGGATCTAGGCACGCCTCCGCCAGGTGCACAGGCTCTCCAGGTGTGACACGAGGGTGCGAGACCAGCCTCCCTGCTGAGCTGGGCACGGGACGCGCGGCGCCAGTGAGGGTCCACGGGGACCGCGGGGGAGACCGGAGTGCTTCAGAATGGACTCCGTGCCACTGGAAAGAACAACTGGGCGTTTCCCCAACAAAAATGCCCAAAAAGGCCCCTGAAGGGGCTGGTTCTTCCCCAGCAGCCTGCGACTAGTCCTGGGAGGGTCACGGACTCCCAGCTGTGGCAACTCACCAGAGACCCGAAACAAGATAAAGGTCCCAGGAGAGCCAGCCATGGCGGCACATGCCTGCATCCCAGCACTTGGGAGGCTGAGGCAGGAGGGCTGCTGCACGTTCCAGGCCAACCTGAGCTACCTAGTGAGTTCAGGACCAGTCTAGATCATGGAGTGAGACCCTATCTCCAAAACAGATTTTTAAAAGATGGACTTGGCAACGGGAGAGTTCTGGAGCGGCTGACAAGAGGGGGCTGCCTACAGGAATGGCACACGCCCCAGGGAAGAGGGAAAGCCAGCGAGAAAGGGGGGAGGGGGCGGCCCCGGATCCCGCACAGCGCTCACAGCAGGCCTTGTGGCTGGGCTGGAGCCAGGACAGCTGCTCCCTCCACCCCAGGGAGCCACGTGGCCAGGGAAATGTGGCCAGGAGGCGACCGGCGCTGTGGTCCATCCTGGGGCAGTAGAAGGGGCGGGGTGGTCTCTAGCGGACATTTATAGCAGGTCAAGTTAAGGTATTTGCTCCCTAGAATTCACGGCCTCCGCCCTAGGAAAGAGAAACACCCTACGTGTAAAAGGGCCACACCACCGGAAAGCCAGAGGGAGCAAAACATGGGTGAACCAATGCCACCGCGGGCATGGTGTAGCTCCGTTCCCAGCGACGCTGGAAGACAACGGTAAGTTTGAGCCCAGCTTGGGCAATTCAGCGACTCAGTGAGACCCTGTCTCAAAATCAAAATGAAAAAAAAAAAAAATACGGGGCCGGGGCTCAGTGAGGGTCCCAGGCTCAATCCCCAGACGCACCCAAAAAAGCAGCAGCGAGGGTAGAGTGCACACCTGCAATCGCAGCTGCTCCGAGGTAAAACAGAAGGGTCTCAGGTTGGAGCCCTGAATAGGGCAATGTAGCAAACCCTGTCTCAAAAAGGGCCAATTTTAAAAAGCCCGACTTAGGACAGATCTGTAATCCCAGAACCCTGGGAGGCAGAGGCAGAGGGTTGCAAGTTGGCGCCCCGCTTGGGCAATTTGGGGACTTAGGCCCTGTCTCAAGAATCAAAGGGTGGGATAACGGCTCTGTCCGCAGGCCCTGCGCACTGACCGCAGGTGGGGTGCATTCCCTTTCCCGTGGCTTTGCTTCCGACCTACGGTCACCGTAACTATACAAACCTAGCAGCTCAACACAGAGCCTCAGAAATCTGGGCTAGGTCTCACTGGGCTAAAATCAAGATGCTGGCAGGGCTGTGTCCTTCTGGACCTGTCAGGGACTGCCTGCTTCTCAGCCCCCCACCTCCTAGAGGCTGTGGGCGACCTTGGCTCTCAGCCCATCCTCCCCTTCAACACTGGTGGAGTGCCCCTCACACCCCACCACCTGCCTCTTCCAAGGACCCTGTGCCTCCACTGACCCACAGGGATGACGGAGCTCCAGTCCCACCTCAAGGTCAGCTAAGGAGCAGGGTTAATTCCCCCTGCCATCTTAAGCCTTTATTTTTTTATTTTTTATTTTTGGCAGTACTGTGGATCAAACCCTGGGCCTTCATACTGAGCGACATCCCCAGCCTCTTCTGTTACTTTGGAAAAGGTTATTGCTAAGTCACAAAGTTGCCCAGCGTGAGCGCAAACTCATGTTCTTCCTGCCTCAGGCTCCCAGAGCGACAGGGTTTCAGGCTTGTGCCACTGCACCCTTCCTTTGGCAAAACCCAATATAGCGGCAAGTCCCCCGCATCAACACAGATGTCCGGGAGCCCACGTTCTGTGGACCGCATCACCTTCCACTCCAGCGGCTAAGGATCCACCATCGACCCATGGTCCACCAGAGCCACTGCCCTTCCCACGGCGCTGAGCACCCAGGCCTGAGCCCTGCATGGTGGATTCCAGCCCTGAAGTCCCCTTGAGAGCTGGGGGGCCATGAACAGCCACATGCTCACCAGCCAGGGCTGCCACGAGCGCCCTCCGCGTGGGGTCTGTCGTGACCCCTGGTGTGAGCAGCCCCGCTGGTTCTCAAACAGGAGGAATTGGAACAAAGGTACAGCCTCTTCTGAAACCTCTGCAGGAGACCATGGTCCTGGGGCAGCCGTGGCCACCAAGAGAGGCAGAACCCCAGCCTTCCATCCCGGCTGCTGCTCAGGGCTGGGGCAAACCCCAGCCAGCTGGCCAGCTGCTGGGTCACAGCAGCCAGCAGGACGGGACGGGACAGGGCTGGGCAGGAAGCGATTCTACCTACCTGATGTAGCCCACACCCATGGGTGGCAGCTGCTCGCTGCAGCAGGGGTCAGGGACAGAGTCCCCAGCCACTCACTGGCTCCCCTGGCCACATTGCAACGGCTCTGGAGAGAGGTACCTTGAGCCGTCGAGCTGCAGTCTGGGCCACGCAGCCAGGGGAGGGCAGTCTGCCTGCTTTGCCTTTGAAGCCCAGCAGTTAGGTGGCAGGCCTGGAATGAGGCCTCACCCCCCCAGTGCCTCCTCACTGGCCTTGGGGTGCTGGCTCTGTGGGTCAAGGGAGAATATTAATCCCACAGGTGCCCAGGCCAGGGCCTCATAGACACGGGGAATACGGGGCCTCTTCAGCCTCAGGGTTCAAGGTCTCGTCCTGTGGTCACATTTAGCCTACAGTATAGGACCAACGCGGAGGCAGACATGCATGCTGGCTACACAGCCTGGGTGTTCTCAGGACTCACATGGGATTTCCCATGTGGAAGGCTGGGCGCACAGCTGCTGGCACTTACGGGAGGGAGCTGGGGCAGTCCCCTGTACCTCAACCTTGGACCTGTTCCCACAGGGAAGGGACATGGCCAGCAGCCCAGGACACAAGCTGGGTAAGCCTGGTGGCCCGCCCAGCTGTGACTTTCCCAACTGTCCATCTGTCACTCTGATTACCACCCCCTCCTTGGAAAACCCCCAAGCCTGCGCCTCCGAGGAGGTGCCATCTGCTGCCGTGTCCCCTGACCACAAACACACACATCCTGTTTTCCCGATGACACGAGGCAGGAGACCAGAAACCAAGTTGGAGAGGAGCCAGGCCTGGGACCCAGGAAGGCCTGACCTCCCAAGGTAAGAGGGACACAAAGCCATCTGGGAAGGTAAGTGGCCCAAACTGGATTAAGAGACACGACACTGGGATCCACACTTACAGACCGTCAGCGTCTCTGCAAACCTATCAGCTACAACACAAAAATCGGGGGAACCCAATAGTGAAACACCCCCCAGGCCAACACACCTGATCCTGCTCGGGGAGGAATGGCCTTCAGGAAGGCGCAGGTGGGAGGGCGTGCAGGCCCACCTGGAAAGGACAGGAAAGGACTCTTCCCTCCCTTCCCGAGGTGGGAGCACCGCTGGGTCAGGCCACCGACCCAGGGCCGGCCCGTCGCAAACCAGAGTGCCAACTGTGGTTCTGCAGGATGGTGGAGACCACGGAGCCAGGCCCGCGGCACAGACGGCCTGTCGTGTCAGCACGCTGGATGGCTGAGGCAGGAAGATGGCAAATTTGAGCATACCCTTGGAAATTTGGCGGGACCTTGTCTCAAAATCATAAAAAAAAAAAATAGGCTGGGCATGTAGCTCAGCATCAAGACCCCTAGAAAAGACGGTGGGGTACCACGAAGTAATGCTGCCGTGGCACAGAACTGCCGGTCCACCGAGCCCTCGTTCCACATCAACAGACCCGCGCACGCGCACCGCCCGGGCTCGGCAAGAGGAGGCGATGCCGACCCCGTGGACGCAGGGCTGGGTCCTCCGCATATTTCCTCGTGTCGCCCCCACGACAGGCGTTCCTGCACTCTCACATGGTCTGATTTCACTCAGCTGTTACCGACGGTCATGTGACTTCCCAAGACTTGGGGGGGGTACCCCAGATCGGACCTCACCAAGCAGCTCGCAAGACCAGTGTAGCACAGACGCACGATCCGGTGCCAAGGTAATGCCAACAGAGCCCCATGAAAACCAGCCAGAAGCACCGACGCGCACGGAACAAGAATACCAGTGCCACTTTTCTGTCTTCTGGGTAAGACAGTAAGTATAAGCTCCTGCTTTCTCTCCTGCGTGTGGCCTGGGCACTACATCACGACAGGGCAAGTGCCCGAGGACACACAGGAGACACGGCCACCGGTCACAGCCCTCCTCTCCTGCGCTCTGACACCGTGTGATGCCAAGCTGCCACTCTTGCCCTAGCCGAGTTCTGCCTGGTCCCAGGGAGGAATGGCCTTCAGAAAGGCGCAGGTGGGAGGAGGGCAGGCCCACCTGGAAAGGACAGCCTTCCCTCTGCTCCCGGGGTGGGAGCACCGCTAATGTCTAATAGGACACAGCGTTCTAAAATAACCCCGGTCCCAGGGAGGGACCGGCAAATGCCCGGGGATCTGTGTCAGCTGGCCCCAGGCCCAACCCGGTCACACAGACCCTACAACCAGGACGAGATGCTGGACTTCGCCTAAGCCCCGCCACCCGATGAGCCACATACATAAGACGTCAGAAACAAAAGCTATGAATCCAGGCCCTGTGGCATGTGGGTAAATCCTAGCACTCCAGGAGGCTGAAGCAGGAGGATCTGGACAAATGAGCAAGGACTTGTCCCAATTATTTATTTATTTATCTACTTTAGAAAAGGTCTAGGGATGTAGCTCAGTGCAAAGGAACTGAGTCCAATCTCTAGTCCTGCAAGCCAAGCTGAAACCTGGATGCTTTTACCAGTCTAGCTAAATATGAACAATCCAAATGATGGTCGAGGGTGATGATTAAAATGGCCGGAAGCACACAATCCACACGGTAAGCCTTGGAAGCGGGGAGCCGTGTTCCCATTTCACAGACGGAAAACAGGCCCCGAGAATTAAGTACTAGAGCTGACTTGAACCCAGCAATCGACGTCTGCAGGGCAGGCTCTTACCTGCTACACCATACCACCCAAATGCGCACGGCAGCACAAGCAGGGGTGGGTTTTAACAACAGCTGTCCCAAAGGCCTCTGCGCTGGTGTCTGGGGGGCTCTTCTCAGGCCAGCGCCGCAGGCAGCTGTGCCCTGCCTCCTGCGTTTCTCTGATCACCAGGCAGTGAGGGTTATAGGAGGGGGCAGAGTTCCTGGCACTGCAGTAACCGGCGCTGGGGCTGGACCCCACCACTCCCAGCTGCAGGACATGGGGAAGTTACTTCCCTAAGTGTCAGTGACCTGTGTAAAAAGGGGACATACCACGGCACTCCTAATGGGTTTGTTTCCTGAATTCACCACAGGACCTGTGAACGCGAGCACAGTCACTACAGGAGGATTAAGTAAAGATAAAAAGCCCAGCACCGCTCAGCTCACCAGGAACCTACCAGCTCACAGGCCTGGGTGCAGGCTGAGGTTCCTGGTGCCCTCACCCTAACAATCCTGTTCCAGAAGCTCCGTGGTTCTGAAAAGTGCTCAGTACACGTGATCGATGTTAACATTCATGTTTCTAAACAGGAATGTCTAATAAGACAGAGTTCTGAAACTTGTCTGATCAACTTGGTGACAGGCCGGGAATGTAGTAGGCCCCAGGCCCGGCGCTGCCGAGACCCACCCCACAACCATGTGGTCCCCAGCCCTGCAGGTAGAGAGGTGGCCCGAGAGCAAGGCCAGGCACTGAGGCCTGCGGTGCGCGCACCTGACCCCCGCCAGGACACTCGCACGTGTCCCTACCACTACTTTTCTATTTCTCAGCCAAATCAGAACTAGACTGTGGCCAACACAGGACACCAACTTCCCAGAGTGGAATAACCAGATTTGGGGATTCGCAGCCTTCTGGCAGGGTTCCAGATATTTTTTTTTGCCTTTTAATTTGCCTTTTTCTTTCTTTTTTCCTCTTTCCTTTTCTTCTCAGAGACAGAATAAGAAGAACCCAGGCCAAAAGGAGCGCGAGTCCTGGCCGCCCAGCGCCCCCGGCCCCCCCCCCCCCCGGGGGCCCTGGGTCAGGACGGCTGAGAAAGTGCAGGCCGCCGCGGAGCAAACTGGGGGTGGGGACCGTGCTGCGAGAGGGAGCGCAGGCACCCCAGAGCTCCAGTTCGCCTTCGCTTCCTCTGCGGCTGCTGCCAGACAAAGACCGCAAGTTCCCCGGCCCGCGGAGCCGGGCAGGAGGTCTCCCCAAACGAGGCCCACATCCCACTCACGGCCTAACCCCGCCACGGGGGATCCCCAGCGCGATCCTGGGGCCACGGAGGGCCTCTCCCCAGCCTGCGATTAGACCCTGGCCCGGCCCTCGGCTGCAGGCCCATGCGCCCACCGGGCCCCCACACCGGCCCCGTGGAGGGGCGCCGCCCTGTCCCGAGGGGCCACCACCATCCCAGGTCCCCTGGACCGTGCCTGGCCCCGATACCCACCCGGATCCCGCCGCAGGGGCCGGATTCGCGCTGGCTCCAGGAGCCACCTCCGCACCGCAGATACTGCCAGGGAGGCGCGGTGGGGCGGTACGTGTGACGAGGTCCTCCCCGGGGTCCGCCCCCGGGTCCTCCTCCCGGTCCGCCTCCTCACACCACGGCCTGCGCTCCCGGTAGCTCGCACGCCTCCGGGCCCCAGATCTTAGTCGCAAGGGGGCACCGCACCCCCTCGGGGGAAGGCAGGGCCTCGGGCCCTCCCCGGGTGCGCAGGCCGGCAGCCCCAGCCGCCCGTCCTGTTTGTGGGTGGTTTTGGGGACCGAGCCCAGGGCCTTCGCACGGAGCTACAACTCCAGCCCATTTTTATTTGTGACTTTGCGACAGGGGCTCGCTAAGCCGCTAAATTGCCCAGGCTGGGCTAGAACTTGTCATCCTCCTGCCCTGCAGGCCTGCCCGCCGCGCCGCCCGCTGCTTTCTCCTATTTGCAGCTGGGAAGAAGCACCTGCCAGAAGGCGCCGGGCGGGCATCACTGCTCCCCGGGGGTCCTCGCCGGAGCCTGGGGACGCGACGCCGAGTCTCCAAGGCTGGAGATGGAAACGCAGAAGCCAGGTCGGGGAGCAGGGTGTCCCCAGCGCCCCCGTCCTGCCTGCCACCCCGGGAACCCGCTGGGCTCCGACCAGGCGTCGGCCGGGCATCAGGCGCAGCGCTCGGTGCGCGTGGGCACCATCTTCACCTTAACACAAACAGCCCCGGTGGCACAGAGCTCAGAAGCAGAGGGACACGGGAAACGCCGATTTATGCCTTAAGGCGGTTTCGGAGAGAGATGGCGCAGCCCACGTGCAGAGTACAAAGGCCGCGCGCTGCGCCCCATCCTCTGGGCTCGCCTGGTCGCCGCCGCAGCGCCGGATGTTGACGGCGTCGCCTAGCAACCGGAGATGGCCGAGCCAGGCGACCGCGCTCTGGGGTAAGCCGGCGAGGGGACTGCAGGTCCCCACGCAGCCAGGACGTGCTTCTCAGCCGTCCGCGCCCCGATGGCCCCTGGTCGGCTCCCTTTGCCTCCTCGCTCCTTTCCTGCCACATCGCTTCCTTCCCCCGCCCCCATGTCTGGCCTTTCCAGCCCTCCCGCCTCTCGCACCCCCATGCCCCGTCTCCCTTCCCTCCGACTTTCCTTTGTCCTCTCCTGCCCCCCCTCTTCCCGCAGTCCAAGAGCTTTCCTCCCTCCAAGACCAGGGACGCGCGGTGCTGGCCCTGCGGTAACCATGGCAACTGCCAGTGCCCGCTGTCCCAGCTGCGGATAAGGGCACAGGTCCGTGGGAGGCTGCCTGATCTTGCCCTGGGGTCACCTGCTGTGATGGGGGCGGCCCAGCTTCACGCCTCTGTCCTGCCAGCAGAGATCCTGGGTCAGGGGCTCAGGGAGGGGTGGGCGGTGGCCGGCCCAGGCAGGCCGGGGAGGGTCGGGGCTCCAGGCTGTGCAGCCCAGAGCATCCACTGGACAACCAGTGAGAGTGGCTGGGGGAAAATGTGCACTTCAAGCCCTGCACTCTGCTATGCTTTGTGGAAAGGATAGGAATATTTTAAAAGAATTTGAATTTTTTATGTAAAACACTTCTGTATTCTATGATAGTTTTTTGAAAAGTAGGCCTCTATGTAGTGCAATGGAAAGGCCTCCAGGTTGCATCAAATGAAAGACTAAGTATGCAACAATAGGGTTGGGATGGTCTGTCATGGGAGGGCAGTATTTAAATGCACAGAAAGAATTGGAAGGGTAAAGGGGTGCCCTAATCTCTCACTGTTATCAGTGGCCCATGAACTTGGCAGGGAGAAGAGAAAACCACGTGGTGGTTCCTTGGTGTCACACGGCTCTGCATTTGTCTGACTTTCGCAAATTAGACCACATTGCAAAAACGAAGACCAAAAAAAAAAAAAAAAAATTGGGCAGGGGATGTAGCTCAGTGCAGAAGCCCTGGGCTCCACACCCAGTACCACCCACTCATCCCCACACACATGTGCACGTACATGCACAGCATTAGCTTGCATTTTTAATTTAAAGAAACAATGCACTGTAAAGAAAATTCTTGTACCAAGTAAACATTGAGAAGCTAACACAGACTTCTGGGACTTTGGCATTATGCAATTTTGTCTGATCTGTATTTTTTTCTTTTCTTTTCTTTTCTTTTTTTTGAGACAAGGTCTCGCTCTGCAGTCCAGGCTGGTCCTGAACTCACTATGTAGCCCAGGCTGGCCTCAAACTCAAAGCAATCCTCCTGCCTCAGCCTCCTGAGTGCTGGGATTACAGGCATGTGCCACCACACCCAGCTTATGTGGTGCTGGGGAATGGAACTCGGGGCCTCGCACTTGCCAGGCAATCGCTTTAACCGCTGAGCAACACTCCTTCCTGCATTTCCTGTCCCTGTCTTTGTCCTCGGACACAGCATCATTAAGATGACCTTTCGGGGTTGATCTCATCATGCTGTTCCCTTAATGTTTTTGTAATTGTACTTTTCATTCATTCTTGTAGTGAGTGTGTGGCACATGGACCCCTGACAGCACGCACACTCTAGTGAATGGAAGAACTCCTGGCGGATAGCCTGTGGGGGAGGGAGGCTAAAGCAGGGGTGCAGAATTCAAGGAGTGGTACATACCTGCCTTTCAACTGTTTCTCCGAAACCAGGTCTCCGCTGGACGGGGAATCGAGTTCTGAAGAAGAAGAATCCAGCGACAACAGCCATGAGGTAAGGCCCTCTTTGAGCTGCTACTCTGGGCCTCTGTTTACTGGGAGACTAGTCGTTGGGCCAGGTGTGGTCAGCCACAGTGAGCTTTTCACCTCACCCTGCTACAAACGGGTCAGAGAAATCCGTTGTCTTTCTACCTCAGTCCAAAACGTGGGCTATTAGTAAAGAATACCAAGGATAGCCACCTCCTGCGTTGCCCTGAGCGCCCAAATTTCCAGAACTCAGGTTCAGTATAGTGGACGGACCGAGAGTACGGAAGCCGAGAGCGGTCATATCTCTTACAACAGGGAACGCAACATGAGTACGTAACAGCAGACATATATCGCCTGTAATGGGGGCACGCAACATGGGTACCGAAACAGAGCGAACATATGTAATACAGCGTGCAACATGAGTACAGAGAGCAGACACATGGCGTGAAAAGAGTGAACGCCTTGCATTAAAACACCACACACAAATAGGAAAACAGCGGACACGTTATGACGTAGCACACCACAGGCGTACGGAAACAACGAGCGGACACATTACCTGGGATGGCGCACGCGCCGCCAGTACGGAAACCGAGAGCGAACACTCTTCCGACGTGGGCGGAGCTCGTCCGCGCTGAGTACGAGACGCAGCTGCCCGGAGGGGGTGCGCACTGCCAAGCGCAGCCCCTTCGTGCGCCTTTGCGTGCTTATTCTTGCCCGCGTGTGGTATGCGCCTTCCCTGCCGCGCTGTTCCAGGCGTCACCCCCGGAGGAAGCGGCCCACGCAGCGGCCGCGGCCAGCCCAGCCTCTTCGGGTGGCGAGGTCGAGGCCGACGGTGAGGAGGCGTCGTCGGAAGGAGAAATGGCGGTCTACGGGGAGGCCCGATCCAGCGACGGGAGCGGGACGGCAGGAGAAGTCGCAGCCGGGCTGGAGACCGCGTCCCCGTCCCCGCAAGGGCGCGCCAGCTCTGCAGCGCTGCGGCCTGCGGCCGTGGGCTCCGACCAGGCGTCGTCGGGGAGCTCGGCGGGGCCATCGCCGCCTGCCAGTGGCCTGGTGAGTGCTGCTAGTCTCGGCTTTCCCATTTTATTAACACACGTGTGTGTGTGTGTGCGTGACGCGTCGTGCTTACAATGAACTTGAGTATTTTTGAGCGCGTGGATAACGCGTCAAAGTTACATTCCCTTCCCCTCTGCCTCTCTGGCCTTCTCCCTCCCCACCTTCCCTGAATCCCGCTGTGCCCCTCCACCACGTGATTCTGTGAAATGACTGTATGCCAAGTTTCTCGTATTGGAGAAACCATTCGATATTTAGTCTCCTGGGTCTGACTCACCTTCACTGAGCATGATGGTCTCAACTTGCGTCCATTTACCCAAAAAGCCCCCAGCCTGCCTGCGTCTGTGGCGGAGCAGTGCCCCGCTGTGTACCACAATTTCCGTGTCCACTGGCCTGTTGAAGGGGATTTGCTGTTTTCTACATTTTAGCTATTGTTAGTTGCCCTGCTCTGAACGTGGATTTACATGTATCTCTGTTATATGATGCTTTTCTCTGAACTCTTTTGAAAAGATGCCCAGAAGAGGTCTCGCTGGATCAAATGGAATAATATGTATTTTTAGCCTTTTGAGGAATTTCCACACTGCCCTCCGTAGCATTTGTACCAGTGTACATCCCCACCCGCCGCGGAAGAGGGTTCCTCTTTCCAAACATCCTCACCAGCACTGATTGCTGTTCCAGTTCTTGACGTACACCTGGGCCCGGTTTGGGGCCCATGTATTTCATCCTCCTCTGTGCCCAGCTTACACACACACAGGATAACGTGACAAATGACCTCACAAACCTGACTCTGGGAGTCTGTTCTCCAGTGCGAACAGCTCCTGCGGGTCCCTGCAATGTTCCCACACCCAGGTTTGGTGGCGTTCTATAGCCACCGTTCATGTAAATGGCACCAGGTTTCTAATCCTCAGAAAAGCGAGGTCCAGTATGGTGGCTGCGAGTCTCCTCAGGTTCACCTGCTCATTTCAGGAGCATTTGGGATGTGATTAATGAAAGAGAATTGGAATTTTTTAATTTTTAAAACTTTAAACGAACCTACGTTTAAATAGCCCTCTGTAGCTAGTGGCTAACATAGTGGGCAGTGCAGCTCTAGATAAAATAAAAGACCAGCTGGACACAGTTGGACCCACTTGTAATCCCGGTGACTTCTTGGGAGGCTGAGGTAGGAGGAACTAAGATTTGAGTCCATCCTGGGCAGCATAGCAAGATCCTGTCTCAAAATAAATTTTGAAAAGGTTTAGAGATGTGTTTAAGATGCTGGGTTCAATCCATAGTAACAGAGAGAGAGAATGACATTGACATTGTCCCGTTTTTTGTTGTTTGTTTTTGGTTTTAAGACAGGGTCTTTGTAGTCCAAGCTGGTCCTGAACTCAATGTGTAGCACAGGCTGGCCTCAGACACACAGCAGTCCTCCTGCCTCAGCCTCTTGAGTGCTGGGATTACAGGTGTGAACTGCGCTCAGCTATGGGGTGCCCAGGAATGGAGCCCAGGGCCTTAGACGTGCTAGGCAAGGCTTTAACTGCTGAACTATGCCCCCGATCCTATAGCTACACTCTTACATTCATGTTTTAATATTGATACAATCACCAATGCACAGGTGCAGTAAGAAGCACATTTTATTTTCTTCTGCATGCAAAGGCAAGTTGCCAGTGGGACATACCATCAACTCCACACCTTTTGATGTGTTTTTCCCATAAATAACCACAGCTCAACCATTAACATCTGGAAAGAAAATAGCAGCTGGGGCTGGGGCTCGTCCCTAGCATGCTTGAGGTCCTGGCTTTGATCCTTAGTGCCACCAAAAAAAAAAAAGATACATTGCTTTATTACTGTTACATGTTGAAGCTCTATTAACATTTCACCAAATTGGCTGGAGGAATAACACAGCAGTTACAGTGCTGGCCTAGCAAGCACAAGGCCCTGGGTTCGATTCCTGACCACCACATAAAGCTGGGTGTGGTGGCATATGCCTGTAATCCCAGCACTCAGGAAGCTGAGGCAGGAGGATTGTTGTGTGTTTGAGGCCAACATAGGCTCCATAGTGAATTCCGGACCAGTGTGGACAACAGAATGAGACCCTTCACAATAAGCTATGCCCCTAACTGTCATTTTATTTTATTTTATTTTATTTGAGAGAGGTCTCACTGTGTGTTTGTTACTTTTTTGTTGCTGTGACTCAATACCTGACACGCACAAGTTTAGGAAAGGAAAGATTTACTGTAGTTCACAGTTTCAGATGGTCACAGTCCATTCAGGGGCGGCCGGCAGCAATGCAGGTACATGGCAGAGACAGAGAGGTGGAGGCAGCTTCTCAGGACATCACAGACAGGCAAGTGAGACTCATTGAGACTAGTCCCAGTCCCAGTCTTAGTCTCTCCTGCATCCGGGTATCGAAGGTGTGGCCACTACACACCCTTAGTCTTAACTCACGCGCCTTTAGCCTTAACTCACAGGCCCCTAATCCCAACAACTGCAGTCCACCCCTCCAGGCCAGACCCCAATCCACCAACATTACATGGCTCCATAGACAATCCATAACATTAAAATACATGAGACTTTTGGGGGACACTCCAGATCCTAACCACAACACTGTGTCACCACAGTGCTCAGCCTAGACTCGAACTTGTGATCCTCCAGCTTCTTCCTCCCCGAGTGCTACCATGATCTGTGTGCTGCCATGACCTGGCTGGCATCTCTGTCTGGATTTCAGTCTTCTGAGGAGAGTGTTCCACCTGTCCCCGCCCAGTGTGTATGATTAAGGCTCCCTATTGTGGGTGTGCTATCAGTTGGAGGAAGTTCCCTTTATTCCCCTGTGAGTGGGTGTTGTGGAAGGTGTGGTCAGCCCCCACTACATGTCTGTAATCCAGTTTACATGCTTGTAATCGGGTTTGCATGCCTGTAATCCACCCAACCCCCCAGACTAGGCCCCAATATCCCAACAGCACATGCTTCCGTAGACAGTCTGTAACAGTCAAATACATAAGACTTTGGGGGAACATTCCGGATCCAAACAACAATAATTCAGGAGATTAGATTGACTCGTGTTCAAATGTCCAGGCAACCCTACGCTCTGAGATAAACTTGGGGATGTAGGGAAGCCGTGTGGATGTTGGATTAGGCTCACAGTGCTGGGGGGCTCAGTCCATGGTCAGAGGCAGGAGCGTCACAGCAGGAGGAGGCTGTGCAGAGGTGGCCAGGGAAGCAGAGCAGGAAACAGTGGCAGGAGGGGGGCCCAGGACAGTAGGTAGACCCCGAGGTCACACACTCCGTGACCCACCCAGACACACCCAGAAGTGTGCTGACCTAGCCCCGGCAGCTCCCAGCCAGTCAGGTACTGCAGCATAGACCCACAACGCCCCAGGAGGTGGGTTTTGTGTTTTCTCTCTAGACCATCTGCAAAAGCCAGCAGTCTTTAAGTCGACTTGAGTTTCTGTTGCTCCAACAGTTATGTTGAATTCTGAACAGTGTGATGAATCAGAACCTAACCATTTCTCCTGTGTGACTGAGTCCGTGTGTTGGCCAGGCCGTGATTGCACCAACGAAGTGCTTGGCACAGTGATTACCCCAACAGTGCTTGGTACAGGCGGCTGTAAAAGTGGAAAGGGTGCGTGGATGGTCGGTTGGGTTTTGGTTGTGCTGTGGCTGAAACCCAGGGCCTCACATGTGCGTCAGATAAGCATCTTGCTGTTGAGCCACACCTCCAGGAAAAGGTGGGTCGAGAGCATGCACAGGCTCCAGGACTGGGCCCGCCCTCTGGTGGCGCCACCTACACCCTGCGTCAGGGTGGTGGGAGAGTAGGGAAAGCGAGCACAGCACACAGGGCGCCAGGAGCAGAGAGAGCAGGAAGTGCAGCCTCACTCCTTCGATACCAGTCTCTCAACAGGACTGGAGGGTCCCCGATACCTTCCTTAGGAGAGTGTGTCCCCACTGGCCCGAGTGCCGCGCGCTAGACCCCACCTCTCCAAGGTTCTGCCATGCCCCCATTGCATTACCCTGAAGACCATGCTCTGTGCTTGCCAAGTCGTTGGGGGAACAGTGAAGCCGAATGCCCGCTTGCAGCCCTGACTGATGAGCTGTGGTTGTGGATCCCCAGCAGATGATCTCTTCTGTGGACACCCAGTACGACCTCAGACCAGATCAGGGAGGCAGCGTGGCGTTCTCACAGGTGAAGGAGGACTCTGTGAACTTGCAGGAGACCTTTGAACAAGAACCAGGTATGTCATGCCTGCTGGCATCATCCTGGCAGTGTGACCAGCCACGTGCATGTCCCCTTCCCTTCAGGTGGGGCTGTTCTTTGACTCCTGTTACCTGTAGGGCTGAATATCAGTCAGACTTCCCACCACTGAGACACAGTACCCAACACTTACCACCTAAAGAAGGAGAGATTGAATTTGGCTCATGGTTTCTGGGGTTCAGTCAGTAGCAGGCAGGCTCCAAGGCAAAGGACATGTTAGAAGGATACGGTGGAGCAAAACTACGTAGTTCGTGGTGGCCAGGAAGTGGAGCCGGGGACAACACCAGGCGGGGCAGGGTGAGGGACCAGATATAGTCCCCAGGGTCATTCTTCCATGACCCACAGACAGTCCCAGGAGTACGCTTCCCCCACTCACTGGGTGGCTCCTAAAGCACCCAAGCTTCACCCTCTATCACAGGCTGTGAAGGTAAAGATAAAAATCCCGTCAACAGGTGGAAAATGCTTACGGAGCATGTGAACCCGGCAGAGTAGAAGCCGTGCTCCCCTGTACAGATGGGGGCCAAAGAACTGTTCAGCAGCGGCCGTAGTCAGTGTCCAGGAAGAGAGCTCTACCTTGGCTCAGATTCAGTGTATAATAAGCTGGCTCCAGTGGAAAAACAGCATGGCAGGCGGGCGTCACTGAGGTCAGCTGCTCATCCATCGCAGCCAGGAAGCCGAGAGAGGAGGGAGGAGCCGGGGACAAGAGTCTACTCTCCGGAGTCACACCCTCAGGGACCCCGCCCCAGTCAGGCCCCCTTTCTGACAGCACACTCGGCCACAAACCTATCCATGGGTGACGCCATGGATGTCCGCAGCACCCCCAGGATCCGTTGGATTCCAAACACGTGAGCTTTTGGGGAACATTTTAGGTCTAAACTGTAACCTTATCCAAGTAAGCTGCAGAGGAGGGTCTTAGTGGGGGAGCCAGTGGTCCCCCAGGCCTCCAGGCTGGTGTCAGGGAGAGGTCCTGTAACAGAACCTTCTGTGGGCACCTGTCTGCCAAGTGCCCTGCACACCCCTGCAGAAATACCTGACTCCCCAGAAACAAATGTTGTGGGTCCTGCAACCGTGGAACTTGCAGGAGAAGTCAAACCAAGTGAGCCAAGTGCACAGTCAGTTCAAACAAGACATACTTAAACAAATGCAAGAAATGATTAGTGATCTTAAAAGGAATTTGCTAAGCAAGTAATGGTCTTAATAAAAAGTTGACTGATGAGGGTCGAAAAGGGAGAAGAGAAGGATTTGTAGTTTTGCCACAATATATAGGTGCAAAATAATCAAGAGCAATGTAAACTTTATGTATTACATATATAGATATCAATAAAATGGGGGAAAGAAGTGCATTGATTTTCTAGAAGACAAAAATGGCTGGCTGAGGTAAACCGGCAATGCAAGATGTGAAGGAACATTTTGGAAAAGAAGTAGATAATCAGAAAGGAAAACTACCTGAATTTCAGGATATGAGAAATTCTTTTGAA
Source organism: Ctenodactylus gundi (assembly GCA_004027205.1). Classification (NCBI taxonomy): domain Eukaryota; kingdom Metazoa; phylum Chordata; class Mammalia; order Rodentia; family Ctenodactylidae; genus Ctenodactylus; species Ctenodactylus gundi. The sequence goes on from PVKB01002319.1 coordinate 208,736, forward strand.
AGCCAAGGAAGTAGGCTTGAACATCGAGAGGACAGAATTTCGGACCTTGAGGGCAGGCTGAGGAAGCAGGTACCGCAGCCAGGCATGATCTGAAGCTAGACCTGAGCAGGGTGTCTGGGACGCAGCAGCTGGTGGGTGACTTGGCGCAACCCAGCCCAGCATTGTGGGTGTGCCAGAAAGAGCAGAAGCCGGCACAAAGAGTATAAAGAATTTATTCACCGAAATCTTGGCAGAAAAATGCCTGGTATCTAAGAAAACATTAATATTCAGGTACAAGAAGTATATAGAACACCAAATAACCAAAAAAGAACCCCATCACAACACGTTGTGATAAAAAACCCTCAAATTCAACACAGAATATTAAAAGTAGAGAAAAACAGATGTTATTATACTAAGGCAAACCCATCTGATTAACTGTGGATTTCCCAGTGCAAACTTTGAAAGCCATGAGAATAAAATCTTTCAAGCTTTGCAGGAAAGCAAGTGTCAACCCAGGTGGTTTTGTCCAACATAAGTATCCCTGAAAATTGAAGAAGAAAACATTTTTTATGACAAACCCTAAAGAAATTTATGACCACTATCTCACAGAAAATACTTTAGGGCAGGTTAGAGACAGAAGAACAGAACTAAACAACTCAGAAAAGGAAACATCAAAAGAGAAAGTGGAACAAAAAGAAAAAGCAGCCGATAGCCAGAAAAACAAGACAATGACCAGGTGCAGTAAAAATCTTACAGTAATTGCTGTCCATGCTAGTGGTCTTAATTCACTGGTCAGAAGACACAGACTGGCAGAGACACAAGAGACACGCTGTCCGCAGAAGACACACTTCCCCCGCAGAGAAGCACGCAGACTGAAGGGGAAGGGGTAGAAACTAAGACTACCTGCTAGCAGAGCTTGGAAAAAAAGCAGGAATAGCTGTCCTGTTCTCAGACCCTGCAGACCTCAAGCCAGGACAGATCAGAAGAGACAAAGATGGTCACTAAATGCTGGTAGAAGGAGCAGCCCAACACGAAGAGCCCCCAGTTATCAGCATACATGTACCCAATTGTGTAAAAGAAACTACTGACCAAGAAAGGTCAAATAGACCTCCGTTCAAGATGGCGGCTGATTAACAGAGCTGCAGTGTCTCCTTGTGGACCCACTGAAAAAGTTGAGAATATATGTCATTGTCGGTTACAGTTGTCGAGCACTGCGTCCGATGTTGCCCCAGGAGGCCTTTCCTAGCGGGAGCGCGCGTCGCCTTTGTAGTAGGCACTACCCACAGATGTGTGGGCTGCCACCTGCTGTCAGTCCCCGCTTCTCCCGGGTCTGCGCCTCCTTCTGTCTGAGGTTCCAGGAGCTGGGCTTTCCCCCAGCTGTGGATGTGGCGGCTCTGGGCCACGCTTGGCCTGGCGCTGCCTCCTGGGCTGCTGCTTTTCTCTACTTCAGATATGTCTTCAGGATTTCTGACTTTCCGGTGGCCTTTCAGTCACGGGGTGCTCCTTCCTCTTGTCGCTCTGGCCAGAGGTTCCCAGCTCTGGGCAGGCTTCTGTCTCCTGATGCCGACGGCTCCCTGCTGTTTGCAGTTGGCCTGGGGCAGCGTCCTAGACTGCTGTTCACTCCCACCACCGATGTGTTTTGGGGGTTTCTGACCTTCCTGTGGCCTCCTTTAAAGTGTTGGGACACTCCTTTCCTGTCCCAGGTACATTGAACGGGTGGTTTTTGATATGATATGATATGTACAGGCACCCATTTCTCAAAGTGATTGTTATTGTATATCACAAACACTGATGAGAGAAAGATAATAATGAAAAATAAGTAAATGACACCAGGGTATGGGGATGGAGCTCAATGACAGAGCAGATTACCTCCTGTGCCCAAGGCCTGGGGTTCAACTCCTAGTGTTAGGGCATAGGTCCAGAATGTCTCCCAGTGTTCTCATGCCTTCAGAGCTGTGATTGTGGAAGCTGACAGGACCATGGGGCCACTGATCCTCAGCGGATGGGCTCATGGTTGACTGTGCTGTCAGGGTGTAGAGGTTGCTGGGGTGTGACCTGGAAGGGCGGCCTCTTGTCCCTGGCCCCTCCCTTCTCCCTCTGCTTCCTGGGTGCCAGGCTTGGAGCAGCTGTCCTCTGCCCTGCCATTAGGTCATGCTGTCTTGGCTGCCTCGGAGCCAGCTGGCCATGCATGGGTTGAACCCACAGAAACTGTGAGCTAAGTAAACCTCTTAACCAAGCTGCCGGCACAAGACCATCATCCCTCACTCTGAGAGGCTGAGGCAGGGGGATTGCAAGTTTAAGCCTCACTTGGGCACCTTAGTAATTCAGCAAGACCCTGTCTCAAAATGAAAATCAAAAAATGGTCTGGGGTGTAGCTGAGCGTAAAGGTCTGGGGCTCAGTTACCACACAGTACCACCCTCCCACACACACACACACACCTCTCCTTCTAGCTGTGGGTGTCAGGCGTTTTGTCCCAACAATGGGAAAGTGATTAATGTACCCAGTACCCCAAAATAAAAATAATAGCAATCCAAATAAGTGAGTCACATGGAAAATGTAACCAAGGAAAAAACAGACTACAGACCTCCATAACCTGCAGGATAACTAGAGCTCTGTTTAAAATTTCTTTCTTTTTTTTTTCAATTTTATCTGCTACTTCTCATTTTTTAAAAACCATAAGCCAAGTCTGGTGGTGCAGGCTGATACTCCCATCTCTCGAAGGCCAAGGCAGAAGATTGTAAACGCAAGCCAGCCGGGGCAACCTAGCAGCTTAGCTGAACCCTGTCTCAAGCTCAAAAATGAGAGAGGCTGGGGATGTAGCTCAGTGTGAAGGCGCAGTCCCCGGTGCCACCGAATATGCATACATGCTACATGCAGGCAACATACAACACATGTATAACATACCTGCATACAACATACACATGTGCACACACAGCGTGTTTATATATGTGTGTGCATGCATGTTGGCACAAGCCTTTAATCCCAGTACTTCAGTGGCTGAGGCAGGATTGTCCTGAGTTCGAGGGCAGCTTAACCTACAGAGCAAGAGCCTAACTCAAAAAGCAGCGTAGATCCACACGTACAGGCCTCAAGTCCAGCCCTTCAGTTGCGTGCCCCCTTTCTATTCTCGCTTCATGTATAAAGAAAGAAAATTCCTTTCTCTTCTACCTTTGAAATGTGATTCTTCGCCTGGCCTGGTAGCTCAGGTCTATAATCCCAGCCCTCTGGGAGGCTGGGGCAGGAGGGTCACAAGTTTCAGCTGAGCCTGGGCCACTTAATGACTCAGCAAGGCCATCTCAAAATCAAAATAAATAATGGGCTGGGGATGTACCTCAGCGTGTAGGTCCTGGGTCCAATCCCTGGTACCACCAAAGAAGAAAGGAGGTAAAAAGTGGGTCTTCCTGCAGAATGCACTGGAGAGGGCGTTGGGCAGTTGCGCGCCCTTGGCCATTTGGGCGGCTCTCCCTCCCCTTTGTCACTGTGGCTCAACACCCGACATCCACAAGTTGGGGGAGGAAAAGTTTATTTTAGCTCACAGTTGCAGACGGTCACAATCCTTTCATGGGTACTGGTAGCAGTGGAAGCACATGGTAGAGGCAGAGGCGGAGGCAGAGGCGGCTCCTCACAGCGTTGCAAACAGAAAGTCAAGTCCAGTGAAATCTAGTCCAGTCTAGCCCAGAAAGAAGGCAGGAAGCAGCATCTGTCCTTCCAGGTCCCTTCCCAGTGATCTGCCCCTTCTGGGTCCAGCCTCAGTGACCTACCCCTTCCAGGTCTACCATGTGCCTATCTCCCACCACATACCCATAATCTCCTCCAGACCGGGCCCCAGTCTCCCAGCAGTGTGTAGTTCTGTAGATAATCTGTAGCACCCAAATGCCTGTGGCTTTTGGGGGGTGTCCCTGATCCAGACCACAGTGCAGCAGAAGCTTTGCCATTGAGTCTCCCAGAATATCTACAACAACCCAGCACTCTCTCAGCAAACCCTCAGTGCCACACGCCACTGTCTGTTCCCAGGCATCGCGACAGAGGAGCCCGATGCCTACTTTTGGGGGAGCGTGCCCCTGGAACAGGTCCAGCTGTTGCCTCCGGAAGAAGGGACCCCAGCGGAGAGAACCGCTGCTGAGGGCGGTGACGGGCCTCAGGATGAGGAGCCCCAGCTGGTGGTTCTGGACCCACACCACGTAAGACCGCACGTGGCATTGGCTCACTCCCCTCCCCCCCACTTGTCTCTGGATCCGCCTCGGGCACCCCTGCCCTGCTCAGCCCCACCACTGGGCCTCCGGCTTGGCAAAGGGTGTGTCCCCTGTGCACCTGTACTGGGGCCAGGCTGTTCTCTGTGGTGGGCTGTCCTGAGCTTCAGGGGGTGTTGGGCCCTCCTGGCCACTGTCTGCAGCAGGCCAGCAGTACCTTGTCCTCTATGGTGACAACCCAGATTTTCTGCAGACTTGGGGAACACAGGGCTAGAGTAGGGACGGGGCCACCCGCCCTTGTGGAGAGCTGCTGCCTGAGTGTACCGCCCCTGCTGCAGCTTGTCCTGCTCGGGCCCCCGGAGCCACCTGCCGTGGAGCTCCAGGAGTGTGGGCAGCAGCCCCGGGTCACCGGGAAAACGCCCAGCTCTCCTCAGATGCCCGCACACTGAGCTGTGTGCACCCTGGGCTGCCTCTGGCCCTGGGAAAGTTCATGTGACCACTGCAGCCCTTGGCTCTTGCCAGAGTGCACAGCAGCTGTGCCAGGCGGGGCCGAGGCCAGGAGGAGCCTTGTTTCAGTGACCATGTTGGTTTCATTTTCCCATCGTTATTGTTTTTTATTAGTGTATATTTATGACATGTAATAATCAGTTCATCTTGGGCAATTGGTGTATACTATAGTAAACGTTAATTCTTTTTTTGGTGGTCCTGAGGTTCAGACCCAGGGCCTTTGCACTGAGCTACATCACCAGCCCTTTTTAAATTTTTTTTTTTTTTTTTTTTTTTTTGAGACAGGATCTTACTGAGTTGCTAAGTTGTCCAGGCCAGGCTCCAAGTTGCGATCCTCCTGCCTCAGCCTCCCAGAGTGCTGAGATTACAGGCCTGTGCACCTCACCCGGCCAGAATGTCCCTCTGCCCTCCCTGCCTGTGTCCCTGCCCCCACACCCCCACAGGTCCACCCCCGTTTTTCCTACCATCTTTTTGTGTTCTTACGTTTTGTGTTTCTCTCATAAGAGAAACCACGCAGCACTTAACCTTCCGTGTCTGATGAGTTTCACCAGCATTGGACCAGGAGGGGCTCGAATGTGGGGCTTCCCGGGTCAGGTTCCCAGGCAAACATCGGGGATGCCAGTGTGGACACCCGCCCTGTGCCCGTGCCCACATACGGGCATCCGCGGAGGGCCCGTTGGACACCTCGGCGCACCCTGCACAGGCCGGGGCCTCACCACCTGCTTTCTGCTGTAGCCACTGATGGCGAGGTTCCAGGCCGCCCTGAAGGGCTACCTCAGCCGCCAGATAGACCAGCTGAAGCTGGAGCTGCGTGAGCTGGTGCGTAGGGGACCCGGGGCCCACCCCCTGCCGCCCCGGCCAGGCCCTCACCCGTGCCCCTTTGGTTCTCCTGCAGGAGGTGGCCACCAAGCGGAGCCAGCTGGAGCGGCAGGAGCTGGGCGTGAGTCTGTACGGGGTTCAGCAGCACCTGGCACGCCTGCAAATGCAGCTGGAGAAGACCCACGACCGCTACTCGGTGGCTGCCAGCGAGAGGCAGCAGCAGGAGCAGGAGCTGCAGCGGGCGCGGGCGCTCTACACCACCACCTGGGCCTCTGCCAGCGAGGAACGCAAAAAGCGTAAGGCGGGGCTAGAGGAAGGGCACCTGCCTACCAACCGCACGGCCCTGGGTCTGATTCCCCAACACCACATAGCCGGGTGTGGTGGTGCGCGCCTATGACCCTAGCACTCTGGGGGCTGAGGCACAACTCAAGGCACTATGTCTTCCATCCGTGTCCTGTGTACGTCCCCGTGCCATGGTAACACACCAGAGATGGTGTGCGTCCTGGAAAGGTTCTGTCTTTTTAGGAAAGGAAAGCCCGGAAGTATCTGTTTCAACTTTCCCATTGCTGGGACACAGCACTCAGTACCCACACCTGAGAGGAGGAGAGGCAGGTTTGGTTCAAGTTTCAGGGGGTTCAGACCACCGTGAGCTGCCCTCGGCAGGAGCACCGTGGCAGCCAGGCATGGGGGAGCACAGCTGCCCGTCTCGTGGTTGCAGAGAGCAGAGCAGGAGGCAGTGCCAGAGAAGGGGCCAGGGCTGTTGTGGTCCCAGGTCATGCCACAGCCCGGCCACACGTGTGCGGGAGTGGGTCAGCCAGTCCGCCACGTGTTTCTTCCTTCCATGGAGTAGACACGGCAGGGCACTAAGGGCCACAGCGTCTTACAAGGCACCTGACTGGGCGAAGCAGCCAAGGCCGGAACTGACCGTCGTCTCCCCATGTAGAAGTGCAGAGGGCTGGAGTGGGAGCACAGAGGGCCAGGGGCAGGTCCTCAGGGCACCAGGACGGCAGGCTCCAGGAGGGGCGAGCGAGGCCACACGGAGGAGCACAGAGGCTGGACAGGCACCGCCCAGCAGCCTGGTGTGCCCACAATCCAGCCTGTGCCCGATGTACAGAGGCTTCAGGCTCGGGGAGACGGGCAGGCCTTGGCCACTTGTGTGCATTGTCCACACTAAAGCCCCCCTTGCTTGGAGAAGGGGTGCGGGGACAGCGCTGCGCTTCCTGGGGTGGCTGCGGTCATGCTCTCAGCCTTTGCCACGTTGAAGCCGTGCAGCCTGGGGCTGAGGGCTGCAGGTTCCACCAAATGCAGCTGGGTGTGGCTCCATGCAGAGGCCCAGGGCTTGCCCCAGAACCCCAAGAAGAGGCAGAGAGAAGGAGAAAGACCTCTGGTGACTGAGACTCTGAAAATGGGTTTGCCTTCCCCGACAGGTGAAGAAATGGAAGGCTTGGTTTGGTTGTAAGGAGGAAAGGTCTATTTTGGCTCACCAGGAACGGAAGTCTGAGAGAATGTTTGACATAGTGTGCCGTGGTTTTTGATCCCCCCACAACCTCATGTATTTAAAACTGTGTTATTGGGAGGGAAGTAGGGCCCGTCATGAGGGGCATATGCTTGGGGTTTGACCGGGACGGATTGTATCAACTCATTTGAGATTGGAGGTTGCCCAGGGCGGAGCATTCAGGTATATGTTGTTGACTTGTGGCCAGAAAATGAGGGAGGGTCACCCACCTTGGGTGTGGGGTCCCAGCCCCAGCTTGAACTGAGTAAAGGAAGAAGAGACATCGTTCCAGTTTCTTCCTGGGCAAGCTCTAGCCTTGTCTGTGTCTCTGGGCTCACTTGGCTTCTGCCTGCAGGGGGTGAGCAGCTCTCCACCCTCGCCGTGCGCCTCCACCAGTGCCGGCTGCCTGTGAAGGGGCTACGAGAGGCCTCCTGACGCTGGGAGCTGAGCAAACCCTTCTCCCTCGAGTCGAGACGTCGCGCATTTTGTCCCCACAATGAACCCAATGATGAATACATAACTAAGACTTAGTGGTGACCTTCAGTTACCCACCCATCCAGCAGAGGGGAGGATCTGGGCCCAGGCCCCCCACCCCACGGGGAACGTGGGGACACACGGTGAATCAGGGACTCCGGGAGAGGCTCCTGGCCCAGGTCTCCAAGTGGAGCTGCACACACTGGGCAGCTGAGACCACAGAAGTGTCTTTCCCAGAGCTCTGGAGGCCGAGAGGCAGGATGCTGGTGCCGGTGGCGTGGGTTCTCAGCGGGTGAATGGCCATCCCCGCCCGGGCCCTAATGCAGCTGGCCCTCCATGTGCGGCCGTGTCCCGAGTCTCTCTTTTGAGCCACACGGGGTCAGGCTCACGCTGGTGACCCCACTTAGCCTCACTCAGCTCTGCCAAGGCCCAGCACCTAGCTGCAGGTCCCTCCCCCTGTGCTAAGGGTCAGAGCTGCACCATCAGGACTAGGGGGTCAGAGCCCGGACCCCCCTGGAGGGCAAACCAGTTCCATTTCCTCAGGGGGCAAGCAGCACGACTGTCCCCGGATCAAGTGTGCATGTGATCAACCGTGACGTTTTTACCTTGAAGGAGGGAACTCTAATGATAGTTAAAGCTGGCTATGGCGATGCACCCCAATAATCCTGGGACCTTGGGAGGCGGAGGTGGGAGGGTCCTGAGCTTGAGCCCACTCTGGGCAGCTTAGCAAGACTGTCTCAAAATAAAAGTAAGGAGAGGGCTGGAGAGCATAGCTAGTGTGAAGGCCCCGGTTCGAGCCCCAGGGGCGCCAGGGGAAGGTCTCCGACAGGCGGGCACGGGGTGGCTGGTAGCCTTGTGGACATGGATTGCGGGTATTTTCATCTCTTTGCTCCAGTCTACCTGCTAAGCTCCTTGACAGCAAAGTCTGGCTCTTTGTCATTTAAATCGTCTTCCATTCTCACCTGGCGGAGTGGGGGGGGGGCGGTGAGGGGTCTGGGGGCCTCCCCATCTGGGACAGGCGGTGACGCGCGCCCTCCCACAGTGGCAGTGCTGCAGACAGACCTGGAGAAGCTGGCCCTGCACCTGTTCTACATGCAGAACGTCACCCAGGACGTGCGCGATGACATCCTCGTGATGAAGCAGGTGGTGCGGAAGACGGAGGCCGAGCGGTCGCGCGCGGAGGTGGAGAAGAGGAAGCAGGTGCCTTGGGGTCACGCAGCCCTGGACCCTGTGGGGGTGGGGGGGCGCTCCATGTGGCACTGGGCCACGCTCCAGTTAGCGCAGGGGGCGGGGCTGGCGGAGACTCGTCCCAGGCCGGGCCGTCCCGACTGGGCCCTCCGCTGCATCCCAGGACCTGTTTGTGGACCAGCTGACGGCGCGGACCCACCAGCTGGAGGAGAGCATCGCCCTGCTGGAGGCCCAGCACGTGGCCCAGGCCGAGGACACGCGGGTCCTGAGGAAAGCAGTGAGTGAGGTAAGACCTTCCCATGGGACCGCAGGGGCCTCGTCCCTGTTTAGTGGCCACCGCACCTGTGCTGCAGGATCTGCTGGGCCAGTTCCAAGAGGGTATCCCCGCCAGCCATCGAGGCGTCCAGGACCCTGAGCGGACTTGCACATGGCAGTGAGCTGGGCCCAGTGGGGCAAGTCTGTCAGCCCGGGGCTGTTGGAGGACTGCGAGTTCGAGAGCAGCCTGGGCAACCTAGTGACTTAGCGAGACCCCGCCTCAGGATCAAAAACAAAGGCAGACCTAGGAGCATAGCTGGGTGTGGAGGCCCAGGCTTCGTCTGTAGTACCACAGAGAACGAAAATTAAGCATCAGAGAGCTGCTGGCCACCGGCGGGGTTCTGGAAGCTGCCCTCATTGTCAGCTTCTAGGCAGGCTGCAGGTGAGGCCTCTGGCTCTCCCAGGCTTCCAGGGCACACCGGCTCACCAGGGGTCCTGAACAAGTCTTTTAGATGACATGAGCCCTGTCCCCAGAACACCACCGTGTCCCCCCACCCACCCCCAGCCCCGATCCCTCTCCACCCCACATCCCAGGCAGCGCCCGCCACGTCCCTGCCACTGGGCTCAGCTCCCGAAAGGCAGAGCCACGACCAGAGTTGCTGTGTCTCCTTTTGTAAAATCTGTGTGTCGCCATCCGCTGTCATGTGCCCGGGAGCAGCATGGAGGAGATGCCAGGCCCTGCGGTCCCAGGGCAGAGGGGCGAGAGGACTCGGCACAGCTGGGGGAGAATCCGTTCAGAAAGTGTTTGCATCACGAAAGTGAATGATAGGACACAATGTTTTCATTAACAAAATTAATTTTTTTTACACTTCCGGGGATTGCACCCAGTGCCCTCCACTGGGCTTTACTCCCTGGCCCCCTGGTTTTTTCTTTTTTCGAGACAGGATCGAATTAAGTTGCCTGTGTACTGGGCTTGAACTTGCCCATCCTGTCTCGGTCTCCTGGAGTGCTGTGATATCAGGCGTTTCTCACCACACCCAGCTCACACGGTGACGGCTGGCAGGCTGAGGGTGTGGCACCGTGACAAGGCCCTTTGCCAACATGCCCCAGACTTTGGGTTTGAGACCCCGCTCAGTGGCACCTCGGGTCTGAGCATGAATTGGCATTAGAAGGGTCACCAGGCACCAAACAAATCCTTAGGCTGGGAAGGTTGTAACCAGCATCAACAAGTTCTAGCTTCAGCATGGCGTGCCAAACGGAGGACAGGGACGAGACCTTCCCAGCAGAAACCAAGTGTGACAAGTTTCAGAGCAGCCAGGTTTCAGGATGACCGTACCACCAAGACGAAACATGAAACAGCCGCAAGCAGGCATGCAATCCTTGGTCTCATCCGAAAAATAGACGAGGCTGAGGCAGAGACCGTCCCACAAGAGAAGGGTGGGTCCCAAAGAGTGCCCGGCTCCCGTGTGCCCGGCCACACACACCTCCCAGATGCGGGCTTCCCACACTGCACCTGGAGGAGTCCCGAGCAGACGGGGCCAGGGAGGGGCACCCTGGCACTTCCCCACCCAATAGGAAGATGCGCCGTGAAGCTGTGGAAGCTAAGTAATGTGTCCCTAGCCGGGCGTGGTGGCACACCTGTAGTCCCAGCATTCAGGAGGCTGAGGCAGGAGGATTGCTGTGCGTTTAATACCAACCCGGACTACTTAGTGAACTCAGGACCAGCCTGGACTGTAGAGCGAGACCCTGTCACTTAAGAATGAGTGAATGAATGAAAAATAAAGTAACACGTCGCTGGGACCACAGCAGAGGCGCAGACGAGCCAAACCGGAGAGAAAGCTTCATAGGTCACAGATTGGCGAAGGAGAGCGACCCCGTGGCCCATGCGGCTGCGGCGCTCGGCTCGTCGTTTGGGGGAAATTAAGTCCTTTCCACGTACCAGACAGTAAAGCAAGGTCCACACGGGATCAGGCATTGACGTGGGAAGGCGCGAGCCAGGGGAGGACCTCGGGAGACCCCAAGCAGCGCGGCGAGGGCAGGGAGGACGCGGCAGAGGACAGGCATATCCCGCCCGCTGCTGCCACCACTGATGTGGGAGCTGGCTCGACGCATGTCCTATTGCTAATGGCGCAGTGCCACGGATGGGGGAGTCGACACACCTGTCACCCCAGCACTCTGGGAGACCGAGGCAGGAGGACCCAGTTTGAGCCCAGCCTGGCAGCTTAGTGACTTAGTGAGACCCTGTCTCGGAGTCATAAGTGAAGTTGGTGCTGTGAGCATCAGCAGTGTGCGAGAGGACTCGCTGAAGGCCGTGTCCCGTGTCAGGCGGGCCCGGCCACCCCTCTCAGTGCTGGGCTGTCACACACCCCTGCCTCTTCCCTTCCAATGCTCCGGGGCCTTTCTCAGTGTGAACTGCTGTTTTGGAACCCCGGGCTGTGGATGCCACCCTAAATCCAGAGATTCCCAAAGGAAGCCCCAACAGTGGGGATGCTGACACTCTCAGGATGGTGCCACAGGGTCCCCGCTTCCTGAAGGGGGCTCTTCATATCTGTTGGGGTACTGATCATGGACACAGAGAACGGAGTGAGGACGGATCCCACCATGTGACACGTCAGACCTTGCTGCTGTGGCCTCAGCACAGCATGGAGCCCCTGGCACTGTGTGCGTGGGGCGGAGGCAGAGCCCTGGGCCGTGGGGACTCACAGGCCTGAGGTGGAGCCTGTACTGGCCCCATCTCACCCCAGCAGAGCCGCAAGGCCCTGCAGACAGGAAGACAGGTGTTCTCTGCCCGCCGGGCCATGCACAGCCAGCCGTGGGGTCTCCATGCCCACTCCCGGCGTAATGCTCGGGAGTGAGAGGCCCGGGGCATTCTTGAGGCTTTGCACCCCTGCCTTTTGACGCACTTCAATATAATTTGAAATAGCGTGCTGCTTAAAAAATAAAGTAAAAACGGGCTGGGAATGGAGCTCAGCTTGAAGGTCCTGGGCTCCCCGCTCCCAGTACCCCAAGAAGAGAGGAGACGAGGGAAAGGAAAAAGAGGCTCGCGTTGGCCGCTGCTCCGGTCCCGGCCCAGCGGCTCTGTCAGGGAGAGCCCTCCTCAGGCCCCACCTGCTGCACCCCGTAACACCTCGGGGTTCAGTTTCAGAGTGAGCTTGGGAGAGGACAGGCCTCCCCCTAGACCAGCAGGGGCATGCAGGGGGTCCAAGTGGTGCAACGTGTCCTAGGAGCTGGAAGGCCGGGGTGGGCACGCCCCAGCCTGCGGCCGGGTCTGCGCCAGGTTAGGCCTGCGTTCTCCCGCATCCCTCTGCCTGAGCCAGTGGGGCTTCCCAGCACCTGAATGCGATGGCCTGATGCCGCCTGGCTCGCAACCCATAGGAAGGGCCGTAGCGGAGTCCCCGAACCGCCGCCTGTGTCTTCGTCCAGGGCCACGCTTCCTTTGGAGTCTCCCCCCTTCCCCGCCCTGAAACCTCAACTGGGCTGGGCTGGAGGGACAGGTGACCAGGTGACTTCACTTCAAGGAAAGGCCCCGGCGCCTGCAAATCCAGGGTGAGCCCAGTTGGGTCAGCTGCCCAGCGCCCTGCGTGGAAGCCATGCTCCCGAATGCATGACAGCGCCCCGACCCAGCTGGGTCACCAGATCTGTCACCATCCCGTTCCTGGCTCTTTCTCCAAAGCCAAATTAACCACGAAAGGGAAAGACCCTGAATGGATCTGGGACCCTGAGGCAGCCAGGGCAGCACAGCTGGACACTCAGGACAGAGGACTCCAGACCTGTGCTAGGGCCCGGTAAGGACGCTGGGACGCCCGCGGTCCACGCCGGGGAGACGTGTGGCGGGCTCACGGCAGCGTGCCTTCCTGTGCTACGTTTTTACATGTGAACGCTCGCTGTGCCTTGAGCTCACACCTCACAGCACGTGTGCACAGCGAAAGCTTCATGGTGAAAAGCCAGTGGCTGGGAGATCGGTGCCATCGCTGCGCTGCTGAGAGGACTGGCGGCTGGGGAGGGAGCTGGCGACGCAGAGGTGCCAGTGCAGCCCGCTGGCCCTGTGGAGGGAGGGAGGCCTCAGGCGAGGTGGCCGGAAAGCCCAGGCCCTGTGCTCAGGGTATTAGTTTGGTTTGAGACGGGGTCTCACTCCGTAGCCCAGCCTGGCCTCAAAGTCATGGCAATCCTCCTGCCTCAGCTTTCCGAGTACTGGGATTACAGGTGTGTGCCATCACACCCAGCTTTTGTGGTGCTGGGGAATCGAATTCGGGGCCTTGTGCTTGCTAGGAAAGTGCTCTGACCGCTGTGCTATGTCCCAAACCTGCCCCCGTGTTCTAATTGCGTAGAATGCACCTTTGTTTCCTTCTTTTAAGGCAGCGGGGACTCAGCTGAGTAGTGACCTTAACCTTCCTGTAGCTAGCCAGGCTGTGGCCGGCGGCCGCCCCAAGATCCGGGTGAGCAGCCAGCCTGGATTGGAAGTCCCCACCCCCTTGCTGGCTGGGCTAGCCCTTTTTTTTTTTTTTTTTTTGAGACAGTCTCACTCTGTAGTCCAAAATGGTCCTGAACTTCCTGCATCGCCCAGGCTGGCCACAAACTCCCTGCAGTCCTCCTGCCTCAGCTTCCAGAGTGCTGGTGTTACAGGCCTGTGCCACCAGGCCTGGCTTATCTGCCTAATTGTCAAGCTCTCCTTGACAGGACCACGCCTTGTCCCCATTGTTCCCTCCAGGATGGTTAGCCTTAGGTCCTCTTGCCCAGCACTCCTTGGTCACCTGTCCGTCCGGCCCAGCCCTACACCCTCACCCCTGTGCAGGGAGTCTTCTCTGCCCCAGCACACTCAGTGGACCCATGGGCCAGCCCCATCACAGTGGCCCCTCGGTCGGGCAGGGGTGTCAGGCCCCAGCCTGTGTGACCTCGGCCCACATCCATCAGACCCACCCACCGGGTGCCCGCTTGGTGTCTGGCCTGAGGAGGGTGCCCCACCCCCGCCCCCAAGTCCTGTGCACAGGTGCCCACAGAAGTGCCAGGCTGAGTTCCCCAGGGCCCTTGCTGCTGAGCGAGAGGACAGGTTAGGGAGTACAGCAGGAGGCAGCTGTGGCATCCTGCCTACCCGGTGTGCGCCCACCCTCCACAGGCCACCACCGAGATCGCCGCCATCCACCTGGAGAAGAAACGCATCCTGCAGCAGTGGTCCACCAGCCTGCTGGGCATGCAGCACCGTGACGAGGCCCACGGGGCCATCCTCGAGGCCCTCAGGTGTGAGCAGGGGTTGGGGGCGGGCAGGTGGCTGGCCGGGTGTGCCCCTGGACTCCTGAACGCCACTGTTGTGTGTGGAGCGCTCTGCCTTCCCTCAGCCCCGCGCTCCCAGCCTAGTGCTCAGCCCAGCTCTGGCAGGACGGGGCTCTGCAGAGGACGGGGCACTGTCTCCGGGATAAAGGTGTCCCTGTGAGCCCCCATCTCACCACCTGAGCATGGGAACCACCACCCGCTTAAGGACTGTGTTTCCACCGAAATTCTAATTTCCAGCGAAGTGGGGGGAGGATACCTACCCCAGGCCCCTGCCCCACCCTGCAGGGGAAGCACGGAGGGCCAGGGCTGGGTGCAGCCTCTGTTCCCAGCCTCCCAGTTGCAGGGGTCTCACTCCTCCTGCGCACTGGGGCCTGGGAGGTTGATCAATTCTCTATTTTTGTGGTTTTAGATAACAAGACCAGGGCCTCACGCTGAGCTATGTCCCCAGCCCATTTCTTATTTTGAGACAGGGTCTCATGAAGTCTCTAAACTGGCCAGACTGGGCTTGAGTTTGTGCTCTTCCTGCCTCAGCCCCATGGGTCTGGAATCAACAGGCCAGTGTCATCAAGCCTGGCTTTAAAAAAAAAAAAAAATTTAAGTCAGTATTGAGGAATGAACTCAAGGCCTTTATGCTGAACTGTCCCCAACCCTTTTTTATTTTTATTGAGAGCAAGCTCTCTGTTAGTCACTTAAGTTGCCCAGACTGCATCTTGGTTCCCCCTTGCCACAGCCTTGCAGAGAGCTCTGGTCTCTCTCTGTAGCCCAGGCGGGTCCTGAACTCACAATGGAGCCCAGGCTGGCCTCGGATTTACAGCAGTCCTCTTGCCTCAGCCTCCCTAGTGCTGGGATTACAGGTGTGCGCCACTACGCCTGGCTTATGTGGTGCTGGGAATTGAACTCAGGTACTTAGGGGCTTGAGCACTTTAACCACTGAGCCTGAGTAAGGTCCTGCCATGTTGCCTGGCCCTGAACTCAGAATTATCCTGCCTCTCCTCCTTCCTTCCCCCACTCCCTCCTCCCTGCCCCTCCCCGCGCCCCTTCACTCTCCTCCTATCCTCCCCCACCCCACCACCTCCTTCCACCTCTCCTCTCTCACTGGCCTCCTGTCTCAGCTCCCAAGCAGCTGGGATTGTGGGCAGGTGCCACTGTTACAGACATTTATTACTCCAGGGCCCAGAGGAATAGAATCTCCAGAGTCTGAGCCCAGAATAGCGGTGGGCGCCCCCATAGGCAGCGTTGACCCTTTGTGTCCCCCCCCCCATATGGTAACAGGTGGTTGTGATGGGTTCCTTTAACGCTGCCAGGCGCTAATGCTGAAGTTACAGTCTAAGTTACAGGGTGGTGCTCAGAGTTACACAGTTACACACTTGCTGCGCCAGAAAACTCAGCTCAGAAGAGAACACGGCCAGCAGCCCCATGGGCAGCTCTGGCCTCCTGCCCAGGCCAGTGCCCAGTCAAGGCCGGCTTGTTCCAGAGGGCCCCGCACTGCCAGCTCTCGAAGGCTGGGGGCCTCGGCCAGCAGCACCCTGAGGCACACTGTTGTCTGCTGTCCCGTGCCTCCAGGACTCCACAACACCCTCCTGCAGCATGTCCTACGCCTGGCCCCCTCGCCTGCCCTGTCCCTCTCCAAGTCCCCCGGAGCAGGTCCTGGAAATTCTGTCTTGTGAATAGGTGACGCTGATGTAAAACACTATTTAAAAAATAAAGCCTCGTGCACTGAGATTCCCCCCTCAGCTGTGCCTCCCCACAGCGAGAGGACGGTGACCGCACGTCCCCCTGCAAGGCCCCTGAAGCTCAGCGTTTTGTCACACGTTAGGCGCGGGACACTAGATCTCTTACGTTTCAAAACAAGCTTACAGGCTGGAGGAATGGCTCAGTGGTTACAGGGCTTGGAGCTGGCAAGCAGTCGGTACCTGGGTTCAATTCCCCAGCACCACGTAAGCCTTGTATGGTAGCGCACGCCTGTTAATCCCAGCACTCGGGAGGCTGAGACCTGACTGCCGTGAGTCCAAGGCTAGTGTGGGCCGCATGCACGTCGTGCGCGTCGTCCTGATCCCTGTCCTGCTTCCCGGGTGCTGCGTGACAGGCCTGTGTGGAGGCCGCCTGGAGCCCCGGCCCAACACTGGCTCCGCCACATCGCCCCACAGGGAGTGCCAGCGCCAAGCCAAGTCCATGGAGGGCCAGGTCCAGAGCTACAGGAAGTCCATCGTGGAGGAGGAGGAGCGGAGCGAGCGGCTGGCCGGCGTGCTGCACCGGGCCGAGGCCGAGGCCAGCCTGCTGCAGAAGCTGACGCTGCAGTGCCTGGTCCGGCGGGACGCCCTGCTGGAGGAGCTCAACACCTGCCAGCTCATGCTGCACACCACCGAGGACGCCCTAAGCCAGGGCCAGCAGGTGCGCGCCCGCCCGGGCCCTGCGCCCTCCCGCCGGAACCACCTCCCGGGCTCCGCCCCCGACCTCTCGGGCTCCGCCCCCGACCTCCCGGGCTCCGCCCCTACAGGAGCATGCGGCCCTGGCCAAGGAGCTGCAGGCCGTGCGCGAGGCCGTCCTGCAGGAGCAGGAGATGCGGCGCCGCACCGACGCCGCCATCGCGGACAAGCTGCAGGAGCACGTGACGTCCAACAAGATGACCAAGTACTTCTACAAGCTCCTGCTGAGGCTGCAGAAGGAGAAGACCAGCATGGTAGGCCGCCCGTCCCGCCCGGGGCCCGCGGGGCCGGGGAAGCAGGGCACCCGCGCGGGACGCGGAAGGGCACCGGAGGAGCGAGTGCCTAGACCCTCCCTGCGCGTGCAAACACACGCTCGTGCATGTACCCACGTGCAGCCGTCCCCCTCGCGCATGTGAGCAGAGGCATGTGCAGGGACACACGCACACAGTCCTGCGCTCCCGGCACCCCGCGGTCCGCGGCCTTCACGGGATTGTGGCGGAGAGATAAGTGGACAAGGTGTCGGCATTGGAGCCAGAGGACTTTGTTTTTTAATCTGTGCGTGGGTTGAGCCCAGGACCTCAGCGCTAAGCTGCCGCCCCAGCACACGCTTGTTTTTGATCTCAAGACAGGGTCTGACCAGTTACCAAGTTGGCCACCTGGAGTCTTCCTGCCTCAGCCTCCCAGAGTGCTGGAATGACGCCTACACCACCAGGCCCAGATTTTTTTTTTTTTGGGGGGGGGGTGGTACTTGGGGTTGAACCTCAGGGCCTTGGCAGGGACCTACATCCCCAACCCCTTTTTTGCTTTTATATTTTGAGACAGGGTCTCGCTGAGTCACTAAGTTGTCCAGGTTGGGCAGGTCCGGTCCAGCTCTGGAGACCCCTGGGGGTCACGCCTGCTAGCCGTGGCACAGGGCCCTTCCTGCTCGGTTGTGTGTACCAGGCGGCCCCTGCTGTGTGCCCCCAGCCGGGCCCCACACCACACGGGCTGTCCCGTCCCGGGGAGGGCCTGAGCACATCCGTCCCCACCCCTTCAACAAGCAGGCGCCGCCCTGGCTGTCCCTGCTGTAGCCCAGCTGGCAGGTGTCAGAGAATTGTCCTAGCAACCTCTGGGGAGGTGCAGGCTGGTGCCGGGGAGGGGACAGGGCCAGGGCCCCCTGCCTCTTCCCTCCTGAGAGTCACTGCTCAGCTTTGGGCATGACTGGCGGCCCTCCTGGCCTCTCAGAAGGGCGGGCTGCTGCCTTCCTGGCTGGCAGCCTCAGGCCAGAGAAGCGAGTGATGCAGTCTGGGCCAGCTGAACATAGCCTGACAGAGTTGCCTCTCTACCCCCTGGCTAGCACGTCAGGGTTCCCACCCACCATTCCCACCTCGCAGCCAGAGTCATAGATCCAGAGGCACTGTGGCTGGGGAGCAGCCACAAAGGTGGGGCCCCATCCTTAGGCTCCCAGGTCCCACCTTGGGCCCTCCTGGGCAGCCACACGGGTCTGTACTACCACCTGTGTCCAGCAGAGGGCAGTAAAGAGTCTTGGGTCAACAAGTGTGTGCATTAGAAGGCCGTGAACCTTCCAGGCCCTGGTGGCATGTGGGGGGCACATTTGAGAAGAGTACGTCCTCCACCCGCAGCCTGGGGTGGAGGAGTGCGTGTCCTGGGGGAGGCCAGGTCAGCTCCCAGGGGTGCAGATGGCACAGGGTTGGGGGGACAGGGCTCTCTGGTGACCTGGCCGGTGACAGCTGGAGATCTGAGAGACGGGGTGCTTGCGAAGCCCAGAGGGCAAGGAGAGAAGAGGTCCACGCTGCAGGGGCCCTAGCGACACAGCAGGGTGTGGTGGCCGGTGTCACCTGGGGATTGGAGGTGCCGGTGCACGTCTGGAGGCCACACAGGCCCCGTGTCAGAGCAAGGCGTGCAGCCAGAGGGGTCCCAGGAGGACAGGTGCAGGACCAGAGCAGGCTGGCATGGCTCGGGCCTTCTGTAGAACCACCCACTGGGGGTGGGATGTCCTCCCAAGCCACAGCCCCTGCCCGTCCCCAAAGCCAGCCTGCCTGGGTCCCTGCTGCCGGTGCACACGTGTTCGAGAAGGGACCAGTGACCCTGTGAGTTGTGCCACTAGCAGTGCCCACAGCGGGGGTGCAGGGCGGAGGGCGGTCAGGCCATGCTGCGCGGCTGGGGCTGGGTGTCCGCAGCACCCTGGAGTCTTTCCCGTCCAGGGTTGCCCCGCCTCGTCTCTCAGCTGGGACATGGGTCCCTGTGAGTAGGAACAGGAAGGCTTCCATGGAAGTGTTGTCCACGGTGTCGTTTAGATGGGAACACTGGTGACAGGTGGCACTTTTCGCAGGAGGCAGGGGTCTAGTTCTCCTCTCCTGCTGTGCCAACAGCCCAGGAACCCTGGCGGCAAGCTTGAACGGCCACTCCACACAATGAGCCCCAGAGAGCAGAGTACTGTGCAGCCTTCAGAAAATCACATGATGCAGAAACCAGGCCAGGGAGCACATGCCTTTAATCTCTGCACTCTGGAAGGCTGAGGCAGGAACATGGCCGGCTGGAGCCCAGCCTGGGCAGCTGAACAAGTCAGTGAGCGCCTGTCTCGAAACAAAAAGCTCAGCGTGAAGGTCCCAGGTTCCATCCCCAGTGCCAGAATAATAAATAACGCCACGCAGATTGTAAGACGTGCTTTGTGAAAAAAAAGTGTCCCTTCCAGGGGTCCAGGCTGCAGGTACCCGGCAAGACCGGGGAGGCCGTGGCGCTTTCTCCGCCCTGTTGTCTGAGCCTTCACATTTTTCCATGGTGTACGCTGTTGTGTGTCCAGCAAGGCTGAGGCAGGAGTATCACCATGAGTCCAAGGCCAGCCTGGGCTCCATAGTGAACTCAGGACCAGCCTGGGCCACAGTGCAAGACCCTGTCTCAAAAAATAAAAGCCACTTCCTCTTGGCGTTCTGTGCGGGGTCCCCAGGGCGCAGGAGTGGCCGCTGCTCATCTGTGCCGCTGGAACCCTCCCTGCTGGAAGCCATCCCACCTCTCTTCTGGCCACCCAGGTGACACATCTTTCCAAAATCGACGGCGACATCGCCCAGGCCAACCTGGACATCACCAACACCAGCTGCCGGCTGGACACGCACCGGAAGACACTGGCCGGGCTGGATCAGGAGTCACAGAAGGTCAGCGAGCTCATCCTGAACAGCAAAAATGAGATCGCGCGGCGCACCACCCTCATCGAGAGGAAGCAGGGCCTCATCAACACCCTCACCAAGCAGCTGGAGCAGCTGCTGTCCGAGCTGGGGGTAAGGTCCACAGCTGGCGGGGGAGGCAAGGTGGGCGGCTTGGCCAGCTCTGGCCCCGGCGGGGGCACGGCCCCTTCCTGGGATTGGTGCAGTTAGAAGTAAGCTCACAGTGGCATATATACGCGGAGGAGCACCATACTGTCACAAAGAAGGAGCAATTGGAATCACTTATAGGAAAATACACTCATTTGGAGACCATAATGCTCAGTGAAATAAACCTGACGTGGAAGGTTAAGTATCGCTTGGCTTCTCTTATTTGAGAAACCCACAACGTAAAGAGCAAAATAACAGATGGCAGGAAGTGAGGAAGTAAACCTCGGAGATGGGAGGAGGAGGAGCGCGGATGAGGAGAGCCAGGAGGCTGGGACGTGAAGACAACACGCCCAGCTCCCCGCGGCGAAGGTGACCGTTGCGTGTGGAAACACGGGCTAATTAAACATAGCAATTTCAGGGGCTGGAGGAACGGCTCAGCGGTTACAGCGCTCGCCTAGCAAGCACTAAGTCAGGCACTAAGCCCCTGAGTTCGATTCCCCAGCACCATATAAGCTGGCATGGTGGCGCACGCCTGTGATCCCAGCACTTGAGAGGCTGAGGCAGGAGGATTGCTGTGAGTCCACGGCCAGCCTGGGCTCCGTAGTGAGTTCAGGACCAGCCTGGGCTGCAGAGCGAGACCCTGTCTCAAAAAAAAAAAGCAGTAATTAGAGGGACAGGCGAGCTCAAGGAGCCCGGTCCCCCACCGCCCGGTCTACCAGCAGGGGCTTTCTCTGCTTGTGCGGGAGAGCAGAGGCCCCAGGTGCTGTGGGCCCACCAGCCCGTCCCCTGCCACAGCTGCCTGGCTAAGGGGTGGCCGTCATCTGTTTGTGCTCGTGTTTTCCTCTCAGGGCTGGGAATCGAGCCCAGGACCTTTGCCCAGAGCCCCACCCCCAGCCCGGTGGTGTTTTCTTTAAGACAAGGTCCGGCTGAGGCCGCAAGCTGCCCGCGCTGGGCTGGAGCGTGGGCTCCCCCTGGACGCTCGGGGAGGCCAGGCCTGCACCGCCACGCACACCCACACCGGTGTGAGCATGGTGGCCAAAAGGCCTCTGGGGCTTGGTGGGTGTCCTGCATCACCCAGGTTTCTGCAACTTGATGGCCCGGCGACGTCCCCAGTGCCAGGCGGGGCCAGTGCTCCGGTGCACCTCTCTGCTGGGGACCCTCAGGCGCTGGAAGCCGCCTGACCCTGGGGGTCCCTAGGTTGCAAAGCTCCTGAGCTGGACGGCCGGTGGCAGGAGGCAAGGTCGCCCCTGGGTGCCGGCCGCTAGCTGAGCCCTCGGGTGCATGCCCAGGCCTCTGCACCTGCCCTTAGGGACGGGACCTCCTCCTGGGCTCACTGCACGGCCCTGGCCCGGCAGGGGGAAGAGATCGGGCCCCTGGACCTGGAGATCAAGAGGCTGGCGAAGCTGACAGAGGAGCACAACGCCAGCATCGCGCAGGCACGGGGGAGCTGGCTGCGCCTGCAGCAGGAGCTGGTCGCGGCAACGCGGCAGCGCGAGGAGCAGCTGGAGTCCCTGGAGCAGCTGCGGCGGGAGGTCCACGTCATGGAGCAGAAGAAGCTGCGCGTGGAGAGTGAGCAGCAGGCCAGCCCTGGCCGGCGGAGGCGGGGCACCGGGAGCAGGAGCTGCAGGGGTGGGCGGGCTCTGGGGGAGCTCAGGGACCTGCCAGTGCCACCTGCTGTCCCAGCAGCAGCTCTTAAGCACCTGTTCTGGGGCCGGAGGAATGGCCCAGTGGAGGCGCACGCCCGTCATCCCAGCACTCGGGAGGCTGAGGCAGGAGGATTGTGTGCTCAAGCCCAACCTAGGCAACTCAGTAAGACCTCCTCAGAAAATCAAATATAGAACAGTGAGCCTGTTGCAGAGGCCCTGGTCTCCGTCCTAGAAAGACCGGAAGGCTGCGTCTGCCACTGCCCTGAGTGTGGCTGCCTGGCGGGGACAGAGGGGCCGCCCTTCCCAGTCTCCCTGTGCCTCCTGGTCACCACCCTCCCTGAGGCAGGGGAGCCCCGCACTCCGCTCCCGCTTCCCTGCCCACCGTCCCCTCCACCGTGAGGTCCTCTGAGGACCAGGCTTTGGAAACATGGCCTCAGGAGCGGCGCCCCTGCCCGCCAGCTGCCCCTCGTCCCCACAAGGACGTGGGCTCGTGACCCGGGCGAGGGCCCCTAGAAGGACTAGGGCTTGAGGGGAGCCCCAGAAACAAGGGGCAGGCAGAGACCCCACGCCCCCTTCCCCGCACAGACAAGATCAACCAGGAGAAGAGGGAGCAGAGGGACCTGGAGCGGCACAGGAAGGACCTGGACAACGACCTCCGGCGGCTGAACGCGCTGGTGAGCAGGAACCGGAGCGGCTCCGAGGGCCTGCAGCATGCCAACCTGGTGGCCGAGGCCGAGTTCGTGCACACGCTCAAGGTCGGCACCTGCGTCCTGTCCTCCCGGGGATTGGGGGCGGTCCGAACTGGCCGGAGGCTGTCGTCTCGGGGGATGTGGGAGCCGCCGGCCCAGCCTGCCCAGGCCCCAGCCCCCATGGCTCCCTGCCCGCCCCACAGGCCGCCGAGAGGGAGACCATCCAGATGCAGGACAAGCTGGCGCAGCTGCAGGAGGAGAAGGCCACCCTGCTCAGCAGCCTGGTGGAGGCCGAGTGAGTCCTGCCGCACCCGCGTCTGCGCCCGCCATGGTCCCTGCGCCTGCCGGCCCTCCCCTCAGGGAAGCCCCACAGGCAGCCGAGCCCACCTGTCGGGTCCCGGAGGAGCCCCTTGGGCAGCCACCCTCACGAGGGGCTCTGGCCTGGCCCTGGTGGCCGGCCCGTCACCCTTAGACCGAGGGGCTGTCTCTGACATAAACACCGAGCGTAATTCTCATGGTGTCACAGAACGCCCAGCCCGAGCACCCTCAACCGGAAGGAAGCACGGGGACGGGGGCGGCCTTGGCGGCCGGCTTCCTGTACCCAGGAGCCTCTGCCAGGGTAGACGGCTTCCTTCCCTCCCTCCTTTCTACTTAAAAAGCAGTTTCTTTTAAGACAGGGTCTCTTTACGGGCTGAGCTGCACCCTAGCCCTCCCACCTTTTCGTTCATTCTTCCTTTGGATCTCTGCCTTCTCCCGCTCCCCGTGGTAGAACAGACCCTGAGCGCGAGGCTCGCACCCTGCGCTACGTCCCTAGCCCGTCATTTCATTTCATTTCATCTTACTTTGAGGCAGGCTCTCACCAACATGCCCAGGCAGGGCTCGGACTGCAATCCTCCTGACTCAGCCTCCCCCAGTGCTGCGATGACAGGCTCCCACCCCCGAGCCTGGTTTACATATTCTTTGTTTTGTTCCTTTTAGAGCAGTTTTTATATTTTTGAAGCTCCACCCACAACAATCTCCTGGATCTGCACCTCCAAGGGGACCCGTTGCTGGGTCGGCCTTTCACGAGGAGGTGTAGTCCTGCCTGGCCCTAAACTCACTATGGAGCCCAGGCTAACCTCGAACTCGCAGCAATCCTCCTGCCTCAGCCTCCTGAGTCCCGGGATTACGGGTGTGCGCCACCACACCGGCTTATGCAGTGCTGGGGAATCAAAGCCAGGGCCTTGCGCTTTCTAGGCAAGCGCTTGAACCACGGAGCTGCGCCCCAGCCCTGTACCATGAGGTACTCAGTGGGCCAGCTGCGCGGGGATGGAGCCACAGGGCTTCTCTGTTCTACCCGGTGTAATCTTCACCTAACGCCAGCTGGACCCCTGCTTTCAGGTCAGGCAGTTTTGGTGACATTTTAAGGCACAGAGTAACCAAAATACACAGTGAATACTTAAATATTTTTAAAGTGTCTATCAGTAAAGGCTGCGCTGTCAGGAGTGCCCTGCCCTCACTCGGAGCGCACTGGCCCCGCGGCCCTGGCCGCACGCGCCCCGAGGGCCTTCACACAGCCGGAAACGTGCTGCTGCGGCTTGTCCAGCAGAAGACCAGGCTTGTGAAACCCAGCAGGGTGCCTGCCTCCACCTCAGTAACCAGATTTGGCTCCGCGCGGCCGCTGGCTCTTCCAGTGTCAAAATGACCTTGAGAGGTCAGCATT
The DNA here is from genome assembly GCA_004027205.1 of Ctenodactylus gundi. Taxonomy (NCBI): domain Eukaryota; kingdom Metazoa; phylum Chordata; class Mammalia; order Rodentia; family Ctenodactylidae; genus Ctenodactylus; species Ctenodactylus gundi. The sequence continues at coordinate 232,683 of PVKB01002319.1, forward strand.
TCAAATTGGCTCAGGACACGGAGGCAGCCACAGCAGTGCACGTCAAGGTAGGGATGGAAGAGGACCTCCAGATGCCTCAGAAAGTGGCAGGAGGGCTGGGGGGTAGCTCAGTGGTCAGTACGTCTGCCTGGTGAGCACAAGGCTCTGGATTCGATTCCCCAGCTCCACATAAGCCAGTGTAATGGTGCACACCTGTAGTCCCAGGCCTCGGGAGGCCCAGGCAGGAGGATTGGCGTGAGTTTGAGGCCAGCCTGGGCCCCAGTTAGTTTAGGACCAGCCTGGGCCACAGAGTAAGACCCTGACCCAGGGGTGCGGGAGGCGGGGGGCAGGGACAATGGGATAAATATGCTTAGAGCGAGGAGGATTTTGAGGGGGATTTGTGGCCATGAGCCTTTCACTGTAATAGTTTTCTACTTAAAACGGTGTTTCTGGACCAGCCCCCCGGTCTCCGGGCCCGTGCCTGTGCCACCTGTGACGCCCGCTTCTCTCCTCCTTCCCCAGTCGCTGCCCCCCCCCCCCATCTCCCTCCCGGGGGAGTGCTGAGGCCCAGCGCCTCCAGGGTGCGCCCACCTTCTGCACCAAGTTGACTCTCAGGGTCCTGTGCCTGGGTCTTGGCCATCTGGTGGCCACCTGGCGGCCGGGCCCAGGCCAAGGCCAGGGAGAGACGCCGTTTCCGCTCTGCCTCCGCCCTCCCACCTCTGCAGGCACCAGATCATGCTGTGGGAGAAGAAAATCCAGCTGGCCAAGGAGATGCGCACCTCCGTGGACTCGGAGATGGGCCAGGCGGAGATGCGCTCGATGCGGGCCGAGATCCACCGCATGAAGGTGGCTGGGCGGGCGGGCGGCGCGGGGAGTCCCGGGACAGCGCCCGGCAGCCTCGGCACTGGGCTCGGCCCCTCCGGCCGGCAGGGCCTGCTGTCCTCGCGGAGCAGAGCCGCGACAGAACCCGAGTTGCCTGTCAGCCGCGGATGTGGCGGCTGCCCGCTGGGGACACTTGCCATTTTTCTGCTCTTCCTCGAGGGACTCTGCTTGTTTCTTTGTTTTGTGGCACTGGTAGGGAACCCCCGGCCTTGCCACCGAGCCACCTCCCAGCCCTTTGGTTTTTAGCTTTGATTTTGAGGTAGGGTCTCACTGAGTTGTCCAGGCGAGGCTCGGATCGACCTGCCTCAGCCCCCCGGAGTGCTGGGAGGACGAGCATGTGTCCTCGATCTCTTGCCTCAGTTCCTCCCATGCGAGAGGCCCCGCCGCCCTTGGGCCCCTCACATCCTCGCTGCCCTGGGGCCAGCGCTGCGGGAGGACCCTCAGGTGGGCAGGGGGGCGGCTTCCGGCCAGCCCCTCTGCCTTGTGCCCCCAGGTGAAGCACGCCCAGCTCCTGAGGCAGCAGGAGAAGATGGTCCGGGACATGGAGCTGGCCGTGACCCGCAGGGAGACCGTGGTGACCCGGGCCGAGGGGCAGAAGAAGAGGGACAAGAAGGCCCTCACCCGGACCGACTTCCGCCAGCTGCAGCTCGAGCTGCGCCAAAAGATCAAGGACACCCACAAGGTGAGCGAGGCGGGGCGGCTCCGGGCACTTTCCCGAGAAGATTCTGGAGGCGGGGTGTTGACCAGGGACATGCTGTGGGGTTCCCCCCCGCCCAGCACACATGCTCAGCGCGCGTCCCACGCCACTGGCCAGTCTGGGGAAACTGCCCCCCTCATCCTTGCACCACTGGTGACAGCAGGGCCTTCTAGCAGTGGCTGCTCCCCAGCTCCCGCCCAGCTGATCCCCTGTGCTGGTGGCTGAGCTGTTGCAAGAATTTCCTAGACAGAAAAGAAATACTTGTGCCTAAATTGAGAGGATGTGGACAGTCCAAAGAACGACTTGGACAAGTCCAGCTAGGCGCCAGTTGAATGTATCAGGGCTGACCTCCAGAACAGCGGGTGGCCCACAGCACAGAGGGCCAAAGCTGCCACCCCCACCCCCGCTGGGCTTCTGGCTTTAAGGAGCCTGAATCAAACAGCAAATGCAGGACCAGAGCGAGCAGGGCCCTGGGGAGCAGCTGTGTGCACCCGGCTCCCATCCCGTGCTTGCCGGGAGACTGCAGGGTCTCAGTCAGCACTGTCCAGCTGGGGACAGTGACCTTGTCAGGCTGCAGTCTGGCACACGGTTCAGGACCTGGCGGGGACCGGGGATGACCACACAGGGGCCACTACAAGCTGGAGCGACTTTGCCAGGCCTGTGGCACGGGACTGTCATCCCAGCGCCCTGGGAGGTTGAGGCAGGAGGATCACAAGTTGGAGCCCAGCCTGGGCAAGGTGCTGATTTAGCGAGAGCCTGTCTGTAGTTGAGGGTGGAGCTCTTGGCTTGATCCCCAGTGTGGTGACAGAGGAACGGGGAGAGGGAGCAGGGGTGGGAGAGGCCATCTTGGAACTGGGCAGACCCATACGTCCTGCGCGGGGGGCGGAGCCACTGCACGCGAAGGGTGCAAGTGCCCGATGTGCTGGAGCCTGCGGAGAGCCCTCAGGGGGGCCTGCACTCAGCAGCAGCCTCAGCGGGCACTGGCCTGGCTCTGTCCCTGGGGGTCCATCTGGGTCTGTCAGGGTACACCCAGGGCCGGGGCAGAGGGCCAAGGGCCTTCCGCTCACAGCCCTCGGGGGCAGGCGGGGATGAGGGTGTATGTCCCATGCTGGGCACTCGCAGTGGGTGTGGGACAGGATGCTGGGAATGTGGCCAACACAAGTGCCTCTGTCCCTGTCCACTGGGGCACGGTCACCCACATGTGGGGTGTCTACCCTGGCAGTAGATGCCCCATTGCTGCCCTAATCTCACTCCCCTTGCCAGCACCAGGCCAGGCCGCTGGCGTCAGTTGTCCCAGATTGCTCCCACAGTCCCTGCTAGCCATAGGCATGTGTAGAGACTTTTTTTTTTGAGACAGGGTCTTGCTCTGTAATCCAGGCTAGTCCTGGACTCATTATGTAGATCAAACCAGCCTTGAGCTCATACCAATTCTCCCGCCTCAGCCTCCTGAGGGCTGGGATTACAAGTGTGTGTTGCCATGCCCAGCTAATTTGTATGTGATGCTGGGGACTTGAACCCAGGGCCTGGCACATGGTAGGCTAGTGTTCGAATCACTGAGCCATACCCCAGCTGCCTGCCTCCTCTCATCCCACGTGGTGGCACTGGGCACTTGAGAACATGGCCCCGTGCTCCCTTCCATGCATGGCCGGGTCACGCTGTCCCCATCTCAGGCCTCAGTTTCCGGCCTGGGCCGAAGCCCACCCCATGGAGTCATGGGAGGGCGGGCAGGTGGCGTTCCGGGGAGAAGCTAGCCCAGCTCGCTGCTCCGTGGAAGCCGCTGAATGCTTCTGGAGTGGTGGTGACGGGCCTCCTCATCCTGGCTTGCTCCCTCGGCATCCTGTCACCGGCCTGTCCCCACCAGCGCCCCTCATCCTCCTACCCATGCCTCTCCCAGGCCCTCTGGCCCCCGCGGCATGGCCAGCGTGACCCCCCCAATGCTTCTGCACAGTGGGGCCTTTTCCCACCTGCCAGCTGTGTCCGGTCACTCTTCCCTGTCCCCAGGCAGCCCAGAGCCACTGACTCCTTCCGCATTCCCTAAACCCCACCCACGTCAGTTGCCAGCATGCCCAGGTCCCTTCTCCAGCGGTGTCCCTGCCGCAGATGCAGACGCCTGCTGGGCAGTGTTCCCTGGGGCTCTGTGGAGGGTGCCAATCCCACTATAAGTCCCCCACCCCCGGGCCCCTTATCCTGCTCCTCAGGACCTGACCCAGCCCTGGGTCTCACCTGCCCTCCTGCTCCCCATGCCAGAGCTGCTTGGCCTGGAGCCAGCACGCGTGGTGGGTCCCCAGCCAGACCCCCCACCCCGCCCCGCCCGCTGCCTGGCGAGGACTCAGAGGCCCAGCAGGTCCTGCTTTCCCCCAGGCCATCGAGGAGTGTGCCCAGACCATCTCAGACTTGGAGGAGACGCAGAGGCAGCTGAGCAGGTCCCTGCAGGAGGGGCAGAACAAGCTGTCAGCCATGCAGGAGGATGCTGATGCCTTCGAGGCTGACCTCAAGCAGCTCACGACCCTCAAGCGGCAGGTAGAGGCCCCAGAATGCCCCAGGGTAGAGGCACCAGGCCGGCGTGAGCCCTGCCCAGGAAGCTGGTGCCCCCCCCCCCCCAGGCGAAGGCCTCCAGGCTGAGCCAGGCTGGTGACAGTTGCTGGTATGCTTGTGGCTTTGTGGTTCTGTCACTCAGCAAATAAAATCAATAGCTCACAGGAGCTGGGCTGGGGACTCTCTGAGTGCCAGGGTCACGGACAGACAGACAAAAATCCCCACCCTCCTGTAGGACAGGAGGACAGAGGACCGAGAGGAGTCGAGGAAAGGAGGAGGCAGGCAGGAAGTAGCCAGGAGAATCAATTCCTGCTGGGCTGGGTGCGTGCACGGGGTCAGGTGTGACGCACAGCTTTGGCCTGCTCAGCAGACAGGCATTCGTCCAGCACTGGGCCCGACACACAGGGGCCTCAAAAATGCCTCTCTGGGGCTAGAGGAACGGCACAGCAGTTAAAGCGCTTGCCTGGCAAGTGCAAGGCCCTGAGTTGGATTCCCAGCACCACTTAAACTGGGCGTGGTGGCGCACACCTGTAATCCCAGCACTCGGGAGGCTGAGACAGGAGGATTGCCGTGAGTCCAAGGCCAGCCTGGGCTCCACAGTGAGATGCTGCCTCAAAAAACAAACAAACAAACAAAAAACAAAAAAAGAAAAAAAAAGGAAATAGAAAATGCAAAAAAGAAACACACGCACGCAAACACACACACACACACGCACGCACGCACGCACGCGCACCCACCCACCCCATCTCTCTGGAGCCAGGCAGGGTAGCCCATGCCTGTAACTTCCAAATTGTGGAGGTTAAGGCAGGGGGTCAAAAGCTCAGCCTGGGCAATTTATCAACTTCTTTTCTTTTCTTTTCTTTTTGGAGGGGGGAGAGGGTCTCGCTCTGCAGCCCAGGCTGGTCCTGAACTCACTGTGGAGCCCAGGCTGGCCCTGGACTCAGGACAATCTGCCTGCCTCAGCCTCCTGAGTGCTGGGATTATAGGCATGTACCCAGCCTTATCTGGTGCTGGGGAATTGAACTTGGGCTTTGTGCTTACTTTAACTGCTGTGCCATTCCTCTAGCCCCCAAAATAAAAAATTTAAAAAGGGTTGGGGATGTAGCATAGTGCAAACGCCCTGGGTTTGATTCCCAGTTCAGGGAAAAAAAAAAAAAAAAGTTTCCCTGGGATGGATACAGGAGGCTTGGGGTGGTGGCGGGTATGGGCCCCTCCCTCAGGTTTGGAGACAGGCTGAGCTGGGTGTGGGAGTGCAGGTGGGTGTCCTGCTGATCTGGACAGCCCACCCGGTCTCTCCCTCTCAGAACCTCTTGGAGATCGTGGCCCGCCAGACACGCCTGAAGCACCTGCAGGCGGTGACCGAGGGGAAGTACGTGTTCCTGTTCCGCTCCCAGAAGTCCCTGCAGCTGGAGGAGAGTCGCCTGGGCGGCAGGCTGGCCCTGCTGGGTACAGTCCTGGGCAACATGCAGGATGAGTACCCACAGTTCCGAGATGCCCTGCGTCACATCAGCCAGCGCATCGCCAGCCAGCTTGCATCCCAGGACCCCTCCTAGAATGCTGGGATGCCCCAGGAGAACCGGGGGTCTGTCCGTGGTCCCTACAGCCATGTGTGCTTTCGGATTGGTGCCAGCCCCCTGGGGGATTACTTCTTAGCTGCTCAGGAGTTTAAACAAGTAGATCCCAGCGTCTCAACTCTCTTCCCAGAGGCCTCACCTGTGACCTCAAACCCATCCTCAACATCGTGCTGCCCCACAGGCTGGGCCTATCCAAGTGCTAACCAGTGTGTGGCAGTGCCCCTGCTGAGAGCACCCCCTACTGCCTCTAGGAGGGGGCCCTGGCCCTGTAGGAAGAGAGGGAACCCATCGGAGCCAGGGTGGGGCCAGGCAGCCGGGACTGGAGGACACTCTGTGAGAACCTCAGCCACCTTCCCCCCAGGCCCCACCCCTCCCCCATCAGGGACCTCAGGAGCCCCCGCGGAGCGGAACAGTCAGGCTGGGCTCTGGGAGGCCG
>PVKB01002319.1:238885-296489 GCA_004027205.1 Ctenodactylus gundi
CTGGGCTCAACCTGTGACTCTCCTGCCTCAGCCTCCCAGAGTGCTGGGACTGTAGATACGCAGCACCACACCCCACTGAGCCCAGATTTGTGTATCATGCCTTAGAGTCTGCTCACCTTCACAGCGCAGCCACGACACGGGCCAGCCAAGGGGCGGGAAGGGGCAGAAGCCCAGGCCCTTGCCTGCTCGCAGTAAGAGAACGGGTCGTGGTTTCTTGCGGGACATTCTGGGACCAAAACGCCAATTTTTGCTCCAACTGTGACTCTCACTTGGGTCCCATTAAGTTGGCCAGTTGCCCAGGATAGGCTGAAACTTGCCACCCTCCTGCCTCAGCCTCCCAGAGTGCTGAAGGTGCCCGACAGACAAACCAGCGCAAAGGTCACCCTTCACTTCCTAGCTTTGACACTGCCCTTTGAGTCTAGAGCCAAATCCCTGGGGAGCTGAGTGGCTCAAACGGGGAGTGCATGTCAAACAGGAAGCTGGCTGACAACGCTGACCAGTCCCGAAGTTACACAGCCTTACCCCTTCCAAGGCTGGCACCAAGATAAGGCCGCACAGAGGCATTCAGCTACACTCAGAACTGAGTCCAGCCTTTGTCCTAAACCGGGGACCACCTGGATTCCCGGGAAACAGTCCCACACCACCGTGACACAACAGAGAGACGGCCCTCTTCTGCAGACAGGCTACTTCAGGCTGCAGTCACCAGTCCAGACCGGCCTCGAACTCGGGGCAATCCTCCTGCCTCAGCCTTTCCAGAGCTGAGACTGCAGGTGCGCACCACCACGCCCAGCTAGTCTTAGTGGCAGTGCTGCGGAATCAAACGCAGGGCCTGGTGCATGCCAGGCAAGAGCCCTTACCCACTGACATCCGCCGCTGGCTCCCCGGCTGATCCTTAAAGCTGCCTCCTGCCTGCGTGCGGACCAGGCTGAGCCCTCCTGGCCATTTCGGCCGGAGTCTTTTTTTCCTACCCTCCTTTGTGACAGGCCCTCCTGACCTCTGTGACAGAACCCTCTATTATTTTCACTTGCCTCCCATCGAGTTTTTCTTGTGAATTCGTGCTTTAAATTTCCATCAGGACTCAAGTGCAAGGGCCCACTCTGGGCGACATATTCACGAGCATTTTCTCACTTGATGAAAAAAATCTGCCGTGTCATCCAACGTTTTCACAATCGCCGGTTACCACACCGTCCTCTGCGTCCCCCCAGGAAGGAGAGCACGGGCGGGGCGCCGGCAGACGCGGGCCGGCTCCGGGACGCCGTCCGGGGCTGGGTCTGCAGGACGCAGACCCTGGGCGCAAGGCGCAGCGGGACGAGATCCGCCCAGTCCAACGACCAGGGGAATAGCGCCCAGGCCCGGGTTGCGCCTGCGCACGGGGGGCCGCGATCCCCAAGGAACCGGGGCCCAGGCAGGAACCACTGCGGCACGCGCGCCCCGACACCTACCGTGCGAGGCCCCAGCGTCGACCCGCCCCCGCCGCCGCTAGCGGGCGGGGCGCGCAGGCGCAGGGCACGTGACTGCTGCGGCCCCGCCTCCAGCCGGCCACCTGACCCGCGCGGGGTCCGGCGGGCCTGCGCGCACAGGTGAGCGTGGTGGTGGCCGCCGGCCGGGGCGGGCTGGGGGCGCGGGCCTCGGGGTGCCGGCGCGCTCGGCTCTCCGCCGGGTCCGGATCGGGACAGTGGGCCGTGAGGGGGCTGCGGCCGCCGCGGTGAGCCCGGGGGACCGTGACCCCGGCCCCACGACGGGTCCCCGACGCTTCCGGGCTCGCTCGTTTCCGCGACGCGCTCCTCGTCTCGTGGGAGGCACGGAGGCAGGGAGTGGCTGCGAAACGTTGCTTCAGCCGTGGGGGCGGAGCAGCGTGGGAGCCCGGCCGGCCGCGGGGCGCTGACTCCGCGCGACCCGCGACGGTGGCGCAGGGAGCAGGCCCTAGGCCGCGTGCTGCAGAGCAAGACCCTGCCCCAAAAAGAAACAGGCAGCAAACGCCGGTGCTCTCCGGAGCTCCGTGAGCGGCTGTGGGGAATTACGTAGCGGCGTGGGCCTGGCCAGCCCCGCTCGATGGCCCGTCGGTCGGGAGCGCTGGACAGCCCGGGCTTGCAGGTGGAGCCCAGGCGGGCAGCCTGTGGGGCCTGGCCCAGTGCTGCGTGGCATCAGGTGGCGAATCCCCTAGGGGCGGGAGGAGCTCCCACACCCTTGGGCTCCCCGGTGTGTGTGGGAAAACCGCCCTCCGAGCTCAGAGAACAAGTCACCAGTGGCGCCTGCTATCTTTCAGGCTGCCCACAGCGGGCCCTTGTGTGCCTGGGACAGCCAGGTCTTTTCGCCCCTGCTGGTGGAGGCTTGTCCGAGTGTCGCACAGACCCCCACCACCACCACCACCGCCTGGAGCTGCGTTGGCCAAGGGATCCCCGTCACGCGCTCTGAAATCTCACTGCTTCTGGCTCAAGGCCATTCCTGGGAGTCCTGGAACCCCTGATGGCCAGATGTGGCCCCGGGGACCACACCCCCATGGCCTTCCTGCTAGGACACTTTGACCCAGACCCCACTTTCTTTTTTGAGACTGGGATCAAGGGCCTGGAGAAACAGCTCAGCGGGTAAATGCTTGCCCAGCAAGCCCAAGGCTCAGGGTTTGATTCCCCAGCGCCACATGAGCCGGGCCGTGGTGCACGCCCAGAATCCCAGCATTCAGGAGGCTGAGGTAGGAGGATTGCTGTGTGTTCGAGGTCAGCGTGGACTGCAGAATGAGACCCTGTCTCAAAACAAGACAAACCGACTGAGGACCTTCGCCTTGAGCTCTGTCCCCAGGGCTCATTCAGGCTGGACTTGAATTTACAGTCCCAGAGGCCACTGTCTTGGGCCTTTTAGGAGACTTTGCAGTGGGCAGTGTTCCACAGTCCCATTTGGACGCGTTTCTCTTCCCTTCGCCCGCCCCCGGTCAGTCTGCGCAGGGCTGCATCCTTACATATTTGTAGCAGCCTGCCACCTGTGCCTCCGAGGGGCTCCTCAGCCTCACCCACCCTGGTATCCATGTCGGTGCCCTGGCCTCCCCTGACCCCCGGCCACAACCAGCTCACACAGTTAAAATGCAAGGGCTGATGTGGACCCACCTGCAGCCTCTGCGCCCCCGCTCATCTGGTGTCCTCTCTCCCCAGGCCTCCAGAGCTGTCCGGCCCTGCTGCCCACCATGGCCACTTGGGGGCTGCCCTGCTCCTGTCCCCTTCGGGGAGTTGGGGCCCTCATCTCCTTGGCCACAGCTGTCCTCCTGGTGCATTTCCTGCTCCACGAGTTCCCAGTGGTTCCCCAAGGAGTGGAGGAGTTCCCCCGGGCTCACCTGCAGGGAGTCAGCAGCCCGGGGCCCCAGCAGAAGCCTGGCCAGCCTGGAGCAGCTCCGGCGCAGTGTGACGTTCCTCCTGACAGCCGCTTCGACTGCGCCCCGGACAGGCCCGTCACGCGGGAGCAGTGCGAGGCCCGCAGCTGCTGCTATGTCCCGGCAAGGCCAGGCCCACGGGAGCCCCTGAGGGGGCAGCCCTGGTGCTTCTTCCCCACCAGCTACCCCAGCTACCGCCTGCACAACCTGAGTGTCTCTGAGACGGGCTACACAGCCACCCTGACCCGCGCCACCCCCACCTTCTTCCCCAAGGACGTTCTGACCTTGCAGCTGGACGTGCTGATGGAGACCGAGAGCCGTCTGCACTTCACGGTGGGTGGGGATCAGGCACAGGTCTGGGACATGGAGGGAACGGGGCTTGGGTCTCGGAACACTCAGAGGGGCAGGGCCAGATGGAGGCAGAAAGGTTGGGGGTCGCACACGCCTGTGCCTGTCCCCCAGGGCGTGGTGCTCCAGACCAGTGCTCCCCACCTGTTTTGGGGGGTTTTATTGTTGTTTTTGAGGCAAGGTCTCGCTCTGTAGTCCAGGCTGGCTTAGAACTCACAGCCGTTGTCCTGTCATCCTCGCCCTCTGCAGTGCTGGGAGTACGGGCCTGAGACACGATGCGCAGTTTATGTGGTGCTGGGCAATCGAACCCAGGGCCTTGATCTTGCTAGGCAAATGCTTTCACCGCTGAGCTATTCCTCCAGACCCCCACCCCCCTTTTGACACTGGTTTAGTTGAAGAGCATTCTACCAAGGATGGAGGCGGGAAGGGGAGCTCCGCCTTCTTCCGCCGTCCAACACAGGACAGGAGTGCGCGGACGCGGGGTCAGGCTTCGCTCACTGATAACCTCCTGTCCCTGTGACCTCATCCTTCCAAGAACAGAGACCGGCATCTGGGACTGGGGACCCCTGTTTTAGAAGGCAGCACACAGGGCTCTGGTGGGCTCAGGCCTTTCCCAACAGGTGGCATCTCAGCGTCCCAAGGTATTCTCCATGAGCTAGACCTGGAGACCTGTAATTCCAACACTGTTGGAGGCTGAGGCAGGAGGATCACAGGTGTGAGCCCAGCCTGGGTAACTTCTCAACATAGTGAAATCCTGTCTCAGAATCAAAAATAAAAAAAAAATGTCTGGGGATGCAGCTCAGTGTGAAGCTGTGGGCTCCGTCTTCGGTGCCCCCAAGGGGTCAGGCTGGGTGAGGCACAGCTGCTGACGGTTCTCCTGCCGCAGGGCCTTCTGTTGGCCACTGCCCGCCTGCTGAGATCTGCAGACAATGACTTCCTGTTTTGTTGCAAGGATGTTCCATACAACTGTTTGGGACACACTTTTATATTTTTTAAAAATCCAAAGTTTATCTGAAGTTGAAGTTACTGGGTGTTCTGTATTAAAGCAGGCACCCGAAGGGTGGTGTCCTGGCTGTGTACATGCTGGGAGCCTCAGGCCAGAGTCCCCAAGTTCAAGCCCAGCTTGGGCAACTTAGTGATTTACAAGACTTCTTGTCACAATGAAGAGGGCTGGGATATAACTCAGCGTAATAAAGGCCCTGGGCCTGGTCCCAGAGAAGCCGAGCACCCCGCCCACCCGTGGCCACGCACAGCACGCGGCTGGGCCAGGACCTGAGCTTACCCTTCCGTCCTGAGCCCATGATTCCTCTGGTGAGTTAGTGGGCTCTTGGGGTTGGCTGCCAGCCCTCAAACACCCAGGATACCCGTCTGTCTCTTCTAGATCAAAGATCCTGCTCACAAGCGCTATGAGGTGCCCCTGGAGACACCGCGTGCCCACAGCCGGGCGCCAGCCCTGCTGTACAGTGTGGAGTTTGTGGAGGAGCCCTTCGGGGTGATCGTGCGCAGGACACTGGATGGGCGCGTGCTGTGAGTCCATCTGAAGCTTTGGACCTTTTGTCTCTCTTAGGGCCTACAGAGGCAGGGTGCCCCTCCGAGCCGTACCCTCCAAGAAGGTGCAGGCCTGTCTGCGAGGGAGTCGGCATCCACTCCCAGCTGTGGCCTGCTGTGGTTCCCCACCTTTCGTGGCCCACTTCCCAGTGGGCACCCCAAGCTCCTGAGCGTGTGTGCCCGTGTGCGTGTGTGTTAGGGGGGCAGTATCGGGAATCTGACTTTCACAGTGAACTACATACTAGCCCCCCCCCCCCCTTTTTGAGACAGGGTCTCACGCTCTAGCCCAGGCTGGTCCTGAACTCACTATGAAGCCCAGGCTGGCCTTGGACTCGTGGCAGTCCTCCTGCCTCAGCCTCCCAAGTGCTGGGATTATAGATGTGCGCCACCACGCCCCGTTTATGTGGTGCTGGGGAATCGAGCTTGGGTACTTAGCGCTTGGTGCTTTAACCACTGAGCCATTCCTCCAGCCCCCATTTTTGTTTTTGATTTGGAGACCAAGTCTTGATAAGTCACTGAGGTGCCTGGGCTTGACTCAAACTCGTGATCCCCCTGCCTCAGCCTCCCACAGTGCTGGGGTGACGGGCTGGACCCCTACACCTGGCTTTCCCAAGTTGTGTGTGATGTCCACATCTGGTCTTGGAGGCGGCTCCTCGGGAAGGCCCTCCCACACCCTTGCTCAGCACCGCTCATCAGGGGCTGCTTTCCCCAGGAGCCCGTAGTGGTGCCCGGAGACGGCTTGTTGGCATGCTGGGTGCTGCCTGCCGCACGGGGTGACCCACCTGCTCATGAGCTGGCGCTGCCGACAGACCGGGTCCATGTCCGGATGGCATGTCCTTCCCTGGCTTCAGCGTTATTAATTCATGGGGTGCTGGCAGCATACTCCAGGCTGTGTGTGTGTGTGTGTGTGTGTGTGTGTGTGCGCGTGCGCGCGCGCGTGCGTGTGTGTGTGTGTGTGTGTGTGTGTGTGTGTGTGGCGCTGGGGATTTGATCCAGGGCCCTTAAATTCTCTAGCCTGTATTTTAGTTTAGATTCTGAGATAGGGTCTGAGTCACTCAGTTGCCTCGAATGGGCTCAGACTCACAGTCCTCCTGCATCAGCCTCCCGTGGTGCTGAAATCACAGGCCTGTGTTGCTAGCCTGGCCACTAATTATTAACTAATTTGTGCCCCATGTAACTCAGAAACGAAGAATGCTGTTACCTCCATTGTGCTGATGAGGAAACGGAGAGCGGTGGCTTGCTGGTAGGGGACAGAGCCAGAGCTCCATGTCCCTGCCATTGGCTGGCCCTGTGCCTCCTGTCCCCGGCTGCCCACTGCCCATCTGGGCTGGTGTGGGCACAGCCTCCCTGAACACGCCCCAGTGGGTCCGCTCGATGCTTTCAGGGTGCAGAGGGCTGCACACGGCCGCCTGTCCTGGGGATGACTGACCCGCGCAGGCCGTCCCTCACCCCCAGCCCACTCCCTGTAGGGCACCCCTCAGGCCGGGTGTGAGGGAGCGGATTTCTCCACAGGCTGAACACTTCTGTGGCCCCACTGTTCTTCGCTGACCAGTTCCTGCAGCTGGCCACTTCCCTGCCCTCCCGCCACGTCACAGGACTTGCTGAGCACCTCAGCCCCCTGATCCTCAGCCCCAACTGGACCAGGATCACCCTCTGGAACCGGGACCTAGCCCCCACAGTATGGAGGGTCAGCCGTGGGGAGGAAGGGACGTGGGTTCCAGGGCCTGGGGGCTGATGTGTCATCTCTGACCCCGCCAGATAGCACAGATGTGTAGCCTTAGTACTATGCCAGGCTAGCTCTGGGAGGCTGAGACAGGAGGATCACAAGTTCAAGCCAGCCTGGGCAACCTAGCAAGATCTTATCTTAAATATTAAAGAATGGGCTGGGGGTACTAGAGGAATGGTGCAGTAGTAATGCCCTGCCACAGTGGTTATGCACCACATAGAGCTGGGCCAGGCCCGCCTGGACTACACCAGTGAGTTCAGGATCTGCTGAACTACAGAGGGAGACCCTGTCTCAAAAGCAAAAAAATAATAAAAAAGGGCTGGGTATGTAGCTTAGTGCAAAGGCCCGGGGATTGGCCTCCAGTGTGGCAAATAGGTAAAACGCCACCTCTGTTCGTCCCAGCCTGGTTCCAACCTGTACGGGTCGCACCCGTTCTACCTGGCATTGGAGGACGGCGGCTCAGCCCACGGGGTCTTCCTGTTGAATAGCAATGCCATGGGTGAGTCCCCTGGCCCAGATCTCGGCCCCCGGCTTTCTCTGAAGGGGCCTGAGGTCCCCTACCTACCCCTGGGGCCCAGGTCCCTCGGGAGGTCTCTTATCTCACAAGTGGGTCCAGCAGGTCTTGTGGCTGAGGCCTCAGCCTTTGGTGCCCTATGGGCTCCTGGGTGAGTCCTGGCCCAGCTGCCCCATTCCTTCCTTTTCTCTGACTCCGGCTTGGCACGGCCACCCCTCTCCCGTCCGCACCGGCTACTCCCGGAGGGCCTGTCAGAAGAACTCCCCTCTCTGCTGCCATCTGGCCCACCTGCGGGGTGCCACTGCCCTTAGCTGGGGCGTGGGGTGTCCCTGAGACCATGCTGCTCCCCCAGATGTGGTCCTGCAGCCCCATCCAGCCCTCACTTGGAGGACCACGGGAGGAATCCTGGACGTGTACGTCTTCCTGGGCCCGGAGCCCAAGAGCGTGGTGCGGCAGTACCTGGATGTCCTGGGTAGGCCTGCCCCGTCCCCACCCTCCCTCCCCCTCCCGCCCGCCACTCACAGCCTGCCCGCCTGCAGGGCTCCCCTTCATGCCACCGTACTGGGGCCTGGGCTTCCACCTCTGCCGCTGGGGCTACTCCTCCACCGCCGTCCTCCGCCAGGTCGTGGAGAACATGACGCGGGCCCACTTTCCCCTGGTGAGCCAGGGGGGCGTGGGGTGGGGGCCAGGGCCGGGCAGGAGGTGACGGGACAGGGCTGGGGTGGCCAGGGATAGGGCAGTGCGGTCACTGGACACCGGCAGAGCAACAGGCTTCGGGTGGCACTGCAGGACGTGCAGTGGAATGACCTGGACTACATGGACGCCCGGAGGGACTTCACCTTCAACAGGGACGGCTTCGCAGACTTCCCCGCGGCCGTGGGCGAGCTGCACGCGGCCGGCCGCCACTACGTGATGCTCGTGGTGAGTCCTGGCGCCCTCCTCCCCGCTCTCCCCCCTTCTTTGGGCGGGGTGGGCGTAGTCTTGCTGCTCAGGGGCGCCCACCTTCAGAGGCCCTGGAGACCCCTGCCTCACACTCAAGGTTCTCTGGGTTTTGGGTGATCTGAACCGCCTTCACACTAATGGCATGGACACGGTCATCTGATGTCCCCAGGGCTGGAGGAACGAGGGGCCTGGACACAGGACAGCAGGTGCATCTTCTGGCCCTGCCCATCCCTCAGGCCAGCTTGGGCTGCACAGGAAGGAGGGGTGACTGAGGGCAGGACCAAGTGACCTAGAACAAGACGGACGGGCCCTGGTCCTGTCCCCAAGGCAGAGGGCTGCAGTTTGGAGCTGGCCTAGCCTTGGTTTCCTGCCAGGCCGTGCCCAGAGAGGTGGGAGTTAGGGGCTGAGAACACCGAATAGCTACTGTCACGGAGACCCCACTCAGGTGCTGGGGACGTGGCGCAGTGCTTGAAGAGCTTGCCCGGCATGTGCCAGCCCCTAGATTTGGTTTCCGAGCACTAGTGATTATCCAGGCGTGGTGATGCATGCCCGTAATCCCAGTCCTCAGGCGGCTGAGCCAGGATTGCTACGATTTGGAGGCCAGCCTGGCTACATAGTGAGTTCAGGACCTGCCTGGACTGCAGAGGAAAGTCTTATCTCAGAAAAAGGGGGAGTCCCCTTCAACAGAGGAAATTCAGTTGCTAGGAGGTCTAGAACACAGGACTCTTAGCTGTCCCAGCACCACTGCCTCTCAGAGGGCAGCAGACAGCAGTGGCCTCTTAGGGGAAGAGAAAATACAGACCTCTCTCTCTCTCTCTCTCTCTCTCTCTCTCTCTCTCTTCTGGTGGTACTGGGGGCTGGTACCAGGTCCTCCACCCTTTGCTACACCAGCAACCCTGTATGGACTTACTTTGAGAGAGGATCTTGCTACGACACTAAGTAGCCCAGGCTGGGCTCGGCCTGCCAGAGCGCTGGAATTACAGGCATGTGTCTCCACACTCACCTTCACGCTTTCTGATTTTTAAATCATGGAAGAAGTAAGCTGGGGGGAGAAAAGTGGTTACTTTGGAAGAGACCTCCAGAAAGTGTGGAGGAGCGGTAAGACTTGCACAGTGGTTGCAGTCGCAGCCACCTTTCAGGCAGTGCGCGCACACGTATGCACAGTCCACACGTACAGCTCCGTCCTGCGTGTGCACTGAGTTCCCATTTTCCCGTCACTGGGCCACTTCCTTCTCACCTTGACCTGTCTCTGTCGCCCCCAGGATCCTGCCGTCAGCAGTTCAGGCCCGGTGGGGAGTTACCGGCCTTATGACGAGGGTCTGCGGAGGGGAGTTTTCATCACCAATGAGACTGGGCAGCCCCTGATTGGAAAGGTAGGGTGGGGGCTGGGGCCTGACCCGTGGGGGCACGGAGGCCCTTCAGGTAGGTGCTGGGAGTTCAGAAGCGTGCTGGCCAGTAGGACAGAGCGGGTGCGAGCGGCGGGGCCCCTGAGGAGACTGCCCTGGAATTCTATCGGGGGCCCGAGCTTGGTGGGCAGCTGGGCCCCAAAGACCCTTGGTGAGGCCCCAGGGAGCTCAGCAGAGCCTCCAGGGTGCCAGAGCCATGAGGAAAGGACCCAGCTGATGGAAGGTCGCGTAAGGGAGACTTTCAGGTCACTGGGATGCCACGCCCAACACCCTCAACTCAGGAGAGGACAGAGGTTTATTTCAGTACAGTCCAGTCCAAGGGTCTCAGGCTATTCCCGGTGTGCCAACAGTGGCCAGAGGGCGGGGTGGGGGTTGGCTGCTCTTGCCCTCTGGCCAGGAAGCAGCGTGAGGGGAGGGTGGGGCCATAGGGAGATCAAGCCCCCCAGGCCCTGCCTCCCGACCTGACCCCCGTGGATTAACGCCCATCATCCAGCTTTTGAGGGATACTTCAGCTCCAGACAGTAGCCGGGTCTCATGTGAGGCTGTCTCCCATGCCCCAGTCCCAGGGGACTCCATGTCCAGACTGGACGTGCTTGGGGGCTCAGCCTCCCCTTAGCTCAGGACATGGGAGGGAGAGGCCTGTCTGGGACTTCGAGGCCACTCTCAGGTTTGCTGATGTGGAAGTTGGCGCCCTGCCTGGCGCAGAGGCCCCGCGCAGGCTCCCCGTGGAGCCCCATCTCCCTGCCTGTCCTGCAGGTGTGGCCTGGCTCCACCGCCTTCCCTGACTTCACCAACCCCGCGGCGCTCGACTGGTGGCAGGACATGGTGTCTGAGTTCCACGCCCTGGTGCCTTTTGACGGCATGTGGATTGTAAGTGCGGCCCCTCCCTTCCCTCCCGCGGTGACCCTGGTCTCTGCGTGCCCCCCCCCCCACACACACACACACTGCTCCCCTCCCGCAGGACATGAATGAACCATCCAACTTCGTGAGGGGCTCTGAGCACGGCTGCCCAGACAACGAGCTGGAGAACCCACCCTACGTGCCTGGTGAGCCCAGGGGAGCAGGGACCACCCCCCAACACACACTGTGGATTCTGAGTGACGAGCAGCAGGGGCCAGGGAAGGGGACACGGGAGCCCCAGACAGAGCAATCCGAATATGGGTGACGCTGACGTGTCACACAGAGGGCAAGAGCCGCCGGGGCTTCAGGGGAGGGGTTCCGAGCTTAGACAGTCGGGTGGGGACGTTGTCCCCATCATAGGGTGGATATGCAGGCTGGAGGACTATAGACACCAGCCTCTGGCTTGCTCTGACATGCCTCAGCCCCTGAGGGTCCCCACCGTGAGCAACAGTGGGCTCCAGCCCCCCGGGGGTGGCATTACAACCCCCCTCCAGGGCCAGCCTGAGCAGGTGGTGCCCTGCACAGCGGTTTCCAGGAGACAGGAGGGTACCACACGCCCCACTGTGAAACCAAGCATGTGAAAAGCGGCCCCCGCTTTCCCAGGGGTGGCCGGCGGGACACTGCAGGCGGCCACCATCTGTGCCTCCAGCCACCAGTTCCTGTCCACACACTACAACCTCCACAACCTGTATGGGCTAACCGAAGCCATAGCGTCCAGCAGGTGAGGCCCCACCCCACCGCGCTGCCCTCGCCTGCCCCTTGTCCCTGGAGGGGCTAGGAGAAGACGCTCAGAGCCCTGGGCCACTGTGTGCTCCTGTTGCCCGGCCCTGTGGCTGGTACTTCCTGAGTATGGACAGGGCGAGGCTGTCTGTACCAGCAGGGACCCATGACTCCCACTAGGCTGGGGGTGGCTCTTCTGCTGGGGACACCGGGTGGTGGCCTTGCCCCCTCCCGCAGCCTCTGCCCGCAGGCGCTTGCCTTGGCTCCGCCCTCCTGCTGCTGTTCCTCCTGCTCTGCTCCAGTAGGTGCTCAGCGTTTCCTCTACTGTGTCTCTTCGCCCTGTGTCCCCTCCCGCCTAGGGCCCTGGTGAAGGCGCGGGGGACACGACCCTTCGTGATTTCCCGCTCAACCTTCGCTGGCCACGGCCACTATGCCGGCCACTGGACAGGGGACGTGTGGAGCAGCTGGGAGCAGCTCGCCTACTCTGTGCCAGGTGAGGTCGCCCGTCAGGGGGAGCCAGGCAGAGCCATGTAGCCACTCGGGGGTCCTGGCCCAGAGGTGGACTCGGGCTCAGCACGGCTCAGGTGGCGTGTCCCATGGGCCGTGCGGCTGTGGACCCTGCACACCTGTACGCCCAGCTCCCCTGTGGCACCTCTCCTGCAGCACCTCATCCTGAAATACCGCCGGGCTCTCAGTTTTCAGTCACCCCCTGGTGACCCCATCAGTAAAGGAGATCAGCCCGCAGCCCTGCCCGCCTCAGGCCCGCCCTGCCCTGCGAAGAGGAACTGGTTTTCTCTTTCCCTTTTTTTTTTCTTTTTTCTTTTTTTGTGGCACTGCGATTGAGCCCGGGGCCTTCACACAGAGGTGCATTCTCATCCCGTCCTACACTGTATTCTGAGACGGGATCTGTGCTGCCAGCCGGGTTGGAGCCGCCCGGAGTGCTGGGCCTGCCAGCAGGAACTCCCGTCCGATGCTGTTGACCCACATTAGGCCCAGAGATGGCCTGTGGCGAGGGAGCCTGGGCTGCCACATGGCCGTGGGGAAGCACTGCTCAGACCCAGAAGCCATCTGACCCTGAGTCAGACCCTGAGTCCTCTAGCCAGTAGGGCCTCGCTTCTTTGTGGGACACCTGTGTGGTCCCACAGGGCTCCCGCCTTCCTGAGTGCTCAGGATAATGAGCCCTTCCTGGAGCGGCCATGTCTGCCCCCTCCCACCACCTCCCAGCCTGGGCAGGTGCAGCAGGCCGGGCCGGGCTGGGAGCTGCCTCACAGAGCCAGGAGGGCTGGCTTTGCCCCACCTTCCTGAGTCTTGGGGTCTAGTTCCTGTGTGAACCAAGAGCTACTGAGCGGAAACAGAGTTCTTTGTTGCCACCTGGGGGGGGGGGGGATGTTCCCTTGAGCCCCAGGCTTCCCAAGGAGACCCCAAGGAAATTGACCAGCAGAAGAGTGGGGCAAGAGGAATTTCAGCCTGTCTGCCCCTTACTCAGGGGCACTCACTGCTCCCTCTGGACTGTTAGCGTCCTGTGGCTGCTGTGACAAAGGGCTGTGGTTGGATTACGGTGGCACAGGACTGTAATCCCAGCACTTTGGGAAGCTGAGGCAGGAGGATCTCAAGTTGAAGCCCAGCTTGGGCAACTTAGGAACTTAGCAAGACCCTCTGTCTTAAAAATGAAAAAAAAAAAAAAAAAAAGGGAACAGAGTTGGGACGTGGCTCAGTGTGAAGGCCGTGTTCTATCCCCAGAACCGCAGAAACCAAAGACCACAAGCCAGAACTGAGGGCAAGAACTCATCCTCCACAGCGCAGAGGCCAAGGTTACGGTGTAGCAGGCCGGGTAGCCGTGGCCACCGCGGGGGCCCTCCTCGCCTCTGGGGGTGGCAGGCAACCCTTGGCTGCATTGCTTAGTAACCCCTACCTGGAGCTCGAGGGAACACCCCCTCTGGGCTACAGCTAGTAACCTTCACCCAGAAGCGCTTGGTTCCCGTAGGAACTAGACCCCGAGACTCAGAAAGGTGGGGACAGAGCCAGCCGTCGCGGCCCTGCGAGGGAGCTCCAGCCTGGCCCCGGCCCACTGCCCCTACCCAGACTAGGAGGCAGCGAGGCGTTTTTCTGTTGCAAGTTTGTAAGAACATGGTCACCGCATCAGGACCCCCGATCACCTCACCTTAGCTCGACCCCACCTGTCAAGGCTGTTTCCACATGATGTCACGATGCTGGGTGCTGGGGGCTGGGACTCGCGCACGGCACATTCCGGGCCTGGTTTGGATCGCCCACTGTGGTGTTGGGAACTGACTCCGTGGCAGGTGCATGGCTGCTGGCTCCAGCTGGAAGACGCAGAGGCCCGTGGCCTGACCACGGGTGGCGAGGGCGTCAGGAGAGTCTGGTGCCGAGCTCCCTGCCCTAAACTAGCTCTGCTGTGGCCACCCGAGGCCTGCCACCTCCGTCCCACAGAAGTCTCTCACTTCTGTACCTGCAGAAATCCTGCAGTTCAACCTGCTGGGAGTGCCCTTGGTTGGAGCCGACATCTGCGGCTTCCTGGGCAACACCTCGGAGGAGCTGTGCGTGCGCTGGACCCAGCTCGGGGCCTTCTACCCCTTCATGCGCAACCACAATGACCTGCACAGCCAGGTAGGACTGGCGGCAGGGGCCCCACACATCCTGTCCCCATCGGAGAAGCCCCATTCCCCATTCGTTCCCAGGTGGGATGGCCAGGGAGCCCCAGGGCCCCAGGCCTAGGCTGCAGGCTCCCCACAGAGCAGAGGTGAGTGGCGACACAGTCCCTGTGGACGCCGGCAAGATCTAGGTCACACGCTCTGATCTGAGGTCGGGATGTTTACCATTCCTTTCTTGTCGTCTGTGAAAAAACGGTCTCCCATGAACTGAGTCCCTGGTGCCCAAAAGGCTGGGAATTGCTGCTGTAGGGGACCTGGTCCCAGGTGCCTCTCTGCCCCTGTGCCCGGCCAGCCCCAGGAGCCGTACAGGTTCAGCGAGCCAGCACAGCAGGCCATGAGGAAGGCCCTGGCCCTGCGCTATGCCCTGCTGCCCTACCTCTACACGCTGTTCCATGGCGCCCACGTCCGAGGCGAGACCGTCGCCCGTCCCCTCCTTCTGGAGTGAGTGACCTAGATCTGGGAGCCCCAGGTTGGGGGTGGCCCTGGGGATCCCCATTTCGCTGTGGGTGGTGTTCCTGGGCCCTGGACAGGCTGCAGCCGGAGGCAAGGCACCCCACCCCCCAGCACCAGTCAGTTGTGGCTCTGAGCCGGTGCCAGGGTGGGCAAACCTGGGAGGTGGCGGCAGTGCCCACCCGGTGTGCTCATGGCCCGGTGTGGGCCGGATAGCCGTGACTCACCTGGCTGGGCCTGGCTTCAGGAGGCATGTGTGAACCTCGGGGACCCTGGACTGCAGCTGGGCAACTGAGGTTTTTAGTGGTGAATTACAAATACCAGTACAGAAACACACGCAGGGACTGGGGGCATAACTCAGCGGCTAGAGAGCTTGCCTCGTGTGCACAGGGCCTTGGGTTCGACCCCCAGGCACCACATAAAAATTAACCAGGTGCGATAGTACGTGTCTGTAATCCCAGCAGTACTCAGGCAGCCGAGGTAGGACTGCCATGAATTCAAGGCCAGCCTGAGCTATGGAGTGAGACCCTGTCTCAAAAAAAAAAAAAAAAAAAAAAAACATTTGGGGTCAGCTCAGTGCAGAGACCTTGGGGCTAGATGCTAGCACTGAAAAAAAATTTGACATAGAGACATCTGAACAGCAAGACACACTCCCGTGCCTCATGTATGATGCCCGGCAGGGGGTCCCCACACAGCCGCACGGGAGCAGTCACGGGAGGACAGAGAGGAGTGGCCGGCTGCCGGTCCCGGGAGCAGCCTCTGGCTGCGGGCGGATTGAAGTTAGTCCTCACTGCTCACACTGACTTGTACTTTTCCCAGATATCTGGTGGTGGTGGCTGGTACAGGGTCTGGCCGTAGAGCCCAGGCTGGTCCTGAACTCACTGTGTAGCCCAGGCTGGACTTAAATTCACAGCAATCCTCCTGCCTCAGCCTCCAGGGTACCAGGATTACAGGCCCGTGCCTCCACACCCAGCGATTTTGTGGTGCTGGGGAACCGAACTCTGCCGTACACTTGCTAGGCAAGCACTGTAGCCACTGTGCTATTCCTCCAGCCCCCACTGGCTTTTGAAGTACTAGAAATTGAACCCAGGGCCTTTGCACAGGGCTACATCCTCAGCCCTTTATTTTTTAACTCAATATTTTTAAGGCAGGGTCTCACTGAACTATCCAAAGTTGGCATGCCTCCAGACCTGCTATAGAAATCTGAAACCAGGCGTGGGGGCGCATGCCTGCCATCCCCACTCCGGAGGCTGAGGCAGGAGGATTGCTGTGAATTCAGGGCCCGCCTGAGCCTCGTAATGAGTTCAGGACTGCAGAGCGCTCTGGGCTGCAGAGTGAGACCCTGTCTCAAGGAAGCAGAGAGTAGTCAGAGAGCCCCTTGAGGTGCACCAGGTGCCAGTGCCCATCCCGTCCCGGGCAAGGCCGTCCTGATCGGGACTGAGATGAAGGTTACTTTAGTCCCGATCCTGACCTGGTCCCGGAAACCAGGCCTGCCACGTGGCCCGAGTCCCCTGTGTCTTTGGGCTCCTTGGAGGGGGGAAATTCCAGCTCCACTTTGTGATCTGCCCTGGGGCGAAGCTGCAGACAGGTCCCCTCTGCCACAGTCCCGGCCCACATGCCCTGTTCCTCCTCCCGGAAGGTTCCCCGAGGATCTGCACACCTGGGCTGTGGACCGCCAGCTCCTGTGGGGGGCAGCCCTGCTCATCACGCCTGTGCTCGAGCCCGGGAAGACCGAGGTGGCTGGCTACTTCCCCTCAGGCACGTGGTACAACTTCCAGACGGTGAGTCCCAGAGCCCTTACGCCCGGAAGGAGCCAGGCCCCCTGGTGCAGGCCAGTCATCCCAGCACCCTGGGAAGCTCTGGCGGGAAGATCACAAGTTCAAGCCCAGCCTGGGCAACTTAGCTTAGTGAGAGAGACCCTGTCTCAAAATCAGAAATAAAAATGGGCGAGGGGTGTAGCTGAGTGCAAAGGCCCTGGGCTCTGTCTCCAGCACCACCAAAAATCAAACTGTAGATCCCAGGGGGAGCAGCCGCCCCCCTTCCCCAGCCAGAGTATGACACCCTGAGGGAGGTGCCTCTGCGTGTGGGTCTGGCTGCTTGTCAGGTTGTATCTGGGTACAGTGACCCGTTTTCCAGACCAGCTTCCTGCAGCTGCCCGCAGGCTGAGCTGACTGGGTGTGCCCTGAGCTGTCCCGGGCCCTCGGTCCAGGTCTCTTGGGCTCTGGCCCACCACATATCCTGGTGTCTGCGGGTCTCCTGGGGAGACGGGGGGACATAGCACTGTGATAATGCCAGGCTTTCTTCCAGGTGCCAGTGGAGGCCCTGGGCAGCCTCCCCACTCAGCCGCCAGCACCCCCCAGCCCAACCATCCACAGCAGGGGGCAGTGGGTGACCCTGCCGGCTCCGCTGGACACCATCAATGTCCACCTGCGGGCGGGGTACATTGTGCCTTTGCAGGTACCTGGGCAGGCGGCTAAGGGGACAGCTTGGACGGCCCCCCTCCCCCGGGACGGGGACGGGAGGGGTACAGGAAGTGTCCCCAGGCGGGTCTGCATGTTAGGAGTGCTGTCAGGGCCCAGCTCCTGGCGGAATGGTGGCACCTGAAACAGGACACTTCTCTGATGGGCAGTGGCCTGGGCGTCCCCACAGATGTCCCGCCCTTGCCCACCATGTCACCCACAGCTTAGCACCTATCCTGGAGGCCTCCCACCAGCACTGGGCCGTAACCATGTCTGCCCCACCCCAGGGCCCTGGCCTCACCACCACTGAGTCCCGCAAGCAGCCCATGGCCCTGGCTGTGGCCCTGACGGCCGGCGGTGAAGCCTACGGGGAGCTGTACTGGGATGACGGGGACAGTCTGGGGGTGCTGGAGCGTGGGGACTACACGAGCGTCATCTTCCTGGCCAGGAATGTGAGTCCCGGGCCCGGCTAGGTGGGGACAGATGCCGGGCAGGGTCCTGGTGGCCACCACCACCCCCCAGCGGGGCTCTGTGCCAGCTGACACGTCTTCTCAGAGAGGCACCCGAGACAGTGTCAGGACTCCTCCTGCTGCGCTGACCGTCACCCCTCCCTCGCACCCTCTCTCTCCGGCCAGAACACCATCGTGAGCCAGCTGGTCCGCCTGAACAAAGAGGGCGCCGCGCTGCAGCTGGGCAGGGTGACTGTCCTGGGGGTGGCCGCAGCCCCCGGGCAGGTCCTGGCCAATGACGTTCCTGTGTCCAGCTTCACCTACAGCTCTGACACCCAGGCAAGCGGGCGACCTGACGTAGGACTGCCTTCTGCCGTGGGGAGGGAAGGTGCCCGGAGCCTGGTGACCCTGGGCCACCGGCTTGCGGCGCAGATGCAGGGGGCACGTGGACCTCACTGGCCCGAGGAGGGTGGGAGCTCGGGGCCCCGGCGGCACAGCTGGAGGCCGTGGTGTGACGTGGTCTCCATAAGCTGCTTCGGCGGCACCTCCCCCCCAGACAGTGAGGCGCCCGTGCCCGTGCCCGGCTGGGGTCCAGCCCCAGCACTCGGCCTTTGCAGCTGGAGGCTTCCGGCTCAGTCTGCTCTCTTGCTTTCCCAGACGCTGCTCGTGCCTGTCACGCTGCCTGTGGGAGCGCCGTTTCGCATCAGTTGGTCCTAGTGGGTGGAGACGCTGCCCGGCGAGGGAGAACGTAGTGCCTGGGCACGTGTCTGCCAGGCACCAGCTCTGTCCTCCTGACTCACCTTTTCAAGTTTCCTCCTGGTCCATTCACCGGGAGGCCACTGTGCTAGGACACTGTAACTTTCAACCCTTCAGGCTGTCACTGTGCATGGGCCAGTCGCCCCTGTCGCTGCCCACCCCTAATGCCAGAGAAGGTGGACTAGGCACCTTGTGGCACTCAGAGACCTGAGGAACTCTGAAATGCAGTTGCATTTCAGAAGAGGGGTACTGGACCCGGTTCCTGCCAGTCCTGGCCTCAGGGCCACCGAGGAGGAGGTCCCAGCGTGTCCAGCCTGCGCCACCCACGGGCCATCTCCCCATCCCCATGGCGCCCCACGCCCCGTCACTGGTCCCTAGGTCCCTCGCCATGAACCCCTGCGTCCCTGGGTCACCTCAGGAGCGCTGTCTTGGTCCCAAGCTGGCCACACCCTGTGGAACGCCCCAGTTGTCGCCAGCTCTGATGCCAGTGAGGGGACAGCAGCCTTGGGCTTGACTGTGTCACCTGCGGAAAAGCAGGACTCGGTCGCACAGTGCCTCCTGGAGTGTGCACATCACCAGTGTAAGTGGTGCCATCAGCGGAGCCCAGGCAGGCTGGTCGTGGGGGTGCACACCTGTGACTCCAGCACCCTAGGAGGCCAAGCAAGTTTGAGCCCAACCTGTACAATTTAAACCGTCTCAAAAAAAAAAAAATGTGAAAGAAAGGCTGGGATGTAGCTCAGTACCAAGTCTCTGGTTCAGTGCTTAGTACTGCAAACAAAGGGGCAGCGTTTTCCCTGCGCCCGGGATGGGACAGCGCAGAGGCCCCGCACCCGCGTGCGGCCCGTAGGGCTCTGCCCAGCGCACGCTTGCCCAGCAGGTTCTGCATCATGGACCCGGCTTCCTGGGCCAACCCACGGGACCTGCAAGCCCCAGCTCAGGGTCTCGCCGCCATCTCAAGGCCCTTCGTGACTTCCCCAGCAGGGCTGCAGGTCCCAGCCCACCCTGTGAGCGGCGTCATGTACACGGGGACAAACATTTTTCCTGGGTTGGAGGAACAGTTTGAGAGCACGAGGCCCCACGTTGGAATCCCCAGCACACGTGCTGGGCATGGGGGCGCGTGCGGATGATCCCAGCATCCAGGAGGACTGCTGTGGGGCCTGGGCACAGCCTGGGCTACAGAGCATGACCCTGCCCACAGAGCAACCGTCTCTCTCCTTGGCTACAGTGATGGAGAAGCCTGGGTGGGGCCGGTGACAGGCCAGTCGAACATGCCCGTGGGTGCGGCCAGGGTCCCCACCACACCTCAGGAGTCCGGCCTCCACCTTCAGCCCCCAGGCTGCCTCCTCTGCAGCCGTCTGTGCCCACTGGGGACCTCAGTGACACATGATGTGGCCCACGGAGAAGCCCTCCAGTGGCCACTATAATGGCAGAGGAGCGAGAAAGATTCCCCAAGGCCAGTGTGGGTAGAAGGCCACCCAGTCAGTGGAGACGGTGGCAGGCGGGCTCAGGGCCAGGTAAGAGGATCCGGCGGGGAGAAGGGCGGCCCAGGGAAAGCAGGGCACGGGCCTGCAATGAGGTGGTGTCTAGGCCTCAGGGGTCCCAGCCCTGGTGCTTCCCGGAGTGTGCTGCCGCCTGCCCGCCCCGGTGCGGCCCTGTTACAGGTGTGGCCGATGAAGTGTGCCTGCAAGGTGGCAGAACCAGAACAGACTTGCTGGTGTCACCCTGACACAATGAGTCACTGGTAGGAACCAGAGACTTCACAGGACACATCGTGACAGTTCCAGGGATCTAACCCCAGGGCCTTTGCACTGAGCTCCCTTCCAGCCCTTCATTTTGAGAGTCTCGGTTGCTAAATTGCCAAGGCTGGACTTGAACTTGTGATTCTGTGTCTGCCACAGACTCCAGAGTGCTGGACTCCAGGTGTGCACGCCCACCCCACAGGTGTGGGCACTCCGGGCTTTACGTTGAGTGCGTGTATCTCCGCCCCTCCCCCCCAAATCACGCACTCCCCTCCAGCCCCAGCCGGGCGGTGCCGCACTTCCGGCCAGGGGCCACGGTTTCAGAGGAGCTTTTGGCATCGTAGTTTGTGCCTTCAAAATCCTCTCCCGGAGCTGCGGGAATAACTTGGCAGTTGAAGTGCTCGCCTGTGATTCCCAAGCACCACATAAGCCGGGCGCAGTGGCACACTGCCACAATCCCGGCACTCGGGAGGCTGAGGCAGGAAGATTGCCGTCTGTTCAAGGCTAGCCTGGGCTGCACACTGAGTTCAGGAACAGCCTGGGCTGCAGAGAAAACCTGTCTCAAAAAACAAAAACAAAACCCAAGCCCCCCCACAACTCCCTCCCACCTCAGCCTCTTCACACACACCATGGCTCACTGTGGCATGCCTGTTCCCATGGCAACACTCTGCAGCTGCAATGTGGATGCCCACATCCTCAGCGGGAGGGTTAGGTGGCCCTCTGTCCTACTCAGAGGCGCCATCTGATGGGTTTGGACGTGGCTGCCAAGGAGGCCAGGGCTGCTGGCCCTCGGAGCTTCGGGTCCCCACAAAGCGCCGGGGGCCCTTGCCAGCCTCCAGTGAGTTTTGGTCTCAAGTTAGTTGAGATTTCCTTGGCCACAGAAACTGTCTCAGCTGGAGGAGTAACAGCAACTGGAGTGCTCGCCTGGCGACAGCAGGGCCCCAAGTTCCGTTCCCCGTGCCACAGAAGCCGGGTGTGGTGCCCCGCGCCTGGAATCCCAACCCTCAGGGCAGGAATACTGCTGTGTTCATGACCAGCCTACGCCACATAGCTGAGCTCAGGACCAGACGAGCTAGAGAGACTGCCTCGAAACACAAAACCGAAACCTTACCTCACTGGTAACTGCACCAATCTCCCCAGGCCTCCCCACACCAGCGCACCCATGCTGTCCTTTGGCGGAAAAGAAGTTGTCCCTGGAGGGGTGGGTCACGCGTTGTGGACGCAGCGTGGGTCTTCCCGAGGCCACCGCGCTTCTGGGTGATACCATCTGATGCTGTCCTGAGCAGACATCAAGGCTGACACCAGCTGCCAGCCTGCGTCCCCCCCCACCCCCATGGCACAGCTGGGTGGCTGCCCTTCCCCCGCGCCCATCCTGCAGGTCTGATCTGGCTGTTGCTCCCACAGGGTGGGGAGGCATGCGCTGCTGTTTGCTAGCAGTGCCAGGCACGGGTGGCGCTCACCATCAGTTCACTCGCCTGCCACCCCGAAATCTTCTTTGGAGCTCACTTTGTGTTGTCACTTCTGAGATGGGTCGAGTTAGACCATCATTTCCTACCACTGCCATTGATGCCTTACTGTACGCTGAGTCACTTCAAAGACTACAGCCGGGAGCCCCGTCTTGGGCACTAACAGCCGAGCTGTCCCGAGTTGGCGCTGTCAGCGCAGGTCCCGCGAGGCTGCTAGCAGGTTGGACTCAGGTCCAGCTCGGGTTCCAGAGGCCTTCCAGCCCCTCCAATCATGTCATTCTCGGCCAGCTGCAGCCGGGCCGTTCCTGAGCCCACAGGACCATGTGAGCACAGCGGCCACCTACGCGATGCCGCTTGGCCTCCCTGTGGTGTGCTGGCCACAGGGCCTTGCTCTAGTCTGAGCTGCTGTGTAGCCCACAGTGGTGGGCTTGAACTCACGGCAGTCCCCTTGCCTTGGCCTTCTGGTACTGGGAGAACAGGCACAGGCCACCATACACGGGTGCTGGGGGCTGAGCCCTCGCATGCTAGGCGTGGCTCTAACTGCGGAGCTACGTCCCTCGCCTACAGTGAGCTTTGCTGCCCCTTCCCAAACCCAAAGGCACGATGACTTTTGGTTCCCTCTACAGGCCCTGGTTGCAGGGCACCCCGAGCCCCAGAGCCTGTCTGACACCACAGCAGCTCGAGGGTCCAAGTTACAACCCGTGGGAGAATTTTATTAAGGTTTAATGAAAAAGACTTAAGAGTAATACATTATTTACACACAGTTAAAAAAAAGTGCAGGCTCTCCGGGCAGGCTGTGAGGCAAGGTCCTACCACCCCACCGGATGGAGGCTGCGAGCATGAAACAAGCGTCAGGCCAGCGCATCCCGAGAGCCCCGGTCTTCAGATCAGATCAGCAACTGAAAGACAGCGAAGAGCAGAGCGGTGAGCAGCGGGCACGCGGGGTCCGTGCCGTACCTACCGGCCCGCAGGACCGCGCGGCACCCACCGTTCATGGGCATCTCGTCAATCTGCGTGGAGTAGTACTGCTCGATGTCCCGCAGGATACGGATATCGTCGTTCTTCACAAAGTTGATGGCCACGCCTTTCCGGCCATACCGGCCTGACCTCCCGATCCTACAGGACACAGAGCTGGCTGACACGCGCCTGCGTCCCTCCGCACCCCTCCCCGTGACGGCCTGGGCGGGCGGGCACACCTGTGTATGTACAGCTCTCTGTTGTTGGGCAGGTCATAGTTGATGATGAGTGACACCTGCGGGACGTCCAGCCCCCGTGCCCACACGTCCGTGGAGATGAGCACACGGCTGTGGGGAGCAAGGCCACGTGGTGAGATGGCCTGGCCCTTCCCCAGGCCAAAGCCAGCCACCGCAGGGCCCCTGGCGATCGCCCTGCCTTACACACAGGACCAGGCACCAGGCTGTGTGGCCAGCTGGCTCAGAGGCGCTAGCTGACAGGACACCTGGTTACATGTCAGTACAGTGACTATGTCACACTCAGTGCCGTGCCAGTTACGAGAAAATATTTTCCCCCTGCCATGGAAAAACTCAAAAGGAGAAATCTCCTGGCTTTGGTCCAGTGGCTACGAGACCTTCAGTGTGTGACACCCACGCTGTCCCCTTGGGCTGCGTCCTCTCAGCCAGAGCAGCGCTGGCTGCCGGGGGCCGGCGCACCAGGCTGAACCAAGCACTGTCTGCACTCCACACCTGGTACCAAACCCTGGGAAACCTCAGGGTTTTATTTTGTTTGTTTGTTTGTTTGTTTTTTTGAGACAGGGTCTCACTCTGTAGTCCAGGCTGGTCCTGAACTCACTGTGGAGCCCAGGCTGGCCTCCTGCCTCAGCCTCTTAAGTGCTGGGATTCTAGGCATGTAGCACTATGCACAGCTTATGTGCTGCCGGCGTGAACTTGCTAGGCAGGCAAGCTGTTTCTACAGCCCAGACCTCAGAATTTTTAATACTAACTGCATGCTGGAAGGACAACATACTGGGTTAATAAAAATCCTGTTAAGGACCAAATCACCTCCTTCAAGCTACAGTTACTAAAAAGCTCAGGTCGCACACGTAACTAGACTTCAACCTCACCTGGACGACACTGGCCTGGAGGCCGGTCCACACTGTAGGACGACAGGCAAGACAGGGACAAAGACTCAGGAAACACGCTGCCGGCAGGCACACCAGACCCAGGAGGAGCCTGGGGCGGCAAGAAGGGGTGCAAGCAGCGAGCATGGGAGGCGACTGGCAGCCCAGGAACGGCAGGTGCCAACAGCAACAGCCTAGCCCGCACCTACACCCGGTGCAGTGGACTGCTCAGAATGCCAGAGATAACCAACCAAAGAGCAGCCCGTGGGAGAGGCACAGGGTGCTGGAGGAATGGCACAGCGGTTAAAGCGCCTGCCTTGCAGGCACAGGCCGAGTTCGATTCCCCAGCACCACATAAAGCTGGGAGTGCTGACGCGTGCCTCTAATTCCAGCACTCGGGCCTGAGGCAGGCAATTGTCCTGAGTCCAAGGTTAGCTTGGGCTACAGAGACTGTTTCTATTAAATAAAAATAAAGCAAGCAAGGTGCGCATACACAAACAGGACCATGCTGGTGGGGTGGCAGCAGTCCTGCAATCCTAGGACTCTGGGAGGCTGAGGCAGGCAGGAGGGCCACAAGCTGGCAAGACAAGACATTGTCTCAAAAAAAAAAAAAAATACCAAAAAGGTCTAGGGATGTAGCAAAGCACAAAGGCCCTGGGTTCAATCTTTACTTTAGAAAAAAAAAGTCACGATGCGAGGAATAGGAATAGTTTTCAAAATCAAAATCAGAAAAGGGAGCCAGGAAGAGATGACAGACAGAAGGGCCTGATACTAGGTGACCAACTTGCCACACAGACCGACACGACATTAAGGGAAACCACAGCGAGCGGCACGCCGGGCACACAAGAGTTACATGACGGCCGAACCAGCACCGCGCTGCGGGCCGCCTCCAAGACACAAGCCAGAACTGTAAAAGGCCACGAGGAGGCGGGGGCATAGTCAGTGATTAGAGCACTTGCCTAGCAAGTGCAAGGCTCTTGAGTTCGATCCCCAGCACCATAATAGCCAAGCACGGCAGCACACACCAAAGTGCACCTCAGCAGGCAGGAGGACTGCCGTGAGGCCGTGGCCAGCCTGGGCTAGAGTTCAGGACCAGCCTGGGCTGCAGAGCGAGACCCTGCCTCAAAAAAAATAAAAGAAGGCAAAAGTGAAGTCGGGCAGCGGGCCCACTAGCTGAGGCCACTTGTCCCCTGACTTGAGCTGGGGGCCCCCTTCCCAGGGGCGGCTCACCAGGAGCCTCGGCTACAACAAGACAGGCAGGGGGTGCAGCGCACCCCAGCTGCAGGGCAGCCCTGACCAGAAGGCGGCGCTCACCTGGCTCCAGAGCGGAACTCCTTCATGATGGATTCGCGCTCCTTCTGGGGCATGTCCCCGTGCATTGAGGACACCGTGAAATTGGCCTCTCGCATCTTCTCCGTGAGCCAGTCCACCTGCAAGTGAGCAGAGCACGCTGCCTGGAGCTCTGCGACCAAGGACGTGGGGCCAGCTCTCTCTGCTGTTAACACCCAGTGACCCTGGCTGGGCACGCAGCCAACTCGCTGCGCTGGGCCATGCCGGGCTCTCAACTGTAAAACTCTTTTAATCTGCTGGCTCAGCGCAGTGATCCTGTGGTGGGGAGGGCCTGACCACTGCCACTAGTTTCAGACTCCCGCCTCTGCTGGAACCAGCCTTCCTCTCCCAGCCAACTGCCTGCCAGCCCCACAGGGAGCAGCAGCTGCCTAGGGCCTTGGACCAACAAGATCTGTCTCCACCTTAAAGGACAGGACCTAGGCCTCAGTGGGAACTCCTGGACTCAGGTGATCCTCCGGCCTCAGCCTCCTCAGTGGCTGGGATGACGAGCAGGCACCACCGTGTCCGTCATCAGTATTTTCTATAAACAAAATTGGGACAAAGGGACGCCCTTCCGTTCCCATCACCCACAGGACCTTGTGCACAGGGATCCGCCCTCCCACAGCTCGAAGCGGGCACAGGCGCCCCGGCAGACGAGCCCACCGCTGTGCCAACCGGGACGCTGGCGAGGCGCAGCCGCGTACCTTCCTCTTGGTGTTGCAGAAGATGACCGCCTGCGTGATGGTCAGCGTGTCGTACAGGTCGCAGAGGGTGTCGAACTTCCACTCCTCTCTCTCCACCGCCACGAAGAACTGTTTGATGCCTTCCAGGGTCAACTCATCACTAGCAGACAGACGGGCCTGTTACCCACCATGCTGCCACTTGACGCAGGCCGCACACCTCACTCCAGGCACAAGCCAGGGCCGGCCATGCCCCAGGAGCTCAGTCCCCCCCCCGCCCCAGCCACGGCGTCTGATCTGTCACGACTTTCACCGTGGGGCCCTCCATTTAGGATCCGCCATTTAACAATTACGCTCTGTGGACCAAAGGTTCCCAAACACACCCACACACCAAGTCCAGACAGCAGTTACTAGGTCAGAGGGCACTGTCACTGCCGCACGTCACGAGAGGGCACACACCGTTTCACCAGGATGCGGATGGGGTCGGTCATGAACTTGTTGGTCATCTCCAGGATCTCGTGCGGCAGCGTGGCACTGATCAGCACCACCTGCGTGGCGGGTGGCAGGTACCGGTACACGTCATAGATCTGCTCTTTGAAACCTACAGAGGACAGGACGGAGGCTCTGAGGCTATGCCTGGGGAAGCCTCCCTGCTGCCAGCTCAGCTGTCTCTGCATTCCAGGAAGGAGCTCACGTGCCTGACTGGCCCCAGGCACAGCTGTCCGTCCAGGAAGACAACACTGCCAGCCTTAGAACCAGAGCACAAGCCACCCACATCGGTCACTCTTAACCCCGAGTGGGAACTTAAGAACAGACTCATGAAGGTGAACACGGACACGGGGGAGTCCCACCTTTATTCAGCATCTCATCCGCCTCGTCCAGGACCAGCATCTTGATAGCCCGCGTCCTTAAACTTCGGCGCCGAATCATATCTAGAAAATCAGGTTTGACATAATCACGCAGGAGGCTCCAGGGTGAGTGCCACTCTGGGGTCTTCCCGGCCCAGGTCCCAAGCAGCAGCCCAGCAGTGGCGCCTCCCCGCAGCACCCCAGTTCCACGAGCATCTACAGCACAGTTATGACAGACAAAGGTACGTACCAAAGACACGCCCAGGGGTGCCCGCGACCACATGCTGCCCATAGTCCAGCTTCCGGATGTCCTCACCAACGTTGGTGCCCCCGATACACGCGTGGCACTGCACATTCATGTAGTCCCCCAAGGCAAGCAGGCCCTGCAGCGAGACACAGGGTCAGGCTGGAGTCAGCTGTCTGACCACCTGTGAGGAAGGTCATTTCTGTTCTGATTTAGAACAATGTGGTTAAAGTGCTTGCCTAGCAAGCACAAGGCCCTAAATTTAATCCCCCAGCACATGAACTTGGTGTGGTGGCACACTCCTGTAATCCCTGTAATCCCAGCATTCAGGAGGCTGAGACAGGAGGATTATCACATGCTCAAGGCCAGCCTGCACTACCTGGAGAGTTCAGGACCAGCCTGGACTACAGACCAAGACCCTGTATCCAAAAGCAAAAATAAATAAATAAAAAAAAACAAAGAAAATATCTGACCATCCCAATTTCTGCCACTGCTCCAACCATAACAAGTTCCCTGACTATAAAAGCAATGTGTATTAAATACTGCAAAACAATCAGAAAAGATTACATGTGACTCATCCTTCACCCAAAGGCAAGATCAACACAATAATGTGGATCTAAAACATGTAATATAAAAAATGGGAACGGACTGGGGGGTGTTACAACCCTTGCCTAAGCGGCTCACAGCCTGGGTTCACTCTCCCAGCACATAATAGCTGGGCGTGGTGGCACACGCAATAATCCCAGCACTGCAGAAAGGCTGAGGCAGGAGACTTGCCATGAGTTCTAGACCAGCCTAGGCTATGCAGTGCAAGACCTTGTCTCGATAATAAAACAAGTAAGGGCAGGGGACATAGTTCAATCGAAAGGGCCTGGGTCCAGCTTCTAGTACCTGCCCCTCCCATTTTTTTCTTTAACAAGTTAATTTCTAAGACTGTAAACACCTACTGAGAGCACACACAAAAATGGCGTTAATGTAAACAGCTACTCATTCGACAATGACCCAAGCACACAACAATGCGAAGGATCAGGAAGACACCCTTTTGCAGGGTGAGAAAGGGTGCTACGTAAAGTCACCCAGTCGATCCACCCCAAGTAAATGGCCGCGTCCTCCCCGCCTCACCTTCTGGATCTGCACCGCTAACTCCCGCGTTGGCGCCAAGATCAACGCTTGGGTTTCTCGGACCTGGCGGACAATCAGAAGAGAGAGAACCCTCAGTATTTCCCGGGAACCGCAGCGGACTCAGATCCATTTTAAGTATTCTCCTGTTAACTGTACTTCCGATTTCTAATGGGACAGAAACAAAACTTAGTGCTATTTACATCATAAATCCAGTGTAGTAACATGCCAGATCTGTCAAGACTCGTGTGTAGACACAATTTCATCTAATTTAAGACACTTCCCAGTTAAACACAAAGCAATTATGACGGTGTGAGCTCCGATGTGAGCGTGCAGTTTAGAGTCCCCTTAAACATCCGGAGTCAGCTTCGGCCCTGGACTGTGGGCGCTGGGCTCCACGAACACCAGCTGGCGGCAGGGAAGCAGGCTGAGGGCAGGAGGGCAGGCAATCACCTGGATGTCCAGACACTGGAGGACGGAAATGCTGAACGTGGCCGTCTTGCCTGTGCCGGACTGAGACCTGATCAAGAGAGTAAACAAGTGTGACGGGGGAGGCACAGGGTGCCAGGGCCTGGCTCCGAGGTGCGTGGGTGAGACTAATTGCTGATGCCCCTAACAGCTAAGACCGTAACTAGGCAACTTTACAACCCTGTTTCCAGGCCTGGAGGAATGGCACAGGGCAATGCAAGGCTGACACTGATTCCCCAGCACTACACACAGCCAGCTGTGGTGGTGCACGCCTGTAATCCCAGCACTAAGGAGGCCAAGGCAGGACTGCCACGAGCCCAGAGCCAGCCCGGGCTACATGGTGAGTTCAGGACCAGCCTGGTCTACAGAGTGAGATCGTCTCAAAACCTGAAAAAGATCCTGTTTCCAAATTTGAAACATTAGAAGAGCTGGAGTGTAGCTCACTGGCACAGTGCCCCTAGGCTTAACCCCAGTACTGCACATAAATAAATTAAAACCAAGCCCTGGGGCTACAGGGAAGAAGACTGCCAGTACCCAAAGCGCACACAGACGCAGGGCCCATGGCGTTCGCTACGCGGTGTCCCCGACCGCACTGCTGCACCTGCCCTGCACGCACAGACCGACTTACTGAGCAATGACGTCTCTGCCTTTGATGATCTGCTTGATGGCGCGCTGCTGGATGGCTGACGGCTTTTCAAACCCTGCGGGGACAGGGAGGCGTGAGCTTTCTTGAGGACTTTACTCTTTCACACACTGTTTTGAAACAGTCTCACTCTGCAGTTTGGGCTGGTGCTGAGCTCACTATTTAGCTCCAGCTGGCCTCAAACTCATGACAGTCCTCCAGCTTTAGC
Source organism: Ctenodactylus gundi (assembly GCA_004027205.1). Lineage (NCBI taxonomy): Eukaryota > Metazoa > Chordata > Mammalia > Rodentia > Ctenodactylidae > Ctenodactylus > Ctenodactylus gundi. The sequence goes on from PVKB01002319.1 coordinate 267,952, forward strand.
CTCCCAAGTGCTGGAATTACAGGTGTGCGCCACCGTCCAGGCGTGTGTGGTGCTGAGCTACGACCCTGCCTCACATTGCTTTTTAACTTTTTAAGAGACAGGCCTCACTCTGCAGTGGGGGCGGGGTGCCCTGAACTCACTATGGAGCTTAGGCTGGACTCAAATTCACAGCAACCCTCCTGCCGCAGCCTCCCAAGTGTACTATTTTTCTTTTATCGTTGAGACAGGGTCTTGCTCTGTAGCCCAAGCTGGCCCTGAACTCAATGGTGTAGCCCAGGCTGGCCTTGGACTCAGGGCAATCCTCCTGCCTCAGCCTCCCGAGTGCTGGGATTACAGGTGTGTGCCACCATGCCCAGCTTTATGTGGTGCTGGGGGATCAACTCAGGGCTTCTCCTTTCAAGGCAAGTGTTTCAACTGCTGTGCCATTCCTCCAGGCTCCAAGTATATTTTTTAAATTAAAAAAGAAGAAGAAAAAGAAAGACCAGCTTACTGTAATAAATGCACCTTCCTATTGGCAAGCACCAAGACCCTGGTCGCCCAGGCTGCCTATAGAACAGCTACCCGGTGCAGGACACAGCATTGGCCTCCAGCTTGGCCCTCCAAACACTGACCACCATGCCACACAGGCTGCCCAGCAGCCAGTGCGGCGATTCTGAATGATCAAAGTGTCTCCCTGGTAAGCAAGTCAAACATTATGCGCACAAGCTGTAATCCAGTTTGAGCCTTCTAACACGGAGCAGTTTCCCATGCCAACGCAAAAGCGAAAGTAGCGGCTGACACCAGCTCCTGTGAGGGTCAGATGTGGACGGAGAACAAGTTGTGGTTTCAGGGGAGGGGCCATGCGTGGGACATGAGTGCCAAGGAGACAGCCAGGGCCCAGCTGCCCACCAACTGCCCACCTCCCAAACCTCAGCAACCGCGGGCACTCACTGGCCTGACACCAAGAACTGGTGGACAAAGATCCTCCCACTGAATGGTAACAACGCCGCCATCTGTCACCACCCTCCCTGGGACCCCAGCTTCAACGGACAGCTGTCCCCCTGAAGTCCTCCCCATCCCCTCCAAGGGGCCAAGAGCCACTCCCGACTTCACCAAGTTCCCCAGGCGCCCCTGTGAGCCCCAGACACGGGGCGGGCGGGCTCCAGCCTTCTCTGTCCCCTGCTGCTTACACTGAACCCACCTTCGGTGCCCGCAGGACTCCACCCGCTAAACGGGTCTCCTCCTGGCCAGAGCAAAAGCCTCCCAACCCGTGTCCCTGCCCCCAAACCCAACACACCAGCATAACTCTCAAACTCAAAAACTGTCTCACTGTGATGCTTAAAAATCTTTAGTGAAGAGGGACCTGTCACCCCAGCACTCTGGGTGACCCAGGCAGGACAGAATCACAAGTTCAAGCCCACCCTGGGCAACTTCGTGCCTTACAAAGTGCGTCAAAGTCAAAAATAAAAACGGGCTGGGCAATAATTATAACACAGCAGTTGGAGCACCAAGCGCAAGGCCCTGGGTTCGATTCCCCAGCGCCACATAAACCAGGCATGGTGCCACAAACGTAACCCTAGCGCTGGGGAGACCGAGGCAGGGCTGCTCTGAGTTTGAGGCCAGCCTGGGCTACATAGTGAGTTCAGAACCCGCCTGCACTAGAGTAAGAACCTGTCTCAACAAAACAAAATACTGGAAGTTAAAACGGTCTGGGGTATGCTGGTCAGAGTGAACGCCTTGGGCCAGATCCCCAATTACTACAAAAAAAGGGGGTCGGGGCTAAGCTGTGCAGCTCAATGTTAAGGCCTCCGGGTGGGGTCTTCAGCGGCTGCCCCCACGAGCGCGCCACGAGTGTCAACCTCACGGCTCCTCCCAGCCGGCCCCGCTAGGCCTGCGTTCCGTTCCCGGAGCGCTCTCGTTTAAGGCTGCGAAGCCCCGGCACCGCGGCCCACCGCCCGGCCGCCCTCCGGGAAGCCCTCGCCGATCTCTCCCTCTCAGGTCTCTGCGCCATCCCGGTCCTTCCGCCGTCCACGCCGCCCCGCGCTTGTCCCCGTCCGCCGCCCGAGGAAGAGGTCAGCCTCGCCGGGCGCGGCCGGCCTGGCCCTCCGCGGCGCCCGAAGACCCCGGGCAATCGCGCTGCGGGGCTCCACGGGGAGCCGGGAAGACGGAGCGGCGGCGCCGCCGGGCCCCGGGGCTGCGCGCCCCGCGCGCCCACCCAGCCGTCGGGCGGGTGGCCAGCTCGGCGCCCGACCTCGGCCCCGATGGCGGCCTGCGAGCAGGCCCGCCCGCGCCCCCTGACCGTAGGCGTAGATGCCCCGCAGCAGGTCCTCCCGCAGGCCCATGGTGTCGAACGTGGGGGTCACGTCCACCTCCTCGCTGGTCTCGAACTCCACTTTGGTCATGTCCTCTTCTTTGAGCAACCGCTTCCGTGCCGAGCCCGAGGTCGCCATCGTGGCCGTGGCCGCCATGATCCCGACTCGGCTGAGAGCAGAAAGCGCGCCGCAGGAGCAAGCGGAAGCCGCCTCCGCGCCGGCGCGCCGAGAGGAAGTGACGCCGTCGCGAGCGCCGGCCGAGCGTGCGCCTGCGCCGAGCCTCAGCAGGGGCGGGGCGCTCCTGTCACGTGCCAGGGTGTTCTCGCCGCCGGGCGGCGCTCTCGCGGGATCCTGCGTACGCCGTGTGGGCGGGCGCGTCGACGAGGCGCGGGAGGCCCGGCAGCTGGTCTGGGTGGCGCGTTGAGTGCCTGGAATCTGGCGGAGGGTGGTCGCTGCGTCTGCCGCGTGCTGGGCCCCAGCGGATCTGCGTCGGAGCCGCGCCGCAGTCGCCGAGCGTCCTGCCGCGAGCCGCTGTGGACTGTGGGGGTGGAAACCCTATTTCTGTTGAGCTCTGGAAGGTTGGAGTTCCCACCTGCCGCTGCGTTCCCTGGAAACCGCCGCGCGGGGATGCCCAGGTCAGCGCAGGGCCGTTGTCCTCGTGGGCGCTGGGAACTCGCATCGCAGTATCGCGTGACTCCATAGGTCGCCGTCCCCGAAGGCCTTGGGCTGCTGGAGGCTGTCGGTGTGATCAGATTGCGTCCGCGGCGAGTGACAGCCGTCCAGTCCTCCGGAAAAGATGACCCCGGGAGGGATCGGCGACCATTTGGGCCTGTGTCTGTCCCCACGGTACCAGGTGGGAGATGCCTGCCCTACTCCAACCCGGCACTGAGGATTGAACCCTGGGAGCACCGAGGTACCTTCCCAGACTCTTAATTTTGAGATAGGTTTTCACCAAGTTGCCTGGGCTCGAACTTGAAATCCTCCTGTCTCAGCCTCCTCACTAGCTAGGAACTGGGCTCTTAAAATACCTTTGGATTGCGGCTGGAAGAATAGCTCAGTGATTGCAGCGCCTGCCTGGCAAGGTCAAGACTCGGGGGTTCCCCAGCACCATATAATGGCCGCGTATGGTGGTCCACGACTGTAATCCCAGCACTTAGGAGGCTGAGGCAGGAGGATTGCCGTTAGTTGGAGGTGAGCCAGGGCTACATAGGTTAGGACCAGCCTGGACTACAGAGTGAGATCCTGTCTCAAAAAAAAAAAGGGGGGGGGTGGAGAACTACAATAACTTTGAGCTGTCTTCACTGTCTTTGACACACTGCTCACTCTGGAAAGTCCTTTTCTTTTCTTTGGGAAACTTATGCCCAAGAGCCGGGTTGGTTGTTACTGTTGGCTGGCTCGCAGCAGAAAATACGGCTGCTTTTTCTTATGTTTGGGGTGTGGGGGATGGAAATCACAGCCTTCCCACCAGGCTACACCCCAAGCCCATATTTTAGTTTTGATTTTGAGACAGGGTCTCCGTTGCTAATTGCCCAAGCTTGGAATTTGTGATCCTCAGCCTCCCAGCCTTCTGGGATCATAGGCCTGTGCCTCCGGGCTGGCTTCCCCCAGCCCCTTCCTCTCCACCTATCCATCCCCTCCTGTGAGGGGTTCTGAAGAAGTCTCTCTCGTGAAGATTATCCTGGTTGAAATCTGATCATCATGTTGTGGAGAATTCCTGGTGTGCGAGCCCACAGTGAACAGGGAAGTGCTGCCTTCTCTGAGAGACGCTCCCATCCCAGCAGCGGAATTTGTCCATGCTCAACCCATGACCTGATAAGCATGCCTGGCGAGGATGCCGTCGTTAATCAAAAATTAAATGTGGGGCTGGAGGAATGGCTCAGCGGTTAAAGCACTTGAGCAAGCGCCAAGCCAGGCGCTAAGTACCTGAGTTCAATTCCCCAGCGCCACATAAAGCTGGGCGTGGTGGTTCTCGCCTGTAATCCCAGCACTCGGGAGGCTGAGGCAGGAGGATTGCCATGAGTCCAAGGCTAGCCTGGGCTCTGAAGTGAATTCAAGACCAGCCTGGATCACAGAGCGAGACCCTGTCTCAAAAAAAATTTTAAATGTGTTCACTCAAGTCAGTCGTATTGGCACTGACCTATAATTCCAGCACGTGGGAGGCTGAGGCAGAAGGACTGCCTTGAGTTTGAGGTCAGTCTGAGCTACATAGTGAGCTCAGAGCCAGCCTGGATTTCATAGTGAGATGCTGTCTCAAAAATAATAACGATGTAGCCAGATGTGGTGTTGCAAAGCTGTAATCCCAGCACTTTGGGAGGCTGAGGCAGGAGGATCACAAGTTTGAAACCAGCCTGGGCAACTTAGCAACTTAATGAGACTCTCAAACTTTAAAAAGACAAAAAAAGAGAGAGGGGCTGGAGGAATGGCTCAGTGGTTAAAGCACTTGCCTAGCAGGCGCTAAGTCAAGCGCTAAGAACCTGAGTTCAATTCTCCAGCACTACATAAGCCGGGAGGGTTGGAACACACCTGTAATCCCAGCACTGAGGAGGCTGAGGCAGGAGGATTGCTGTGAGTCCAAGGCCAGCCTGGGCTCCATAGTCAGTTCAGGACCAGCCTGGGCTACAGAGTGAGACCCTGTCTCAAAAAATAAATAAGTAAATAAATAAACCAGCACCGCTCCGCTGCCCCTGCCTAACTGCGGCCTGAGGTCAGTTCTCATCAGGCCTCTCAGTTACCATCCAGGAATACAGAGGGACGTTTTCTCTTTTTGTACAGCACCCCACCCTTTCCCAGACAAGGTCTCAGTGCTCAGTTGCCCAGTCTGGGCTCAGTGTTCTAATCGTCCTGACTGGCCTGCACCAGCAAGCTTGGCTATAATAAAAAATGTTTGAAGGGAATTTTAAATGTGTATATATATGTACAATAACTGTATTATGTTTTATATGTGGCCCAAGACAGTTCTTCACTCAGAAAATTTTTCTAAGGCACCAGGCCTGGCAGCACATATCTGTTGTGCCAGGCCTGAGAGTCTGAGACAGGAGGATCCTGAGTTCTGGCTCAGTCTGGACATAACTTAGTGCATTAGTGAAACCTCATCTCAAAATGAAAACTAAAAACTGGGCTGGGGATGTAGCTTAGTACAAATGCCGTGGGTTGGTTTAAAAAAAAGTGAACTTGACCCCTGCCCTGCACCATGACCTTGGCGTCTGGGGAAGCCTGGCCATCTGTGGTTAAGGGTGGCCTGGTCCAAACCATTTGCTGCTGTGCGTGTTTTTGCCCAGAGGCTGGAGGTGCACAACCACAGCTGGCTCCGCACTGCGGCCAGCCAGCCATGGGCTTCTGTCCCTGCCCACCCTGCTTTTGCCCCTGCTCTGTTTCCGCCCATCAGGAGTCAGTAGGTGGGCGTTCCGTAGTGTGTGTAAAAGGCCTGGAGCCCTAAGTGGCGAACTCAGGGGCTTGTTTTACAGTGGAGTCAACAGTGAGAGGATATGCGGGGACATCCGCACATCACCAACACCATGTACCAGGGTGCAGGCCCGCCTCAGAAACCCCTGCACCGCGAATATGCGGCACAGGGCCATACCTGACTCCTCAGGGTGAGCAGCTCCCAGTGTCTCCACAGAGGCCCGCGGGGACCATCTGCCTGGCTGCATGTAAAGGACCCCATCCTCGACAACAGAGCACCTTGCCTGGGAATAGAGGGGTCTGCCCAGAGGAGGGGGTGTCCCCAAAGATGACGCTGCAAAGGGGTTCTTGCTCTGCCTTGTAACCACGGGTTTCCAGGATCTCTGAATCACCAAGTGACCCAGGCTGGGCTCGAACTTGAGATCGTCCTCCCCCCGCCCCTCAGCCCCTAGCATGCAAACCATGTGAGCCCATTCCAGCTGCAGCTTCTTAGTGCCCCAGCTGTGTCGCTCCCAGTTCTGGGGCCGTTTGGGCACCGCAGGAGGTGGGCAGCGGTAGGGGTCTCCATCCCACGGGGACCCCAGAACATCCAAGGAGAGGTCCCTCGACAGAGTAACACTCTGGGAGCTGTTTCAGTGAAGGCAGTCACACTTTATTCAGGAAGTACAGGGGCTTAAATAGACTGAGGAAGTTATCTTGGGCCAATTAGCAAGACCTTAACTAGCGGGGTGGAGGTGGGGGGAGTAGTGGAAGGAGGATGGGGCACCCCAGTTGTTTTTCAGCCTTTTGACTAGTTTATCAGAACCAACAAAGAGCATTTCTGTATTTAAGCAAAACATCACCTGGCTTAAATTACAAGCAGTAAACAGCTCTTTCTGGGAAGGAACTGGCCCAGGTCAGCAATGCCAGGCTCTAGGGCCCTGTGGGCCCCACCCGCAGCACCCTGCTCTCACAGCAGGAGAGGCCCCTGGCGCCACCCCAAAACATCTGACACATATGTGGCCAAGTGTCTCTAGGCCAGTGGAGCGCGTCACCCTAGTCAGCCACGACAGAAGGGCCTGGGTCTGGGGCAGCGCCGGGTTCAGGCCACACGGGGACAGACAGGTGTGTGGCATTACTGTTCTTGGGAGCAGCTGAGAAGCAGCGCAGGGGCAAAGGTGTCCAATTTACAGCCTGTCATTTTTTTAGGGGGAGTGCCTTTTTTTTGAGTGAAGAGAGGGTGTCTCAGATCACATGAAATAAATGCTATACATGCTTAATGTATACATGTCAGGAGTAAAACTTCCTTTAAAACTTTTTCATTAAGCCAAGTCCGGTGGCACAGAGCTGTAGTCCCAGTTCCCTGGGAGGCCGAGGCAGGAGGATTTTCAAGCTCAAATCCTGCGTGGGCAAACTAGGACACTGGATCCAGCTCAGCACTGCTAAGTATCAGTGCAGTTCCCCCTGCGGCGGGTATGTGCCGGGCAGTGGGGAGAGCCCCCCAGGGCCAGTCCAAGGCTGCTCTAGACCAGGCTGGTAGAAGCCCAGATGTGCAGTGTGGACCTGCCTTCCGGCCGGGTGACACAACCCTATCTTTCCAGGTGAGGGGGCAGCTCAGGAACCTTGCTGTATCCCAAAGACACCTTTGTGTGTGTGCGCGTGGTACCTGGGATAGAGCCCAGAGACTTCCCATTGACCCACGTCCCAGCCCGTTCTTGTTTCTGATTTTGAGACAGGATCTCCCCACATCACCAAGTTACACAGGCTGGGCTCAAAACTGAAACTCTCCTGCCTCGGCCTCTCAGGGTACAGGAACTATAGGCCTGTGCCACTGGCTTAGCTCTTCTCCATCTGTAGGACCCCAAAACACAGGTTAGGGTCCTGCCCTGTGCCAGAGTACCCCTAGAATTGGTTCCCCCTGTGGTGGCCGTGCTCATGGAAGGCAGGCCAGGGTCCAGGAGAGGCAGGTGGGTCACATGGCACAGCGAGAAGCCACCTTGGACGGGAAGGGAGGGAGGGCAGGCGGGCGCTGCCCTGGGCACACCCCAGCCCGTCACAGCTCGTTGTGGAGCGGGCGGCACTGTGGGGACGGCTTGTCCTCCAGCACGCCGTCGGGGGCGCACACCCAGGGGTCATGGGTCTCCCACTGCCACTTGGCCAGCTGGGCCTTCAGCGTCTCCAGCACCTGCGCAAAGCGCGGGTCAGCAGCCAGGTTCCGGGTCTCGTGGGGGTCGCGGCTGTCATCATAGAGCTCCCAGCGGTCCCTGTAGTAGTAGTGGTGCAGGTCCTTGTACCAGCCAGTGGGCTGGCCCGCCCCCGTGCGGTTCAGCAGGTCCTGGAAGGTGGGCGACACATAGAAATCCTGGTCCACGGGGAAGGGCATCCTGTAGCCCAGGTTGTGCACCAGGCGGAAGTTCTGGTGGTACACGGAGCGCATGGGGTACGCCATGGTGACCTCGTGCAGGCTCTGGCTGCCGAAGACAGTGGCCCAAGGCGGCTCTGCCTCCAGCGCCGGCAGGAGCGACCGGCCCGTGAGCTGGATGGTCTTGGAGCCGAAGATGGCATAGCTGGGGTAGGGGACGGAGAACCAGTCCAAGATGGTGGGCGTGAGGTCTGGGGAGAAAGCGTGTCTCAGAGAGCTGAGCCCGAGCCACCCCAGGGGCTGCCTGTCACCTCCAGTGGCCTGCAGGAAGGTGCTACTTCTCACGGACGCCTCCCACAGCCAATCATCTCCAGGCCGTCTGCCTGGAGCGGTAGAGTCAGAGGCCCTGGCCTGGCAACACCGAGGGTCTGTGTAAGGTGCCCAGGCCCTGTGGTGCACACCTCTAATCCTAGCACTGCGTGGCTGAGGCAGGAAGATTGCACGTTCCAGCCTGTGGAATTTAGTGGCTTAGTGAGACCCTATCTCAAAAATTTAAAAAGGGCTGGAGATGTGCATAGGTCCTGGGCTCAATTCCCAGGATACATATACATATATGAAGTCCTATGGACCAGAGTTCAGCCTGGCATCCTCACCTGTCGTCTGAGAGGCTCACATGAGGGGATCAGAGGTCTGAGCTCAGCCTTTGTAACTTAGTGACTTAAGACCTTATCTCAAAAGTGTTAAGGGCTGGAAGAATGGCACAGCGGTTAAAGCACTTGCCTTACAAGTATCCATTTCCCAGCACCACATAAGCTGGGCTTAGTGGTGCACACCCATAATCCCAGCACTCAGGAAGCTGAGGCAGGAGGATTCAAGGCCAGCCTGGGCCATACAGTGAGTTTATGACCAGCCTAGAATATAGAATAAGACTGTCTCAAAAAAAAAAAAAGAAAGAAAAAAGAAAAGGAAAGGAAAGGAAAGAAAAGGTCTGGGAATGTAGCTCAGGGCAAAGGCCCTGGATTCAACCCCCAGTATCACAGAACACAAAATAAAAACAAACAACAAAAACATCAGCCTAGCGTCTGAGAGTCTGAAAAGGCAGTTTCCTGTTCTGAAGGCCCAAGTGCCTGCTCTGCATGGCGATCAGGCTCCCCGCTTGTGGCCCGGACCTGGAGGAGGCCCACGGGTGTGAGCCGAGGGCAGAGCACGCCAGCTTCCTCCAGTGCTGAGCTCACCCAGCTTCTCTGTCTCCCGTGCCTGTCACCTGCCTGCCCGTCGGCCACGGGTGACTAGATCACCCCAGGCCTCTGGCCACAGTGACTGGATCACGAGAGACACTAGGTCCCCAGGAAAGCACAGTAGGCCCCAGGTGTCCCAAAGTCCCCAGCCCCACAGCACCAGAGTCACCAGGGCCCTGGCAGACACCCTGAAGGCCACAATTCAGGCATTCATGCACTCCCCCAGTGACCCTGGTGCACACTGTGGCCATCCTTCCTTGTCCCTGTGTAGGAGCACCACTCAAGGCCAGGGCACAGAGCAGGACCTGTCAGGTGGAGGCCTCCTGCTGTGTGTCCCCTCCTTCCCCCCATGTGACCAAGCCATACCTAGGAGGCTCACGTAGGCCTCGCTGACCTGGCCCCAGCGCTGCCGGTGCTCGGGGGACGACAGCAGCAGGGGCTCGGCGGTCCCCGGCCAGTACAGGTTGGTCCTGCCGCTGGGGAAGGGGATCCCGTTGTCCGATGTGAAGATGACTAGGGTGTCGTTCAGGACGTCAGCTCCGCGGAGCTCCTGGAGCACAAGTCCGATCCCTGCGGGGCAGGGGGCCCAGCGCTCAGCCTCAGCACGGATGGGGATTTGGACACACTGCCCGGCCCCCAGTCATTATCCTGCTGTTTTTTTTCTATCCTTTTCTAGACCTCAAAACACGCTGCAAAGCTGAGCCAGGGGCGCAGGCCTGACATCCCAGCACTCTGGGAGGCTGAGGCAGGAGGAACACAAACTCGAGCCCAGCCTGGGCAACGTAGCAACTCAGTGAGACCCACCTCAAAATCAAAAATAAAAATGGGCTGGGGATGTAGCTCCGTGTGAAGGCCCTGGGCTCCTTCCCCAGGACCCCACCACCACCACCGCCACCAAAAAAAAAAAAAAAAAAAAAAAAAAAAAAAAAAAATCCCATCTAGAAGCTGTGACTGGCCTTTGTGGAAAGGTGGCCCCTGCAAGTTATATAAATTAAGGGTCTCAGGATAAAATCATCATGAAGTATCCAGGTGCCGAGACAGGTGCTTAGAGGGGGAGAAGCCCCGATGACGATGGCACGCCACAGAGCGGTCACGTGGGGATGGAGGCTGCAGGGACTTCCCATGTTCAGAAACACCAGGGTCCCCCCGGGGAAGCCGGGAACAGCGGGAAGGGCCGTCCCTCCACATATCAGCCTGAGACCCCTGACGGCGCAGAGGCCCGCTGCTGGGAACCCCAGTGAGGCCCTCTGTCGTGGCAGCCAGACAAAACCTGCCGAGTTCTACCTAGGCTCAGCAGGTAAAGCACCTGGAGTTCGATTCCCCAGCACCACAAAAGCTGCGCGTGGTGCCGCACGCCTGTGATCCCAGCACTCAGGAGGCTGAGGCAGGAGGATTGCAGTGAGTTCAAGGAAGTCCTGCTCGTTTCGGCAGGACATATACTACCTGGGCCAACCCCGGGCCACGGAAACCAGGCCACACAGCAGGAGGTGAGCAGGGGCCTGGGCACAGCTCTGCATCTGTGCGGCCACGCCCCCTCACTCACGTGACCGCTCAAGCTCCACCTTCGGTCAGATCAGCCAGGGGATTAGGTTCTCAGAGGAGCGTTCACGGGATCTACGACGCACGCTCCTTGTCAGAATCCAGTGCCTGGAGATCTGACGTGGAGCTAGTGCTGCCCCACCGCCCCGCCCACTGAAACATTGTCTTTCATGAAGTCCGTGCCTGGTGCCCAATAGGTTGGGAACTGCTCACCTAGACTACTCCAGTATCCCAACCTGGCCCAGTTGCCTTTTGTGGAAGAGCATCTGGGGTCTTCACCCAACCTCCAGGACGCCCTGAGGGCTGGCCCAGGGCAGTTCTGCGTCCTGGTGCCCACCGCACAGGGCCGCCACGTCCTCCCACACCGGCTTGTTCCCCCAGGGTGCCTGTGCTTGGCCCAGCACAGAGCCATCCACACAGTTGCCCACACCTGGCCACTGGGGGAACCCTCCTAGGCTGGGCTCAAGCTGGGTGAGGGCCACCGGCCCGCTGTAGAGAACAGGAGCCGTGGCCCACCCCCACCCCCACCAGGCTCCCGGAACCCACCTTGGTCCATCCGGCCGATGGTGGTATACTGGGCAGCCAGGTCTGCACGGGCCGCTGGGGTGTCAGGGACAAAATAAGGCACCTGGGGCGAGTGGGGCAAGGGTGGGGTAGTCAGATGAAACAGACTTGGGGAGGGGAGACCTGCCCGTGACCCTGGTAGGAGCGGGGTGCCAGCCCTCACCCGGGGCCTGCCATGCCTTTCTCTGTGATCAGCCTGGCTGGAACAGCTTACTCTGGGAGTGTCGTTCTGAGTCCCCAGAGCTCTCTGTGGTCCCACAAGGGAAAACTTGGAGCCCTGAAATTAGGGGTCTCCTCTAAAGGTTCATGTGGGGGTAGGGGGGCAAGGTGGAGAGGGGAAGTGACCTGGGTTAAGGGCTAGCGGGGCTCCTGCAGCCACAGAGGGGCCAGTCCTACCACCACGTCCTGAGGGTCGTAGACCTGGGGAGTCCAGTCCGGGATCCGCCCCATCCCACTCTCTCCGTTGCCAAACTTCTCACAGAAGGGTCCGTACTGGGGCTGGGAGTGCCCACAGCGGTGGGGGTCATGGAAGGCCACGTAGAGGAAGAAGGGTCTGAACGTGGGGGTAGGCGTCAAAGGTCAAGGTCAGCCAGGCTGGTCCAGCACCCAGCTGGCAGATCCATTGGCACTCTAGCCTGAGGAGGCTTTTCTTTCTCATTGCAGCCGGGGAATGGGACCTAAGCCCTTCATACTGACTTACATCCCCAGTCTTTTATAAAATCCAAAACAGGGCTGGAGGGATGGCTCAGCAGTTAAAGCACTTGCCTAGCAAGCACCAACTCAACTGCTAAGTACCAGTATCCGATTCCCCAGCACCACATAAACCAGCTGTGGTGGCGCATGCCTGTAATCCCAGCACTCAGGAGGCTGAGGCAGGAGGACTGCCATGAGTCCAAGGCCAGCCTGGGCTTCGTAGTGAGTTCAGGACCAGCCTGGGCTGCAGGGTAAGACCCTGTCTCAAATAAGTAAATAAATAAAAAAAAAAATTGAAATAGGGTTTTGCTAAGTCAGTAACTTTTCCAGGCTGGGCTGAATTGATGGCCCTCCTGCCTCAGCTTCCCCGAGTGCTGGAATGCCAGGCACGTGCTGCAAGTCCTCATGCTCACTGTCGAGGCAGCAACACCCTCCTGCCTTTGGCGGCTTCCCTTGATCTGAGAGCCTGCCATCACCTGCCACCTCGGTTCCCCGTGTCCCCTGACCAGACTAACTTGAGTAGCTGCCGTCACGTCATGCTGCCCCAGCACCTGCAGACCCCAGGGAGCCCCTCCAAGACGCAGCCTTAGGCGGACGGCGAGCGGAGCCGGCCTCACCTGTCGCCCTGGGTCTGCAGGAACCTGCGGACCAGCAGTTTGATCCTCGTGATGTTGCGCCCCACCTGCAGCACGGAGCCGTTCTCCTCGGTGTAGGCAAAGTCGAAGGGGTACACAGCCTCAGGCCCCACGTGCTTCTTCCCAATGATGCCTGGGTGCAGACCACAGGCCTAGCCGGGGTGCCCAGTCCTTTTTTTTTTCTTCCCCTGTTACTTGGCCTTCACACTGAGCTACATTCCTGACCCGTATTTTTAGTCTTGGTTTTTGAGATAGGATCTGGCTCAGTTGCTCAAATCTGAGATCCTCCTGACTCAGCTTCCCACTTCTCCTTCTCTGTTCCCTAGGAATGGGCCTGTGGAAAGGGCAGCCCAGAAAAGACTTCAGCATGTCCAAGGCGGGCGGGGGGAGAGGGGACCAGCACCCATCCCTCCCTGGGCAAGCTCCTCACCTGTGCGCACGCCAGCCTGCCGGAGCAGCAGTGGCAGGCTCCGCACCCGGTCAAAGGAGCTGAAGTGGTGAACATCCTGGTGCAGTCCGTACATGCCGTTCTGGTGCTGGGGCAGACGGGGGTGTGAGGCTCCTGCCCCCGCCACCCCAGCAGCAGCACCTGGGAGAACTCCCCATGGCCCGGCCTGCCTGGGGGGCCCGGACCCTCCCCACACCACCCCACAGAGGACAGTGGCAGGGAGACAGGCCAAGGCAGGTGGCTTTGAATCTCTCCCCTGTGCACATCTGGACACCCAGACTTTCCCTCTGTGACCACAGGTTAGACAGGGAAAAGCGTTTTTGTGCTACACGCATTCAATCCTAGTTCTTTCATTTCTTTCCTTTGCTTTTTTTTTTTTGAGACAGGGTCTCGCTCTATAGCCCAGACTGGTCCTGAACTCATTATGGAGCCCAGGCTGGCCCTGGACTCACACAATCCTCCTGTCTCTGCCTCCTGAGTGCTGGGATTACAGGCGTGTGCCACCACACCTGGCTTATGTGGTGCTGGGGAATCGAACTCTGGTATATAGTGCTTGCTAAGCAAGTGTTTTAACCGCGGAGCCGTTCCTCCAGCCCCCCACCCCTTTTTATTTCTTTCTTTCTTTTCTTTTTTTTTTGAAATAGGGTCTCATTGTAGTCCAGGCTGGTCCTGAACTTACTGTGTAGCCCAAGCCTCAAACTTACGGCAAACTTAGCCTCTGCCTCCTGAGTGCAGGGATTACAGGCGTGTGCCACCACACCTGGCTTTTGCGATTCTGGGGAATCCAATCCAGGTTTTATACACACTAGACAGGTGCTCTAACCGCTGAGCTATGCCTCTGCCCAAGCACATGCCTTAACGAGCACTCTGTGGCTGTGGGAGTACCCACGATGCTCTGTGCTTTACACAAAGCCGTGTTTAGACAATCCCATGGTGACATCAGGGTGGCATCTCACAGTGCCCCATTTCTCAGGCGAGGACACTGAGGCACAGAGAGGGAAGCTGTGAGATCGGGGGAAGGAAGAGCCCTGCTCTGCCCCGGGGGCGGTGTGGGCAGCACCTGCCCCATGCTCCTACTTGCGCCCACCTGGGGCAAGCCAGTAAGGAGGCTGGCACGGCTGGGGGAGCAGCTGCTGACGGAGGTGAAGGCATTGCAGAAGGTGAGGCTGCGGCGGGCCAGGGCGTCCAGGTGAGGCGTGGCGATGGCACTGTTGTTGTACGCCCCACTCTCGAAACCCCCGTCATCAGCTGCGGAAAGGAGGCAGAGGGGCCTGGTGAGCTGGGCCGGTGCCACAGACCATGGTGCTGGGGGGCAGATCTGGGCGCTGGTACCAAGCTGTGGGCCAGGGATGCGCAGGAGGGCGAGGCAGCCAGCAGACATGACACCCGGGTGTCACTAGGCAGGAGTGACATGCATGTAGGTGAGCATGATACAGACAATGGCAGCAGCACACATAACAGGCAGGCAGACCGGGTACTCAACCGGGCATAACTGTCAGGCATGACACTGGGGTGGGCAGGGTCACAGGCACGCATGGGCTCCAGGATTGTGTGCGTGGTCATGACACTCCAGCAGACGCACTGCTGCCAAGGGCATGATACCCCGCAGGCCTGATGGCCACTCACGCATGGCATGGGCACATCAGCATGTCAGGCCTGGATACACACACAGTGCACGCCAGGCAATTGTGGCCTGCAGGCACTGCTGGGGCAGCACCAGGAGGGCTGTGCCCGTCCCAGAGCAGCCTGAGGTTCTGCTTCTCTCGCACACAGTCCCCTTCCCCAGAGGCCTTGACACCCCCCCGGACTGTCCTTCATCCTGCGGGAAGCGAGAGGTAAGGGGTCATGCCAAGGCCACACAGCTGGGCAGCGGGGGCAGATCTCCCAGCTGCTACCACCACGTCAAGCTGCTTCTGGCTGCTCTGGAGTACAGGATGCCAGGGGCACCCCAGAAAAAGCCAGTGGGAGCCCTGAAGTCTCACATCTTCCCCACCTGCCGCACAGATAAGGCCCTCCACAGACAGAGCACAGTCCCCACCCATACGAGCTCCCTGGGCCTGAGCTGAGAGCTGGGGGCGGAGGCTTGGGGTCATGCCCCTGGGGGAGAAAGATGCCCTTGCCCAAGTCCACCCAGAGGTCTCAGCCCTTGGCAATGGCCCTGCTATAGACTGGGTTGTGTCTGCCCCAGACGCCTATGTTAAAGTCTTAACCCCAAAGTGACTGTACCCGTTGAAGTCTTTTTTTATGTTTTTTTTTGGGGGGGTTGTTATTGTTTTTAGCAGTACGGGGGACTGAACCCAGGGTTTTGTGCACACTAGACAAGCACTCTGCCACTGGAGTGCATCCCTAGTTCTATCATATTGCTTTTTA
The DNA here is from genome assembly GCA_004027205.1 of Ctenodactylus gundi. Taxonomy (NCBI): domain Eukaryota; kingdom Metazoa; phylum Chordata; class Mammalia; order Rodentia; family Ctenodactylidae; genus Ctenodactylus; species Ctenodactylus gundi. The sequence goes on from PVKB01002319.1 coordinate 283,473, forward strand.
TTTTTATTTATTTATTTTGCAGCATTAGGGAATCAAACCCAGGGCCTTCACACTTAGAAGTTTTTAAACATTTTTTACTTTGAGACAGAGTCTCACAAAGTCATTAATTCACCCAGGCTGGGCTTAAACTTGTGATCCCTCCTGCCTCAGCCTCCGAAGTGGCTGGGGTTAAGGGCCTGCATCACCGCACCCGACTAGTTGATGGGGTCCTTAGGGAAAGTTAAGAGAGATCGTCTTAAGGGTGGGAACCCCATCTGTAGGACTATGGCTCACCCTTGCACTGTGAGGACACTGTGGGAAGGTGGCCCTCTGCAAGCCCGGGAAGGAAGGGTCTCATCCCGGCCTGACCACGCAGGCACCAGGCTGCGGACGTAAGCACCGCGCCTGAGAGGCTCAGGCAGAGAGAGGGCAAGTTCCAGCTAACTTAGCGATTTAATGAAACCCTGCGTCAAAGTATTTTTTTTTCTATATAAAAGGGCTAGGCGCGCAGCCACCCCCAGTGGGGAGAAGGCCCCCAGTTCTGGGGTCGGGGGAGCGAGCCAGCCTGGCACTCTTTTCCATAACCAAGTGAGCACCTAAGCCAGGGACTCCTCTCCTGGGCTCTAGAAGCTCCAGCCGTAATCGCAGAGCCGGCAGGACGGGGCCCAAGGGCCCATACTTCCCTAGCACCAGCAGGCGGCTGGGAAGGGCGCGGTTTATGACCACAGACTCAATCTGGAAAGAGTGGCTCTGGCAAGAGGCCAGACCTCAGCGGGGTTTGGGGTGTCACAAGCCCAGGCCACCGAAACAGGAAGTCCTATGACCTGCAGGGTTGGTAGGGCTTTTTTTGAGACAGGGTCCAGACTGGTACTGAGCTCACTGTGTGGCGCAGGCTGGCCCCAGCTCAACACGAGTTCCGGCAAGGAGCTGGGACTGGAGGCGAGGTGGGCGGGCCGTGGGGAGTCTGCGCCCTGGGACAGGCGGGGAAAGAGCTGGGCTCCGGAGTAGGAAAAGGAGAGTCAGCGACCGGGGAGCAGAAGGGCCGGCGTTGGAATCCAGCTGATCCCGCCCCGCAGGGACCTCGGAGAGGGTGGGGATGGCAGGAGGCCGCTTTCGCGATAACACAGATGGCCGTGGGAGGCGACACTCACCGAGGATCAGCAGCACGTTCCGGGGGCGCGCCCGGCAGAGCCCCAGGACCAACAGAAGCGCGCAACAGACCGGCCCGGGGCTGCGCATGGCGGCGACAGCTCGGCTCCAGCGTCGGCTCCGCGCCCTCTGCTCAGGTCCGGCGCAGGCCCGTCCGGCCCGCCCCTGCCCTCCAGGCTCCGCCCACTACTCCGGCGCCGGCCCGTCCTCGGCCGGCCCGACCCAGGCCCCGCCCCTACCCGCGGGGCCCCGCCCACCGCGCACCAGGCCCGCCCCGCTTGGGGTCGCTCGGCCAGGCCCCGCCCCCGTATCACGTGCGCGTTGAAGTCCCGCCCCTGCTCTCCTTCCTTTCTCAATTGCGGAGAACCCGGCTGCTGTGTGGCCAGGGCACCCCGATGCGCGGCTCCCGGCGGGTGAGTTCGCGCCCCGGGCGACAAGCGACGCTCGGGTGGGGGGTGGGAGCGGAGCCGGCCAGGGTCACCGAGTAGGGGAAGCGGGCGAACGCGGAGCCAGCGCGGCCCCCGAGGCGAAGAACCTGGGGGGCGTCCCCCTCCTTGGCCCCTCGTCTCGCGTCCCTCCCCGGGTCCCCTGGGCACTCAAGCATCCTGGACCCTGGGATTCGGGGCTGGTGGCCTCGTGGAAGACCGAATTCCGCTGGGGCGAGGAGGGGGCCTGGCCCCGCAGGACGCTGCGCATCCGGAACCTTAATTCGCTCCACTAGGGCTGTCGCCTGCAGTTCTTCGAAACCACCGGAATCCTGGAGCCACAGGTGGGGCCGGGTAAGGCGGGCCCCCAGGGTTCCAGACCCTCTCCTGCACCCCAGTGCACCGCGGTGGGTGGGATGGCGGGGTCCGCACTCGCAGATCTCCGAGCCCCTGGTGCCTCAGGTCGCCCACCCACGCAAGGAGTGTCCGGAGGACCCTACTAATTGTCCTGGGAAGCCAGGACCAGTGTCGCAGGCCTGGCCTCACAGGAGGCTGAGGCTGGAGGATCGCAAGTTCAGGCTCAGCCATGGGCAACTTAGCGAACTTACCTCGAAATCAAAGCAAAAAATAAATAAATAAATAAATAATACACTGAAGATGTAAGTCAGCGGGAAGGCCCTGGGCTCTCTGCTGAGTACTGAGGCGCCCACAGAGAATTCTCCCACCATCAAAAATTCCTCGCTAGGTTTCTCATGAAGGAGTCGGTTTCCGGTCCTTACCTGTGAGAACTGCGGATGGGGGAGCACCAGGACTGGGGCAGGCAGTGGGCAGGGTCCCGGGCGGGGAGGGCAGGGCCTCCGCCCTGATCCGGGTCTCCTTTGCATAGGTTTCTCACAGCATCATGCCCTCCCGGCCTTCCACCCTCTCCTACTGATGCCCCTGGACCCCAGCTACCCTCCGGGAACATTCTCTGAAACCCAGCCCCCTGACCTCTGGTCTGTTGCCAGCCCCAGCCCAGCCTCACCTAAGCTATGCCCTCTGCGGTGAGCGCCCTGGGGCCAGCCTCCCCCGTGGCCCCTAGCGCCTGTGGCTGCTCCCTGGCGACCCTGCGGCGATGGCTACCCATCCTGGTGTGGCTGCCTGATTACTCCCTGCAGTGGCTGAAGATGGACTTCATTGCCGGCCTCTCTGTGGGGCTCACCGTCGTGCCCCAAGCGCTGGCCTATGCCGAGGTGGCCGGACTCCCTCCCCAGGTGAGGGGCCTGGTCCCTGCCTTCCCACATCCTTGCTGCGTGGCCTGATCCTCCTGCGGCGTCCTGCCCCTAGGCTAAATGGAAGCCTCCCGCCACCCTCCCTCCCCAGGCCTTCATCTATAGTCTACATAGAACATGTGACTGCCACAGGGCCTAGCTGGTTCTGGATTGCCTGAAGGGTGACACCTGGTGGCCTTGAGAACACGTCCTCGAGCTGGGCCTGGTGGCACAGGCCTGTCATCCTAGCACTCTGAGAGGCTGAGGCAGGAGGATCGCATGTTCCAGGGCAGTGTAGTGACTTAGCGAGACCCTGCCTCAAAAATCAAAACCAGAAACATGGGCAGGGGATGTAGCTCCATGCAGAGGCCAAGAGTTCAGTCCCTAGTACTGCGAAATAAGCAAGCCAGAGCGAAACACGATCTCAGACACAGACATTGGCGTGCCGGCCCCTTCCCATCCCTTGTCAAAACCCTGAGGCCCCAGGCTGGTAAAAAAAAATAGTCCCTGCTCACTGCAGGACCCCAGTGGCGACTAGCAGCCGGGGGTGGGTGCCAGGGTGCCTAAGCTTGCACAGTGCATCAGGGATGTTTGTGGATAGGCCTGGGCCTGGGCCTGCATGCACTCACCGCCACGTTCCCCCAACAGTACGGCCTCTACTCGGCCTTCATGGGGTGCTTTGTGTATTTGTTCCTGGGAACCTCCCGGGACGTGACTCTGGGCCCCACCGCCATCATGTCCCTCCTGGTGTCTTTCTACACCTTCCGTGAGCCTGCTTATGCTGTGCTGCTGACCTTCCTGTCGGGCTGCATCCAGCTGCTCATGGCCTTTCTCCGTCTGGGTAAGACCCTGCTTCCGGCCTTGGGCAAGGGGTTTCGCTTTGGCTTTTCCCAGGGAATCCAAGGTGCCCTGGGGTGCCTGCGACCTCACCTTTCTGCCTCTGCATTCCAAGGGTGTCTTGGTGGAGGGGCAGGTATCCTCTGCCCCCAGCCGGATTGCCTTGCCTACCGAGGCTGGCGCACTCAGGGAGCTCCGGGCCTCAGGCCCTCCACTTCTACTCTGTACGAACTATCCACACGTGGCATGTTGCCCAGGTGACCTTAGCTGTGGCGTCTGCTTCCCGGTCCCTTCTATGCCACCTCCACCTCCCTGGGCCCGTAACTGCCTGGTGCTCAGGAGCCCAACGCAGTGTCCATCGTGGTTGCCAGGGTTTCTGCTGGACTTCATCTCCTGCCCCGTCATCAGAGGCTTCACGTCTGCCGCGGCTGTCACCATCAGCTTTGGACAGGTCAAGGTAGGCACGGTGCCCCACGAGGCTTTGCCCTTCTGCCTCTGCTGCTCAGCACCAGGAGCCCTGGGGGCCAGCTGAGGCCAGGCCCGATGCTTGCTTGCTGTTTGGGAATACCTTTTCTTTGTGGGTCAAGAGCCTCAAACTGGGGTTGGTGGCATAGCTAACATGTACTAGGCCCTGGGGTTGATTCTCCAGCACCACAGGAAAACTAGCCAGATGTGGTGATACATGCGTGTAATCCTAGCACGTGGGAGGCTGAGGCAGGAGGATTGCCTTCAGAGCACGAGCTTTAAAAAAATAGAAGCAGCAGCAGTAGAAACTTCTGTTGAGATCTATGTTCATAACCTGACATCCGTGGGAAGATGCTGTGATGGTGATATTGGACGGCAGGGGACTTGGGTGCTCAGAATTGTGCCCCAGATCTTGCCTGAGATTTCATGCTGGGGAGCTCAGCCGGCCTCACAGAGTAGCTGCGCTCTGCCTGTACCACACACATGCGCCAGCAAAGCTCCAGGGCCCCTGCCTGTGCCAAGGTTTCCCCTGCAATCATTTATCATTGTGGCTTTGTTTCTGTGAGTTTTTTCCATTTCTGCTTACATTATTTATGTATTTAACTTTTTTATTTTGAGACAGGGTTTCACTCTATAGTCCACAGTGGCCCTGAGCTCACTGTGTCGCTGGCCTCGAACATGTGACCGCCCTCCTGCCTCAGCCTCCCGAGTGCTGGGATTGCAGGTGTGCGCCCCCACGCCCGGCTGCTGTGGTGCTGGGAAGTGGATCCCCGGCCTGCACTTGCAAGCTGGCTCTCTGGCCACTGACCTGTGCCCCCAGCCTGCACATTACTTAAATGCTGTGATTTTTTTTCCCCTTTTCATGGTACTGGGGATTGAACCCAGGGCTTCCACATTGAGCTACATCCCCATCCTTTTTCAAATGAATCAATGATTTATAGCCCCAGGCAGGGTCTTGTTAAATTGCTTTGGATTGAACTTGAAGTTGCAGTCTTCTGCTTCAGCCTTCCATAGTGCTGGCCTGCATCACGCCCTGGTATTTATTTCTGTATAAACTTGTCAGTAAGGAGCATTAGAGTCCGTAACCATCAGTTGCCCGAGGATAAAACTTGCTGCCTTGACCCTGGGTCTTACACTCCCTGAGGCAGCGCGGACCGGTGTACCCAAAGCTGAGGGTAGCTGCGGGAAGTAGGTGATTCCCCGACTGGCCATGTGTGGAGTGGGACTGAGCTCAGCTCTGCAGATGGGGCCCTGGGTGGTGATGGCCGACTCAGGTCACACCATTGCCTCTGGATCTTGGCTTGTGGTGTGTGCTACCTGTCTGCACCTCCACGGGGCACGCTTCCTGGGCCTGCTCCCGCTGGCCTGTGGCATCTCTGCTGGAGGCATAGGGAAGGTCAGGGACAGGAGAAGGTGTGCGGGACACAAAGGCGCTGATGACTTTGCACTGTGCCTGCCAGCGGGCACTGGGGAACTCTGTCCCTGCACATGCCCCAGCCCACCTCAGCCCGATAGGCCGGTAGCTCAGTCCCGTACCAGTTTCCAGAGGGGGGAAACAATGTAACACGCAGTGATATAATCAGTGTGGTTTGTATGTTAAGTACTTGTGAGTGTGGAGGGACGCTGGCGGGGCTTGGGAGGGAGGGCAGCTTTGCTCTGGACACAGCATCCTTCTCTTGGAGTGTCAAGAATGCGTTTCTAAACTGGGCCGGGTGGCACGGGCCTGTAATGCCAGCACTCTGGGAGGCTGACGCAGGAGGACTAACAAATTCAAGCCCAGGCTGGGCAATTTAAAACTTGTGAGACCCTGTCTGAAGATCAAAAATATAAAACAAGTATGGGGCATGAACTGAGTACCAAGACCCTAGTTTGTGATCCCCAAGGAAAAAGAAGAAGCTTTTATATTTTTTGTTTTTTCATACTGTAGGTTTTTGGATACTGGAGTTTTTTTTAGTAGTGAAGTTTTTGTGTGTTTTGCCTTGCGGCACGAGGGATTGAATCCAGGGTCTCTGCTCTGAGCTTCATCCCTGGTCCTTTTAAAAATGTTTGGATTCTGAGATAGGGTCCAGGTCACTACATTGCCCCAGCTGGGCTTGAACTTCCCTTCCTCCTGCCTCAGCCTCTCAGAGCACTGGGACGACAGACCTGTGCCACCACACTGGCTTCCTTTGTGTGACGCTAGCGACAGTGAGGGCACCTTCTCGTTCCTCCTTGCCAACCCCTGCTCTGCCCTCAGGCTTTCAGAACTTTGATTAAATTGCGACACGTGGCCATCTGCCGTGTCCAGGACAGAAGCCCCTGCCCCAGCCCCCTGATCCATCAGTGTCCACCCACCCTGTATCCCCCAGCTCGGTGTTTGCAGTCGCCTTGGGGCAGGAGGGCCCGAGAGCCTCCTGGCCAGTCAAGGCCTAGACTTCACGTCTGCACACAGCTGGGCTTCAAGGGACATAACTGAAGCAGGCTGTAGAGCCCCTTCTCCCTGTCCAGGACGCCTGCGGGCTTTGGTCCACAGCTTGGCTGGGACCTCCACATCCTTCCCAGAGTCGAGCAAGCTGCCCCCCCACGCTGGTGCCTAGGTCCATCCCTGTCTCAGGGTAATTTTTCCTTCTGGCAAGTAGTGCCAGGAGACACAGGCCTAGTCTTAAGCCAGTGGCAGTGGGGCACTGTAGTGGAGGTGTGGCCCAGGCCCTAGGGGCCTCTGACCATGAGTGCAGGTATAAAACCTGGTTTTTGAGGTCGCCCAAACTCGCTCTTTTTTTTCTTTTCTTTCCTTCTTCTTCTTCTTTTCTTCTTCTTTTTCTTTTTTTGATACAAGGTCTCGCTCTGCAGCCTAGGCTGGTCCTGAACTCACGGTATAGCCCAGGCTGGCCTTGGACTCAGGCAATCCTCCTGCCTCGGCCTCCCGAGTGCTGGGATTACAAGTGTGTGGCACAACACCCAGCTTTATGGGGTGCTGGGGAATCGAACTCAGGGCCTTGTGCTTGCAACGCAAGCACTTAAAACTGCTGTGCTGTTCCTCCAGTCCCTCTCCCCGCCACCCTTTGGTTTTTTATCTTGAGCCAGGGTCTTAAGTTACTGAGTTGCCCAGATTGAATTGATCTTGCAGTCTTCCTGCTTCAGCCTCCCAGAGTGCTGGAGCACCACATCCAGCTCATAACTAGATTTCTGTTTCACATGTCCCTGGCCCAAATGCTGTGAGGTACTGCCTCCTGAGAGAGAGCTTGAACTCCTCCTGCCCAGCGGCCCTGGGAAGGGCAGGTGGCCCAGGAGTGCCAGAAGGGCTCTGGCAGTCCAGCCCCAGTGGGGTCCTTCCTCCTCCTGGAGAGGAAGGTGGGGAGAATAAGAGTGGTACAGGGTGAGGCGAGGCCTCGGGAGCCCTGGGGCAGGTGCCTAACGTCTGTCTCCGTTGGCACAGAACCTGCTGGGCCTGCAGAATGTCCCCCGACAGTTCTTCCAGCAGGTGTACCACACTTTCCTCCACATCGGCGACACCAGGTACCTGTGGTGGGTCTGTTCCCATGAGGACATGCTTCCTTCCACCCCAACTCCGTCCCCACCCTGGGTGGCACTGGGCCCTCACCTCGCATACAGGTCCCCAGAGCAGCGCCACCTGGTCATTAGGAATCAGGTTAGACATGAGGACACTTGTGTCAGCCTAGACCCGAGGAGGCAGGATCGTACCTTAGTGGGAGCCTTAGGGTTGAAGGGACCCACCCTCAAGGCAGCGTGACCCTGAGCGGGCCTTTGTGGACCGTGGGAACAGAGAGAGTGGGTGGGAATGGGGAGGACTGTGTTCGCAGAGTTCAAGGACACGGGGCTTTGGGGATGGGAAGGCCTGAGGGTCCTCTGCTGCTATACCAGCCTGGTGGGAGGCCAGGATAGCTCTTGCCTCTCTTGCTGGTGGGACAGGAGGAGGAGATGACCTGAGGAAGGACAGGAACTGGCCCGGGTGGGGCCAGGGAGGTGGCCAGCGGGGGACTCAGACAGACAAGGGCCTTGCCGACTGTGTGGTCATGAGCCCCGTGGACAACCTGGGTGGCTGCAGCCCAAGGACCACGTTACTAGACACACGGGCTCCAAGACAGAGCCCACGAGTCCCAGCCCTGCGTGGGGCTGCAGCCTGACTGAGACTCAAAAAAAGTTTTTAAATCAACCAGGGATGTCAATTGTTTGGGAGAACCGAGGAAGGGCAGGGAGAGATGCCACCACCCAAAACCCACAGGGAGCGTCACTGTGGAGCGAGTGGTGACAATCCCGTGTCCGCAGGGTGGGTGACGCCGTCCTGGGGCTGGCCTGCGTGGCACTGCTGGTTGTCCTGAAGCTGATGCGAAACCACATGCCCCCTTCGCACCCCGAGCTGCCTCTGAGTGTGCGGCTCAGCCATGGGCTGGTGTGGACTGCCACCACAGGTGAGGGCCTCGGCGGACGAGGCACCTCCGCGAAGGTTCTGTGCAACCTGGGCTACACAGGAAGCTCCCGGGCGGCTCTGAGTCCTTCCTGTTCCCAAAAGAGTCGGTGGCTGGGGCGCTGGGGAATTGAGGCTCCTGGGTGGCCCTGATCTGCAGCCAGTGTGGACAGGGACGTTCGTCCAAAAGGCAGGAGACATCTTTGGTTGGCACGGTTGGGAGGAGCTGTTGCTGGCAGGAAAGTGGGAGGGGTCAGAATTGCTTCCGATTCTGTATGGACCTGGGACCCTTGCTCCTCAGGGTCCCTGGGGGAGAACTCAAATTCCACTACACCAGGACCAGGCCGGCCTCTGCCTCGCGAGTGCTAGGATTGCAGGCAGGTGCCATCACGCCCGGCTTCTGCCAGCTTCCTTGTTGCATTGTTTCAACAAAACTTTGCCTTATTCTTTCTTCTCTACACATGATCCTTTTTTCTATGTTATTTTTAAAAATATTCTTGTAAGGGAGCTGGAGGAAGGGCTCAGTGGTTAAAGCGCCTGCCTAGCAAGTGCTAAGTACCCGAGTTTGATTCCCCAGCACCACATAAATCAGGTATGGTGGTTCATACCTGTAATCCCAGCACTCAGGATGCTGAGACAGGAGGATTGTGAATTCAGGACCAAACTGGGCTACAGAGTGAGACCCTCTGAGACAAAAAATATATATATTCTTTTAGGGATGGAGGAGTGGGACAGCGGTTAAAGTGCTTCCCTAGCAAGCACAAGGCCCTGGGTTCAGTTCCCCAATACCACATAAGCTGGTCGTGGTGGTGCACACCTGTAGTCTCAGCACGCAGGAGGCTGAGCAGGAGGATTGCTATGATTTTTGAGGCCAGTTTGGGCTACTTAGAGAGTTCAAGACCAGCCCGAACTACCAAAGTGAGACACTGCCTCAGAAAAAAAAATTTTTTTAGCTAGGGTCTGATGACATATTTCTATAATCTCAGCAGTCAGGAGCCTAAAACAGGAAGATCCCAAGTTCAGGGCCACTTTGGGCAACTTAACGAAACTCTATCTGAAAAGTGAAATAGGGCCGGAGGAATGGCACAGCGGTTAAAGTGCCTGCCTCGTAAGCTCAAGGCCCTGAGTTCGATTCCCCGGCACCACACAAAGCCCAGTATGGTGGCACACACCTTTAATTCCAGCACTCAGGAGGCTGAGACAGGCAGCTTGTCCTGGTTTTCAGGCCAACCTGGGCTATACCAGTGAGTTTAGGACCAGCCTGGGCTACAGAGTGAGACCCTGTCGTTCCCCCCCCCCAAAAAAAAATCCCAGTACCACCAAAAAAATTTCTTTGTCCCTGTCCCTCATTCCCTTGTGTGTGCTAAGACATGGTGGGCTCATGCCTGCTCGTGGTCCTGTGCATCCAGGCCAGGCTTCCCAGGCTGCAATGGGATTGTGACTGTCCTTGACTGCCAACACCTGGTCTCACCCGGTCTCCCCTTCTGCCCCAGCTCGCAACGCCATGGCAGTCTCCTTTGCGGCCCTGGTTGCATACTCCTTTGAGGTGACCGGACACCGGCCCTTCCTTCTAACTGGGGAGACGGCCCGGGGGCTCCCTCCTGTGCGGATCCCTTCCTTCTCAGTGACCACGGCCAATGGGACTGTGTCCTTCTCAGAGATGGTGCAGGTGAGTGTGGCCAATAGGACTGTGCCTTTCACTGAGATGGTACAGGAAGGGCCGGTGTGACCGGGGCTGCACGGCCCCTTGATGGTGTTTGCTCAGTGACGGAGTCTGAGTCCAGGAGAAAGGAGCATCTCTGGGGATGGCATTTAGGGACCCACCCTCCAGGCCATGCCCTTGTCTCCCTAGCTCCAGCTCCTGGGTCCCCTTGCTTGGGACACAGGCAGAGGATGCGGCACAGGTTCTCATTCACATCCTGCTCCCGGATGTCTAGGAGGCATTGCCTCACCCACCGTGCCAGCTTGAGCCGCTGCAGCGGGTGTGCGCTGTCCCTGTCCCAGCCAGGCAGAGCTGGTACCAGTCGGCGGGCCGCTGACTGGCCAGACCTGCCTCTCCCTTCCTGGACACCGAAGGATCCCTTGCGCCCTACCCCCGTTGGCTAGGGCCCTTCAGAGGAGCAGAGTCAGCAGGAAACACACACAGGATTGTGCAATGACTGTGTAGGAGCCTGACAGGGCGGGAGGGGGAGAGGCACGGTGACCATCCGTCGGAGAGCTCGTGACCACCCAGACGAGGAGATGGGAGCCCAGAACCAGAGGGCTGGAGCACGGCACCAGCCCACGTCAGAGGCCCGGGTCTCTCTGTGGGGTCACCAGGACAGGAGAGAATTGGGTTTTTTCTTTTTCTTCCTTTCTTTTTCTTTCTTTATTTGTGGTATTGAGGGTCAAGCCCAGAGTCTTACACTGAGCTACACCCTTAGTCCTTTTATTTATTTATTTATTTATTTATTTATTTATTTGAGACTGGATCTCACTCTGTTCAGTCCATAGTTATTTCTGATTTTGAGACAGGGTCCCAGTTGCCCAGGGTGGACTCAAACTTGTGATCCTCCTGCCTCGGCCTCCCAGAGTGCTGGGATGGCAGGTCTGCGCCCCTGGGCCCAATGCAGATATGAATTGGAAGGCTGAAGAGGGGCTGGGGCCGTCACTCAGCTGTCACTGTGCCTGCTGAGGAGTCCTGAGGCCCCAGGTTAGATCCCAGCACCACATAAGCCAGACGAGGTGCCACATAGCTGTAATTCCAGCACTCAGTAGGCTGAGGCAGGAGGCTTGCCGCGATTTCAAGGTCAGCCTGGACTACATAGACCCTGTCTCAAAATGCACACGTGCACGTGCACACACGTGTGCACACACACAGCTGAAGAAAGGACAGATCCCTGTCCGAAGGCCACTGTGAAGCCAGCCACTCTGCCAGAGCAGAAGCACTTCCTGGTTCTTCCCCTGTACCCCAAGCTGTGAGCCTGAGCCTGTTGGTTGGTGCCGCCCACCTCCCGGGCCCTCCCTCAGTTTGCTGGTCCACACGTCAATCATCTGTAGACATGCCCAGCACTGTGCTTTGTTACCCGCTAGACTTTTTCAGACATGGCATGACTAACAGTGACCCCCTCTTTCTTCCCATAGGGCATGGGGGCTGGGCTGGCAGTCGTCCCTTTGATGGGACTCCTGGAGAGCATCGCAGTGGCCAAAGCCTTTGGTAAGATGCCCGCCACCTCCAGCTCCCCAGCTTCTGGGAGGCGCCTGCTCGGCTGCCCACGTTTGTTTGTTTGTTTCTTTGTTTGTTTGTTTTGGAACAAGATCTTGCCCTGTAGTCCTGAACTCACTGGAGGGCAGGCTGGCCTTAAAGTCACGGCAATCCTCTTTCCTCACCTCCCCAGGGTGGGGATTACAGGTCACGCCACCACGCCCACCTTCTGTGTGGTGGGGGGGGGGGGGATCAAACCCAGGGCTTTGTGCTTGCCAGGCAAGTGCTCTAAACCCTGAGCTGGACCCCAGCCGAGCCTGTCCTTCTTGCTTTTATCTGTTCATTTTTTAAAGTAGGATGTTTCTGAAATGTAATATGTGCTTACTATTTAGAGAGAGAGAGAAAGAGTGTGTGTGTGTCTCTGTGTGTGTGGTAGTCAGGGGTTTGGGGTGGAGCATCCTGACCTGAAAATCTAAACCCTGGAACATCCTACATAATGTCACTGTGGCATGAGTCATACCCACCTGGTGACAGGCTGGAGGGCAGTCACAGTGGAGTCTGTCTTCAGCCGCTGAAGAATTCTAAAAGCAGAAACACTTCTGGTTCACACGTGTGTGTGTGTGTGTGTGTGTGTGTGTGTGTGTGTGTGTGAACGTGTGTGTGTGTGTGTGTGTGTGTGTGAACTCAGGGCCTTCACAATGAGCTACGTCCTCAGCCGATTTTTACTTTTTGACTTTGAGACAGGGTCTTACTAAGTTGCTACTTTGCCCAGTGCCGGGCTCAAACTCACGATCCTCCTGCCTGGGCCTCTCAGAGTTCTGGGTGACAGGCCTGTCCACCAGGCCTGGCCTTTGCCTTTTTGGTACCAGGGACCAATTTTGTAGAAGACAGCACCCGTGCCTCAGCTGTCCTCCATGCACCAGGCATTTGAGTCTCACCAGGATGGTGCAACCCAGCTGCATCACGCATGCGTTTCACGGCAGGGTTCGTGCCCCTCTGAGGATCCAACGACGCCCCTGCCCTGTTGTGGCAGAGCTCAGGCTGCCATGCGAGCAATGGGGAGTGCCTGTAAATGCAGACGAGGCTCTGTACACAGCCTGGTCCCTGACAGAGCTGGGGACCCCGGGGGTAAGGGACACTCACCCTGTAAATAAAAACAGACCTGTAATGGGAAACCCCATCAGGGTGTTCACGTAAACATACTAGCGGCCACTTCGGTGTGGATGTAGAAGATCTTGCTTTGACCAGGTGTAGAGGCAGGTGCCTGCCGTCCCAGCTGAGTAGGGAGCTGAGGCACAGAGATGGAAAAGGTTAAAGCCAAGC